>JAFEMH010003924.1:57500-237878 GCA_022495995.1 Adenophora triphylla var. japonica | reverse complement strand
CCTTTGTGGTAATCTTTAACTTGGGGTGTAAGTACGCCAATCCACTTCGCGGCCTTTCGAGATTATTTAATATGATAAAATTGCATTTAGGGGTATTCCTGGTAAATTCTCTGGTTCATCTGAGATTTCCGGAAATATTTCATAAGTTTCTCGCGAAGTAAGTACTTTTTTGTACTTTGCTCATGCCAAGGGACCTAAAAGGAATAAATTTGTCTTGGAGCTTTTTAGGTATTATCCAAGAAGGTTCCATAATCATATTTGGTGCCAAAACGGTTACCGGTTATGCCACCTTATGTCACGCTACAAGTCCAAGCATGGAAAGTGGTTACGTAATGTTGGTTAACATAAGGTTACTAATGTTGGAGTTATAAATAAGACCTGACCCCTCCAGCTTTGGATCCCAATTTCAGCCCCTAACGTCACTCCCACAAATTGGCCCATGAGATCTCTCTCTCCTCCTCCCTCACCAAAATCAACCAATTCTCCTCCAATTCCCTCACCCTTCACACACCTTCAATTGAATTACTCTCCTACTCTCCCAAACACCTTAGATCTTTTGATTTAGCTTCCATTTGTGCTCTAGATCTCTATTCCAGAAGTTGCCCCAATCGAAGGCTTTTGCACCTAACTTGGTGTAGAAGTTGAGGCACTACAAGGGTAACACATCTCTCCCTCTCTCTCTCTCTCATCTATTTGTCTAATTGTTCTTCCTTCCTCTCCACTTGATAATCAGTGCTCCATCCGTCCTCAGATTATCAAAGTGGCAACTTGCAGTCTTCTCTGTTTAAATTGTATGATGCTTGAGTCCAATTGCATGCTCATGTAAATGTGATCTACTTAGATTTGCAATTTGGATGTCAAGGGAGCCGCGGATCTCCCATATCCACATCCTTTGGTTAATTCGTATCTAATTCAATGCTTGTTCTCTATTGATTCTGGTATTATTGTTTGATCTGATTGTGCATTGCCTGTTGAATGCTGTCTCGCTTGTATTAAGGTACCTGCAGCATGGTAAACCTGTGTCACACGAACACATCTGGGACATGAGGAGTCCTGTGTCACGACATATCGTGACCATTCTGGAAGGGACCATGTTTTGAAGTTGTAAAGTTGATTCATCTTTGCTAGCTTAGCATTTAGTTGTAAACTAGTTTGTTTAAATGTCTCAAATTTAGTCTTTATAATTGTGTTTCGTGCTTAGCTAGAGATCTCTATAATCCGCTCGTTGTGTAAGTCTGGAAGGTGACTATTGGTGTCACGCTGACACATTTGGACACTGAGGGAGTCCTGTGCCTCACGCTGAACATAAGTGGTCCCTTGCAGAGGACTTGTTTTCAGCTGTAACCCGTCTTATTGCTTCGTAATGGGATGGTGGCCTCCTTGGAACAATTGGTCTCACAAATTGTAATGATCTCTCCTCTTTAATAAAATTCATGTTTTCTCGCACTTGTTTATTATTGTTGTTTGCACATTTTTCTTGAATTATTTGGATGTCTAAATTAGAAAAACTCATCTATGGCATGAGGCGCGTGTTGGGTGAACTTCGGTTCTTTTGCCAACACGTAACTGACCCCCGATTACCCGTTTCTCATTTCAAAAGGTTTTTCAAAGCTGCATCCTCTAAAAGCATGGCGCGGCGATTTCTTCATTTCTTTCTATTCTAAATCGAAATTTCATTTTCGGGCGAGCGCACATTTAGTGGCGACTCGCTGGGATACTTTTTGAAAACCTGCTTTTTCAAAACTAAGAGGGTCATGTTTTCGTCACTTAGACATCCAATGTATTCATCCTATGTGCATTCTTGATAATCTTGTGCGATACAAGAATGTGCATTTTATGAGATCTTACAACTTCGTATGCTTTTTGTTGCTTCTCGTGGCTTTGCCGCTTATTGCTATATTTGGTTTGTCTTGTCCCGCCAAGGAGAGGGCAGTGTGCTAATCCCAGCTTTGCAGGAGTTCCGGCCCCTGAGTACGGGCCTCTCCTGGTCGTAAGGCGACGCCTTCTGTTCCATGCTGTCTCCGTGTCACGCGACAGAATGGGTCACCGGACAGGTTTCAGTGTTCCTGGTTTGAGGCAATCCCTCGAATCAAAAGATGGCTCATTCGATCTTGCTTGTTTTTTTCTCGTGCAAGTGTGTGTGTGTTTTTCTTTTCTTCTTTTAAAAAAAATATAATATAAAAAATAATATAATAATAAATAAAAAAATTTTCTTTTGATTTTTTTTTTTTTGTAAATAAACAGAATATAGTCATCCCAAGCACACTTACACCACAATAGATTTAGAAACCCTAGCGATTGACTTATCTGAACTGGCATGTACCCTTTGCCTATGTTTGAGCGCCTAATGTCAAACCCATTCCCCTAGCTGCGTTATAGGTGGCACCACACTTAAACCTTACCTACGGTCATGAAGTTTTTGATATAATGCTTTAAATTTACACCAAATGAATTGTTTTTGAAATTTCCAATAAGTCCTCATACCTTCCCCAAAAGCCTTCGCACTTTGTGGGCATGTTGCCAATGCAACATGGTTTCACTTCTGTCGAGGACATGCTCACTCCGTGGCATGTCCTAAACGAGAGATCATGCCGCATTGTCACCATGCACCGACGAGGAGGCTCACTGTGCCCGGATTTTTTTTGGTATTCTCCGAGAATACCCGGTGCCTTGGTTTCCCTTAAATATGGTCCTGGAGAAATTTGCATCACTCGTCTCGTCCCACATCGTGTTAGGTCTTGGTTAGGTATCACTTACTTATTATTAATTTCAAATGCAAAGCATTTAGTGTAATTTGAACGTTGCGTCCCTGAGGCTTCCCCAAGGTGTAGTGCTGCGCAAATAAAGGGTTAGCCTTTCCTGAACCGTTCTCTAGGATTTAAACTCACCGATTTATACTTGAAGATAAATAAATTGTTTGCGCGATGTCCGTTTCCCCTTCCGTTTCTTCTCCCTCTCCCGTATTTCCTCAAAAGTCTTCTTCCCTTCCCTGACCTTATAAACCCATATCTACCCTCTCGCAGCGGTGACAAGTTGGGAACGTGTTATGATATTCTGTGGTCTTCGGGTTCTTATCTTCGAAGCATTTCCCAAAGCTTTTTGATCTCACTCCGCTATTCGAGATGTCTGGTGCAAGAGATATGCCATCCGCTCGCTGAATTCTTCCTACTTCGGGCCAGCTGGACACTGAATGAATCTCGTTTGCAGGAGCAGAAGTTGCGGAGCTGCTCTTGAAGCCGCTTTGATGGTTCGTGAATGCGAAGGCTCACTGCTTGCCCAAGTTAAGCCAAAGCCAGAGAGCAAGAAACGCACGCCAGATTTGTTGAAGCTGACGGCGCATCCGAAGGGCATCACGGAAATCCGCCACGAAGATGGGTCATACGAGGAAATCACTCAATGCTAGCAAATGCTTCATCACGAGAATGGAAATGTAATGAAAAGTGGGTGATTGAAGATGAGCAAGATAAGACATTCTTTCCCCGACACCTCACGTGGTTCAAACTAACAGATTAAAGCATGAACAACCGATCCTTTGTAGGCTTTCAGCTTTTCCTAACCAACTGCATTTGAAGAGTCAGCACGCCTGCAGCATTCCCAAGGATCGTATCATTTTGTGAACGGCCAACCCAACCGAAGGATCACCGCCATTTCACTTCCTGACCAAGTTCCCTTCAAGGAAATGTTTCTCTATCACCAATGAAGTTCTATATGGTTTCCCAACTTGTCATTCCCCGCATGATCCGCATTTCAGGACCAACCTCCATATGTGACTCGTGAATCAGATGTCTTTTATTCCAGCTGATGTCTAACCCCATCCAACAAGGGACGGTAATACCCTGAGTCCCCTCCCAAAGAAAGTTTGACGGAAAGGAAGAAAGCGTATTGGGGAAAGGTAGGGATGCCTTTTATGAATCAATTTCTCAAGGTTTTGGGTGAGCGGAGGATTGTTTTAGTTCAGCCACTAGTTAATTATATCCCTCTTCATCACAAACGAAAACCTAGATCCGAAAGCAAATATTGTGAGCACTATCACCAATATTCGGGACATACCACCTGCGGATACATACATATGCCCAACAGGGTAACCTCGTCCAAGAACTCATGGACAAAGGGAAGATCGAGATGGGTCCTCAGGAGGTAAAACGGGTGTCAACGATTCATGGTCTCCGCCGCTCTCACCACCGCAAGAAGCGAGAATTTGATGACCTTGGGAATAGACAACCGAGGAAGCTTTTAATGGGTTGATGCGAAGAGGAATGATAAAGCCGCTTGATAATTATCGTCCCCTCAGTTGCCCAATTTGAATTTGTGACTCGGAGCAAGTATTGTTAATACCATCATCATCCCGGCCACACCACCAACGCATCATGCTCCCTTCTAAAAGTGTTGAATTCAAAGGATGGTTGATGAAGGTAGAATTGGAGAAAGCTACACTCCTAAAGTGATTCCGATAATCCTCTTCAGCAATTTCAAAGTTTCCCTCATGTGAAAGCGGTCAATCTGTTCTAGGCATCATAGGTGTTCTTAGATTGTCTTATCTTGCTAGAGTATGTTTGTTTTTATGATTAGAGTCTATTATAATTGCTTGATGAAGTCTTTTATTTCAATGAATAAAATATTTGTTTCTATTCTTGCTGAGACTCGAGATACATTACTTGTGCACCTCACGTTGCCAACATTCTTATTGAAATGGCTTTTATTCTAAATAATCACTTGTGGCCGTCTCACCGACTTAATGCTTTGAAATGACTAATATTTAAATTAATTCGAAGTGAGAACTCGCCTTTTAGAGATCTTTCCCAAAGTGGGGCTGTTGAACTCAGTCTTCCATCCTTGGATCCCATATGCTCACATACCTTCCATCGTCCTTGATCGTTGTTCGATGAATTACCGCATGAATCTTCCCACATGTAAGCTTAAGCAAAACAATGAAGACTCGATCTCCGTCGGATCATCCGCGTATGGAAATGCGGTTGAAACCTTTCACCCTTAGTAAAACCTTTTAACCTCACCCTCACTAAATAATACCCCTTCATTTCAAGATCGGCATATCTGAAACTCGTCTAACCATCTCCAGAAGAAGAGGGACTATCCTTGAGACTCCCGTGATTCAAAGAAAGATCGACCGGCTCCACCCTCAAGAACAATGAAAAGCAATGATCCATCCTAGGGGACTTAGCCGAATATTATCCTCTCAAAACAAAGTTGAAAAGAAAAAGAGAGGTAAAATATGAAAATATACAAGAAAAGAGAGAATAAAAAAAAGGGGAAGAAAAAGAGAAAAAAAGAGAGCCCAGTTTGCTGTATTTTCTCAAAAGCAAAAGTCAAAGGATTCGATTGTTATTTCCCATGCACCCGATTTTTTTTGAAATCAAACGGAGTCGCCACACCATTTTTATTTTAAGGGCCAAAACTTTGAAAAATGCCCGAGATTAGATATTTGGATTCGGAGGTCACGTTACACGCCGGGAAGAACGTGAGTGTTCACCCGGAATGCCTCGTAAAACGAGTCTTCCAAGCATTAAAAATCATTTGTGTGTGTGTGTGTGTGTGTGTGTGTGGGCCAAAATGAGTTCAAACTGAAAAGTAAAAATTGGGAACTCTTTATTAGACTTTAAACAAGTCCCATGATATTTGGTATGATTTTTGGGTTGAGTTTTAATACTCAAAAGATTTTTTGAAGTTGAAAAACATTTCTGCCAGAATGAAAAAGGCAGTGGACACTTGATTTTAAAATGGGTTTAAGGGCTTAAAAATCTCAGAATCTGGGGAAAGTCCGAGAATAAAAGTTGTTAAAAACACCTTAAATAAGGTTTCTGTAAAAGAACTTTCCCATTTGGAGATGATTTGGTGGACCATAATCTTCTGGAAATCTCAGATATGAAATCTGGATTTCCAGAGACTGAGGAACTGACTTTTAAAAGAAAATTTGAAAAAGGGAGTTTTACTCACGCAAAAAATAAAGTAAAAGTATGTATGGAAATCTCTGGATGTTGTCTACAAAAAGTATTTTGTAGTAAACACCAAATTCCAAGTTTCTGTATGCCCAAAAAATTAGACCATGGACAGAGGTCTTAGAGAAAGGCTACTGGACAGCAACTTCCTCATGAAGAAAAACATGATTTTAAAGGGGGTTTTGCATCCATGCTTGTCCCCATCTCCTTAGGCTTTGATTAGTAGTCACTAGACATTTTAGTGGTGAACTACTATATCAAGCCATCCTTAGGGTACATTAGGACTTTAAGCACTTCATTTGCTTGGGAAGGGGAATTTTATCCTTTGAAATCAAGATTTGATGTATGAAAATGATTTTTAGGGTTTTGAAAATGTGTTTGCAAGTAAGTAAGAACACTTTGAAAGTAATGTTGATCCTTGTAGAGGATCATCCATGGAGATGAACTTCCATGGTGATCCTCTTGGATCTAGAGCAAGAAGATAAACAAACTACATTTTTGAGTTTGAAAGTGCATGCATGGATGAGAGAATTTTAGGGTGAGGAGAAGGAGGTTATACCTATCTTCTTTGTGTTTTGTGTTTGAATGGATTCAAGGCTTGAATGTGTTTAGGGTTTGAATGTGTTTAGGCTTTGTGATTAGAGTTGGTCAAAGAGAAAACAAGTAGATAACAATGAAGTCCTCTATGTTTTCTCTCTAATCCTCCTCCTAAGGGGTGATTTGAGCTTGGGTTAGTGTACGTATGAGAATGATTTGAGAGTATTTTGAGTGAGTGGGATTTGGGAAAGATTCAAGAGAAAATGGTGGCAATTCAAGTGAATTCCCACTGTTTTCTCCCTATTTTTCGCCAAGGTTCAGTTGTAAAATGTGTTGTTCCTCCTTCATTTTTGTGACTGAAGGGCTCAATTTATAGGCACTCGAAATTACATAGATGTCCGCGCGGATGGTTTTGTAGGGCGTGCACTGCTGCATTAAATGCTGCTCCAGTGCTTTGGACAGGGAAGAATAATTTTCAAATTAAGCAACCGTAAAATGTTCCGTACCACTTCTATTTCGGGTTTTTGACCTTTCTTTTGCTTTTTTGATTCTTTTCCATGGTTTATCTTTAAATGGCAATCCCTAATCTACCCTCACTTTGTTAGAAATGTTAGGAATTGTTAGAAATGTTAGAAATGTTAAAACTTTCATTAATTTTCTAACGAAAATACTAACAACTCAAATTGGAGCACTTACAGTAGCCCCTCGGCGACGGCGCTTTCGAAGGAAGCGGGGTCGTCGATAAGAGTAAGGCTCCATATTTGACAGGATGATCAAGTGATCGAGTGGCTGAACCTAGCGATAGGCTACCTACGTATCCCGAATGGGAATCAAGCCGACCGTAGTTCGGGTCTTTGACCCTGGAGTGACTGTTTTAGGATGTCAACCTGGTGAGCGAGTTCGCAATCGAGAAACTCGGCTGGGATAAGAGATGACCATTTTGGTCCGACGGCCTTTGTATATCCGCTGGGATAAGAGATGACCATTTTGGTCTGATGGCTGGAGTTGTATATCCGCTCTGCTGGGGATAGGAATGACCATTTTCGGTCTGATGGCTGAACCTAATGATAGGCTACCTACGTATCCTTAAGAGGAATCAAGCAAGTCGTAGTTCGGGTCTTTGACCCTGAAGTGACTATTTTGAGGCGTCAACCTGGTAATGATGGCGTTTTAGGTGCCTCGTCCCCTAAAGATGATGGCGTTTTAGGTGCCTCGGACCTTGATGATGATGGCATTTTAGGTGCCTCAAACCTGGATGATGATGGCATTTTAGGCGCCTCAGACCTTGAAGATGGCATTTTAGGTGCCTCAGACCTTGATGATGATGGCTTTTTAGGTGCCTCGGACCTTGATCTGAAATGTTTTCCCTTAATGGTTTGGGATGGATGGTCCTTCGGTGGACTTCGTCTGCTGCCGAAGGAGAGGGTGACCATTTTGGTCGGGTGGTTGGACCTATGGTAGGCTACCTACGTATCCCTAGTGGGAATCAAGCCAGTCGTAGTTCAAAAGCTGCTCGTGATTTCGTTGGCTTTCGTTGGTGAAAAATCGGGCTTACGTTTTACGGTTGTGGATGATAATGAGGAAAGAAACGGGATTTTGTCAACTTCGCTGGGGATTTTGTTAGCCTTTGCTGGGGAAGACAGGCTTACGTTTTACGGCCGTTGATGATTTTGATGAAAGAAACGGAATTCCGTTATCTTTCTCGGAGAAATCGGACTTACGTTTGACTGCCGTTGGTGATTTTGATGAAAGAAACGGGATTCCGTTATCTTTCTCGGGGAAATCGGACTTACATTTGACTGCCGTTGGTGATTTTGATGAAAGAAACGGGATTCCGTTATCTTTCTCGGGGAAATCGGACTTACGTTTGACTGCCGTTTAATGATTTTGAAACGGGATTCCGTTATCTTCCTCGGGGAAATCGGACTTACGTTTGACTGCCGTTGGTGATTTTGATGAAAGAAACGGGATTTCGTTATCTTTCTCGGGGAAATCGGACTTACGTTTGACTGCCGTTTGATGATTTTGATGAAAGAAACGGGATTCCGTTATCTTTCTCGGAGAAATCGGACTTACGTTTGACTGCCGTTGGTGATTTTGATGAAAGAAACGGGATTCCGTTATCTTTCTCGGAGAAATCGGTCATACGTTTGACTGCCGGGGAATGATTTTGATAAAAGAAATGGGATTCCGTTATCTTTCTCGAGAAATCGGACTTACGTTTGACTTCCGTTTGATGATTTTGATGAAAGAAACGGGATTCCGTTATCCTTCTCGGAGAAATTGGACTTACGTTTGACTGCCGTTGGTGATTTTGAAACGGGATTTCATTATCTTCCTCGGGGAAATCGGACTTACGTTTGACTGCCGTTGGTGATTTTGATGAAAGAAACGGGATTCCGTTATCTTTCTCGGGAAAATCGGACTTACGTTTGACTGCCGTTGATGATTTTGATGAAAGAAACGGGATTCCGTTATCTTTCTCGGAGAAATCGGACTTACGTTTGACTGCCGTTGGTGATTTTGATGAAAGAAACGGGATTCCGTTATCTTTCTCGGAGAAATCGGACTTATGTTTGACTGCCGTTGGTGATTTTGATGAAAGAAACGGGATTCCGTTATCTTTCTCGGGGAAATCGGACTTACGTTTGACTGCCGTTTGATGATTTTGATGAAAGAAACGGGATTCCGTTATCTTTCTCGGAGAAATTGGACTTACTTTTGACTGCCGTTGGTGATTTTGATGAAAGAAACGGGATTCCGTTATCTTTCTCGGGGAAATCGGACTTACGTTTGACTGCCGTTGATGATTTTGATGAAAGAAACGGAATTCCGTTATCTTTCTCGGGGAAATCGGACTTACGTTTGACTGCCGTTAGGGTTCCTTTGAAAGGGGGTTAACTTTGGTTGACTTTGGCTAACTCTGTTAAGTTGAGGACTAAACTGCAGAGTCCTGGAATTTTAAAGGGCAAAATGGTCATTTTGACCCCTCATTCTTGTCCGCGCGGAGGGGATTGTATCCCAGGCTGGTTTAAATGATGGGCCGCCGCCCTTCCTTCTTCTTCCTCACCCTTTTTTCAGTCTTTTGCATTTACGAGAGAGAGAGAGAGACAAAACCGAGAAAGGAAGCCATTTTTGGCCAAAAAAACCTTCAAAAATCTTCCATTTTCTTTGATTTTTCAAGCAATGGAACACGGGGGAGTAGCCATTCAAGGCAAAGGACGTGGCCCGGTCGCGGAGAGACGATTGGAGCTTGTTCTAATGAGGAGGCATTACACACTTTCGCAATCGATTGCGGAGGAGCCCTACCCCGATGCATGGCAACATTGGGCCACTGATCCGAGTCTCCGAACGGTATACTTCGAATCTCTTCACTTCCTTGGTTGATTTCTTGCTTGAAATTGTTTTTGTGATTGATTTTTTGATTTTTTTTTTTTTGAATATCCGAAAATTGATGTTCTTGGCCTTGAATTTTAATTTTGATGCTTTGCATGTTGTGATGAGTATGTGGGTGACCCAAATATGCACTTTGTTTGGAAAAAGAATTGGCATTTTGCCAAAAAATTTTTTTGAAAATTGAAAATTCGAAAATTGTGATTTGAAATTTGAAAATAATGTTCTTGACATTTGAGATTGAGATTTGCATGTATGCATTGTGTTTGAAAAGAATGGGCATTTTGCCATTTTTTTTTGTTTTCTTTTTGAAATAAGGAATTCGCCCGAATCTGGGACGGACATGAATGTATGCATGTATGCCTCTTGTAGGATTATTTTTTTTGTAATGGGATGATGAATGATATAAATGATATGTATGCATGCTATTTTTGTAAAAATAGGATTTTTTTTTGAAAAGTGGAACGGATTTTTGATTCCGTTGATTGAATGAATGACTTGTGGAAAAACTGTTTATTTGTGCTATTTTATGAAAAATGGGACGGAGTTTTTACTTCCGTTGACTCGATATTATTGACATGCTTTCTATATGAATGAATGGTATTTGCTGAAAAAAACTCTTCCTTTTTTTTTTGTGCGAGAAAAATTGGGCTAGGTCCGTTGTATGGTGTTATGCTGCCCGATTTTCTGCAAAACTTTATGTTTATGATGCATGTGTATGCTTTTTTTTTTTTTGAATGCAAATGCCAAATGAATTTTTTTTTTTGACATTTTTGTTTCTCTCTTTTTTATTGCAAAGTGGCGGAAACAAATTTCGTGACGGAGGCAGCTGAATAAGATGAAGACTCGGGATCGGTGGAGTCTCGTGATTTATTTGTGGGACCGGCTTTCGGCTTTGGGCAGAGGAGCGATGATGCGTACTAGACAGATCGTCATTGAGACCGGATTGTACGCAGTTCATCGAGTGCTTCGAGGGTTTGGTCAAGTTCCCCAAGAGTAAGGGACTGATCTTTGCTTTGGCACAGCATTGGTGGGACGTGACCCACACATTCCATTTCTTCTGGGGCGAGGCCACGGTCACACCTTCTGACTACGCCGCGATTACGGGCCTGTCCTTTAAAGGACGGAGCATTGAGTGGAGAGACGGCTACAGTGATATGGATCTGCAGGCCCTTCTAGGATTTTCCCCTATTCCCAAAAAGGGGATGGGGATGGAGTACGCGGTGGTCCACGGGAAGATCGTGGAGAGTATTGGGAGCTACGAGGCTGGGGATGAGAGGATAGGCGCTGAGCAGATTGCTAGGGCCTTTTTATGGTTTGCTTTTTCGAGCACGCTTTTTGGACATGCCGAGGGGACGGCTGTTTTTGCTTTGCTGAGGTCCTTGGAGGACGTGGGGATGGCTGGAGAGATATCTTGGGGAGAGTGGTGAGACCGGCAGAGCTATATTTTGCTCGGATCGATATAGCCGGAAGGCGCCTCTTTGACGTGCTTCGAGTTCTACTCCTGAGGTACAAGCTTTCTTTTTGCTTTCCCTCTTTCTTTAAGCACGTATTCTTTTTGCACTTAATTGATTTGACCTTTTCCTTTCGCAGTAATGGGCTCTAGAGTTTTTTCACGTCACGGCAATAGTGGCGGTTCGACTGAGTACATCGGGGCGTATCCGGCCATGCTTTCTTGGTCCAAGTATGCCCGGGAGAAGAAAGGTTCTAGAGGGCGCACGACCCTACAAGTACTCCGGATCTGCCTGCCTTTGACAGGGGCTGAGACAGATGAGGGGATCTATCAGATCTTGACTGCTCTCAACCGTGGAGCAGCTCGAAGGGTGCCAGAGAGGACCATGGAGTGGGGGACTTGAGAATCATCCAGAGTTTCCAAGTTCTCACTTCCTGATGGCATCATAAAGTCAAGAAAGGAGTTCTCCACCTGGAGCCATCGCAGAGGTGCACCCACGCCATGTCAAGGCGCGTCACTCCCTCTCTCCCGTATAATACATCGCCGCAGGTCAAGCCTTCTCGAGATCCTCCGCTCCATGGTCCATCTCTCTGCACTTCACCGCCTTCCACATCGAAGCTGGATCCTAGTGGGTAGTAATCATGATCCCTCATCCGCTCTCACAAATTTCGTCAAGCGCAAAGTGCAAGGTCCGAGTACTTGAGGGTCGTGCGCCCCCTAGGAACCTTTCTTCTCCCGGCATACTGGGACCAAGAAAGCATGGCCGGAGATACGCCCGATGTATCTCCGGGCCGCCGCCACATCGTGACGTGAAAGAACTCTAGAGCCCATACCTCGCGAAAAGGAAAAGGTCAAATCAATCAAGTGCAAAAAAGAATACGTTGCTTAAAGAAAAGAGGGAAAGCAAAAGAAAGCTTGTACTCTCCGTAGGGAACTCGAAGCACGTCAGGTGGAGTTGACAGCCTCTTCCTACTACCCCCCATCCGTGAGCAAAATATAGCTCGCTGCCCCCGCTCTCCCCAAGATATCTCTCCAGCCATCCCCACGTCCTCCAAGGACCTCAAGAAAGCAAAAATAGCCGTCCTCGGCATGTCCAAAAGCGTGCTCGAAAAAGCAAACCATAAAAAGGCCCTAGCACCGCTCGCCGCCTATCCTCTCATCCCCAAATTTCGTAGCTCCCAATACTCTCCACGATCTTCCTGACCACCGCAGACTCCATCCCCATCCCCTTTTGGGAATAGGGAAAATCCTAGAAGGCCCTCGCAGATCCATATCATCGTAGCCGTCTCTCCACTCAATGCTCCGTCCTTTAAAGGACAGCCCGTAATCGCAGCATAAGCCTAAGCAGCACCGTGGCCTCGCCCCCTGAAAAAATGGAATGCGTGGGTCACGTCCCACCAATGTTGTGCCAAAGCAAAGATCGTGCCTCGCTCTTGGGGAACTTGACCAATCCCTCAAGCACTCGATGAACTCGTACAATCCGGTCTCAATGACGACCGTCTTTGACTCATCATCGCTCCTCTGCCCAAAACCGGAAGCCGGTCCCACAGGTAAATCACAGACTCCACCGATCCCCGAGTCTTCATCTTGTTCAGCTGCTCCGTCACGAAATTGTTTCCGCCCTGCAAAAAAAAAAAAAGAGAAACAAAAATGTCAAAAAAAAAAATTTAGCATTTGCATTCAAAAAAAAAAAGCATACACATGCATCATAAACATAAAGTTTTGCAGGAAATCGGGCAGCATAACAGCATACAACGGACCTAGCCCAATTTTTCTCGCACAAAAAAAAAGAGTTTTTTCATCAAATACCATTCATTCATACAGAAAGCATGTCAATACTATCGAGTCAACGGAAGAAAAACTCCGTCCCATTTTTCGTAAAATAGCACAAATAAACAGTTTTTCCACAAGTCATTCATTCAATCAACGGAATCAAAAATCCGTCCCACTTTTCAAAAAAAAAATCCTATTTTTACAAAAATAGCATACATTCATATCATTCATCATTCCATTACAAAAAAAATAATCCTACAAGAGGCATACATGCATACATTCAGGTCCGTCCCAGATTCGGGCGAATTCCTTATCATTTCATATTTCAAAAGAAAAAAAAAGAAGGCAAAATGCCCATTCTTTTCAAACACAATGCATACATGCGAATCTCAATTTCAAATGTCAAGAACATTATTTTCAAATTTCAAATCACAATTTTCGAATTTTCAATTTTAAAAAAAAAAAAAATGGCGAAAATGCCAATTCTTTTTCCAAACAAAGTGCATATTCGGATTACCCACATACTCATTACAACATGCAAAGCATCAAAACCAAATTTCAAGCCCAAGAACATCAATTTTCGGATATTCAAAAAGAAAAAAAAATCAATCACAAAATCAATTTCAAGCAAGAAATCAACAAAGGAAGTGAAGAGATTCGAAGTATACCGTTCGGAGACTCGGATCAGTGGCCCAATATTGCCACGCATCGGGGTAGGGCTCCTCCGCAATCGATTGCGAAAGTGTGTAATGCCTCCTCATTCGAACGAGTTCTAATCGTCTCTCCGCGACCGGGCCACGTCCTTGGCCTTGAATGGCTACTCACCCGTGTTCCATTGCTTGAAAAATCAAAGAAAATGAAAGATTTTTGAAGGTTTTTTGGCCAAAAATGGCTTCCTTTCTCGGTTTTGTCTCTCTCTCTCGTAAATGCAAAAGACTGAAAAAAGGGTGAGGAAGAAGAAGGAAGGGCGCTGGCCCTCATTTAAACCTGTCAGGAATTCAAACCCCTCCGCGCGGACAGGAATGGAGGGTCAAAATGACCCTTTTGCCCTTTAAAATTCCAGGACTCTGCAATTTAGTCCTCAACTTAACAGAGTTAACCAAAGTTAACCAAAGCTAACCCCCTTTCAAAGGAATCATCAACGGCAGTCAAACGTAAGTCCGATTTCCCCGAGAAAGATAACGGAATTCCGTTTCTTTCATCAAAATCATTAAACGGCAGTCAAACGTAAGTCCGATTTCCCCGAGAAAGATAACGGAATTCCGTTTCTTTCATCAAAATCATCAACGGCAGTCAAACGTAAGTCCGACTTCTCCGAGAAAGATAACGGAATCCCGTCTCTTTCATCAAAATCGTCAAACGGCAGTCAAACGTAAGTCCGACTTCTCCGAGAAAGATAACGGAATCCCGTCTCTTTCATCTAAATCACAAACGCAGTCAAACGTAAGTCCGACTTCTCCGAGAAAGATAACGGAATCCCGTCTCTTTCATCAAAATCGTCAAACGGCAGTCAAACGTAAGTCCGACTTCTCCGAGAAAGATAACGGAATCCCGTCTCTTTCATCAAAATCGTCAAACGCCAGTCAAACGTAAGTCCGATTTCTCCGAGAAAGATAACGGAATCCCGTTTCTTTCATCAAAATCATCAACGACAGTCAAACGTAAGTCCGACTTCTCTGAGAAAGATAACGGAATCCCGTCTCTTTCATCAAAATCGTCTAAACTAGGGCCAAACGTAAGTCCGACTTCTCCGAGAAAGATAACGAAATCCCGTCTCTTTCATCAAAATCGTCAAACGACAGTCAAACGTAAGTCGGATTTCTCTGAGAAAGATAACGGAATCCCGTTTTTTTCATCAAAATCATCAACGGCAGTCAAACGTAAGTCCGATTTCTCCGAGAAAGATAACGGAATTCCGTTTCTTTCGTCAAAATCATCAACGTAAGTCAAACGTAAGTCCGATTTCTCCGAGAAAGATAACGGAATCCCGTTTCTTTCATCAAAATCATCAACGACAGTCAAACGTAAGTTCGATTTCTCCGAGAAAGATAACGAAATCCCGTTTCTTTCATCAAAATCATCAACGGCAGTCAAACGTAAGTCCGATTTCTTCGAGAAAGATAACGGAATCCCGTTTCTTTCATCAATATCATCAATGGCAGTCAAACGTAAGTCCGATTTCTCCGAGAAAGATAACTGAATCCTGTTTCTTTCATCAATTTCACCAACGACAGTCATACGTAAGTCCGATTTCTCCGAGAAAGATAACGGAATCATCCACGGCAGTAAAACGTAAGCCCGTCTTCCCCAGCAAAGGCTAACAAAATCCCCAGCGAAGTTGACGAAATCCCATTTCCTTCCTCATTATCATCCACGGCCGTAAAACGTAAGCCCGATTTTTCTCCAGCGAAAGCCGACGAAATCCCGAGCAGCTTTCGAACTACGATTGGCTTGATTCCTCTTAAGGATACGTAGGTAGCCTACCATAGGTCCAGCCACCCGACCAAAATGGTCACCCTCTCCTTCGGCAGCAGACGAAGTCCACCGAAGGACCATCCATCCCAAACCATTAAGGGAAAACATTTCAAATCAAGGTTCGAGGCACCTAAAAAGCCATCATCATCAAGGTCCGAGGCACCTAAAACGCCATCATCAAGGTTTGAGGCACCTAAAACGCCATCATCAAGGTCTGAGGCACCTAAAACGCCATCTTCAAGGTCTGAGGCACCTAAAATGTCATCGTCATCCAGGTCCGAGGCACCTAAAACGCCATTATCAAGGTCCGAGGCACCTAAAACGCCCTCATCACCAGGTTGACGCCTCAAAATAGTCATTCCAGGGTCAAAGACCCGAACTACGACTGGCTTGATTACTCTTAAGGATACGTAGGTATCCTATCATTAGGTTCAGCCATCAGACCGAAAATGGTCATTCCTATCCCCAGCAGAGCGGATATACAACTTCAGCCATCAGACCGAAAAATGGTCATTCTATCCCCAGCAGAGCGGATATACAACTTTAGCCATCAGACCAAAAATGGTCATCTCTTATCCCCAGCAGAGTTTCTCTCAGCAATCGACTGCAGAACTCGCTCACCAGGTTGACGCCTCAAAATAGTCATTCCAGGGTCAAAGACCCGAACTACGACTGGCTTGATTCCCATTCGGGATACGTAGGTAGCCTATTGCTAGGTTCAGCCACTCGATCACTTGATCATCCTGTCAAATATGGAGCCTTACTCTTATCGACGACCCCGCTTCCTTCGAAAGCGCCGTCGCCGAGGGGCTACTATAAGTGCTCCAATTTGAGTTGTTAGAATTTTCGTTAGAAAATTAACGAAAGTTTTAACATTTCTAACATTTCTAACAATTCCTAACATTCCTAACAAAGTGAGGGTAGATTAGGGATTGCCATTTAAAGATAAACCATGGAAAAGAATCAAAAAAGCAAAAGAAAGGTCAAAAACCCGAAATGGAAGCTGCTGGAACATTTTCTGGTTGCTTAATTTGAATTTTATTCTTCCTGTCCAAAGCCTGGAGCAGCATTTAATGAACAGTGCACGCCTACGAACCCATCCGCGCGGACATGATTGTAATTTCAGAGTGCCTATAAATTGAGCCCTTCAGTCACAGAAATAAGGAGGAACAACACATTTTACAACTGCACCTTGGCGAAAAATAGGGAGAAAACAGTGGGAATTCACTTGAATTGCCACCATTTTCTCTTGAATCTTTCCCAAATCCCACTCACTCAAAACACTTTCAAATCACTCTCATACATACACTAACCCAAGCTCAAATCACCCCTTAGGAGGAGGATTAGAGAGAAAACATAGAGGACTTCATTGTTATCTACTTGTTTTCTCTTTGACCAACTCTAATCACAAACCCTAAACACATTCAAACCCTAAACACATTCAAGCCTTGAATCCATTCAAACACAAAACACAAAGAAGATAGGTATAACCTCCTTCTCCTCACCCTAAAGTTCTCTCATCCATGCATGCATTTTCAAACTCCAAAATGTAGTTTGTTCATCTTCTTGCCCTAGATCCAAGAAGATCACCATGGAAGTTCATCTCCATGGATGATCCTCTACAAGGATCAACATTATTTTCAAAGTGTTCTTACTTACTTGCAAAAATGTTTTCAAAACCATAAAAATCATTTTCATACATCAAATCTTGATTTCAAAGGATAAAATTCCCCTCCCCAAGCAAATGAAGTGCTTAGTCCTAATGTACCCTAAGGATGGCTTGATATAGTAGATCACCACTAAAATGTCTAGTGACTACTAATCAAAGCCTAAGGAAATGGGTACAAGCATGGATGCCAAACCCCCTTTAAAATCATGTTTTTCTTCAAGAGGAAGTTGCTGTAGCCTTTCTCTAAGACCTCTGTCCATGGTCTAATTTTTTGGACATACAGAAACTTGAAATTTGGTGTTTACTACAAAACACTTTTTGTAGCCAACATCCATAGATTTCCAGACATATTTTTATTTTATTTTTTGCGTGAGTAAAACTCCCTTTTTCAAATTTTCTTTTAAAAGTCAGTTCCTCAGTCTCTGGAAATCCAGATTTCATATCTGAGATTTCCAGAAGGTTTTGGTCCACCAAATCACCTCAAAATGGGAAAGTTATTTTACAGAAACCTTATTTAAGGTGTTTTGAACAACTTTCATTCTCGGACTTTCCCAAGATTCTGAGATTTTTAAGCCCTTAAACCCATTTTAAAATCAAGTGTCCACTGCCTTTTTCATTCTGGCAGAAATGTTTTTCAACTTCAAAAAATCTTTTGAGTACCAAAACTCAACCCAAAAATCATACCAAAAATCATGGGACTTTTTTAAAGTCTAATAAAGAGTTCCCAATTTTTACTTTTCAGTTTGAACTTATTTTGGCCAAAACACACACACACACACACACACACACACAAATGGTTTTTAATGCTTGGAAGACTCGTTTTACGAGGCATTTCGGGTGAACACTAACGTTCTTCCCGGCGTGTAACGTGACCTCCGAACCCAAATATCTAATTTTGGACATTTTTCAAAGTTTTGGCCCTTAAAACAAAAATGGCGTGGCGACTCCGTTTGATTTTCAAAAAAATCGGGTGCATCACAGTAACGATCGAATCCTTTGACTTTTGCTTTTGAGAGGATCGCTGGGGACTAGACTCTCTTTCTTTTCTCTTTTTCTTCCCCCCTTTTTTTTATTCTCTTTTTTGTATTTTTGCCTCTCTTTTTCTTTTCAACTTTGTTTTGAGAGGATAATATCAGCTAGTCCCCAGGATGGAGCCGGTCGATCTTTCTTTGAATCACGGGAGTCTCAAGGATAGTCCCTCTTCTTCTTGAGGTGGTTAAACGGGTTTCAAATATGCCGATCTTGAAATGAAGGGTTGCTATTTAGTGAGGGTGAGGTTAAAGGCTTTCCTAAGGGTGAAAGGTTTCAACCGCAGTCCATACCGGATGATCCGAACGAGATCGAGTATTCATTGTTTTGCTTAAGCTTACATCTGGGGAAGATTCATGCAAATTCATCGAACAACGAGATAGCGAGGACGATGGAAGGTATGTGAGCATATGGGAATCGAGGTGGGGAGTTGGTAAGCCCCACTTTGAGAAGGATATCAGCCGATTTTCTCACTTCGATCAATTTAAACATTAGTCATTTCGAAGCATTAGTCGGTGAGCAGCACAAGTGATTATGTAGAATAAAACCATTTCAATAAAATGTAACGTGGGTGCACAAGTAATATCTCGAGTCTAGCAAGAATAGAAACAAATATTTTGTTCATTGAAATAAAAGACTCATAACAAGGGTATAATAGACTCAAATCATAAAAACAAACATCTGCTAGCAAGATAAAACAATCTAAGACCCTATGATGCCTGACTGACTGACTTTTTCACATGGGGAATCTTTGGAACTGCTGAAGAGGATTATCGGCCACCTTGGGAGGAGCTTTCTCAATTCTACCTTCATCAACCAGCTTTTGAATTAACACTTTTAGAAGGGAGCAATCGTTGGTGGTGTGACCGAGATACTGATGGTAGTAACAATACTTGCTCCGATCCAAATTCAAATTGGGCTTGGTGGGACGATAATTATCAAGCGGCTTTATCATTCCTCTTCGCACCAACCCATTAAAAGCTTCCTCGGTTGTTATTCCCAAGTCATCAAATTCTCATTTCTTGCGTGGTGAGAACTGACCATGACTCTGGACACCGTTTTCCTCCTGAGGACCCATCTCGATATTCCCTTTGTCAATGAGTTCCTGAATGATTACCCTCAACTGTCTGCATCCACAGGTGGTATGTCCCGAATATTGGTGATAGTCACAATATTTGCTTGGATCTAGGTTTTTGTTGTGATGAAGAGGGATATAATTAACTAGTGGCTGAACTAATCCTCGGCTCACCAAAACCTTGAGAAATTGATTCATAGGCATCCCCACCTTTCCCCAGTACGCTTTCTTCCTTTTCGTCTGAACTTTCTTTGGAGGGGACTCGGGTATTGCCGTCCCTTGCTGGATGGGGTTCATAGCTGGAATAAAAGACATCTGATTCACAGTCACATATGAAGTTGGTCCTGAATGCTGATCATGCGGGAATGATAAGTTGAAACCATATGAACTCATTGGTGATAGAGAGACATTTCCTTGAAGGGGAGCTTGATCAGAGTGAAATGGCAGTGATACTTTCTGGTTGGAATGGCCGTTCCCAAAATGATACAATCCTTGGGAATCTGGCTGATACTGACTCTTCAAATCCAGTTGATTAGGAAAACTGAAAGCCTCAAGGATCGGTTGTTCATCTTTAATCTGAGTTTGGACCATATGAGGTGTCGGGGAAAGAATCTTATCTTGCTCATCTTCAATCACCCCTTTCATTACATTTCCATTCCCGTGATCAACACTGCTAGCATTGATGATTTCCTCGTATGACCCATCTTCGTGGCGAATTACCGTGATCCCTCGGATGCGCATCGCTTCAACAAATCTAGCGTGCATTTCTTCCTCTCTGGCTTTGGTAACTTGGGCAAGCAATTGAGCCTTGCATTCACGAACCATGGCGGCTTCAAGAGCAGCTCGCAACTCTGCTACTGACAGATCATTCATGTCCAGCTGGCTCAAAGTAGGAAGAATTCCAGACTGAGTGGATGGCATATCTCTTGCACCAGACATCTCAGATAGCGGAACAGATAAAAGCTTTGCGGGAAATGCTTCAAAGATAGGAACCCAAAGACCACAGAATATCAGAACACGTTCCCAACTTGTCACCGCTACAGAGGGTAGATATGGGTTTATAAGGTAGGGAAAGAAGAGGAAATACGGGAGAGGGGGAAGAAACGGAGGGAACAGACATCGCGCAAACAATTTATTTATTTTCAAGTATAAATCGGTGATTTAAGTCCTATGAACGGTTGGGAAAGGAGAAGCCTTTATTTACGCACACTATACCTTGGGGAAGCCTAGGGACGCAACGTTCAAATTACACTAAATGCTTTGTATTTGAAATTAATAATAGGTAATTATACCTAACCAGGACCTAACACGACGTGGGACGAATGAGTGATACAAATTTTTAGGGAAATTTGAGCAGCATAACGGGTATTCTCGGAGAAATTCCAAGAAAAATCCGGCATGACCTCTCGTCGGTGCATGGTGACAATGCGGCATGATCTCTCGTTTAGGACATGCCACGAAAGTGACATGTCCTCACGTGAAACCATGTTGCATTGGCAACATGCCCACAAAGTGCAAGGTTTTGGGGAGGGTATAAGGACTTATTGGAAATTTCAAAAACAATTCATTGTGGTGTAATTAAAACGTTGTATCAAAAACCAACCGTGGGTAAGGTTTAAGTGTGGTGCCACCTATAACGCGCTAGGGGAATGGGTTTGACATTAGGCGCTCAAGTGTAGGCGAAATTCATGGCCGTCCGCGATGCCGTCAATCGCACCCGAGGATTCTAAATCTATGTGGTGTAGTGTGCGGATGACTATATTCTTTTATTTACAAAAAAAATCAAAAGAAAATTTTTATTTATTATTATTTTTTATTATATTTTTTTAAGAAAAAAAGAAAGAGAAAACACACACACACTTGCACATAAAAAAAAAACAACAATCAACTGAGCCATCTTTTGATTCAAGGGACTGCCCTCAAGCCAGAACCTGAAACCTGTCCAGTGCTATTCCTGTCGCGTGACATAGAACAGCATGGAACAAAGTTGTCGCACGACCAGGAGAGCCACTGAACCAGAACTCCTGCAAAACTGGGATTAGCCCTGCCTCTCCTTGGCAAGGGACAAGACAAACCAAATATAGCAATAAACAAAGCCACAAGAAGCAACAAAAAGCATACAAGTTGTAAGATCTCATAAAATGCATGTATCGCACAAGATTATCAAGAATGCACATAAGACGAATACATTGGATGTCTAAGTGAACGAAAACATGACCCTCTTAATTTTGAAAAAACAATTTTTCAAAAAGTATTCCCCAGCGGAGTCGCCACTGAATGTGCGCTCGCCCGAAAATGAAATTTCGGTTTAGAATGGAAAAATGAAGGAGTCGCCACGCCATGCTTTTAGAGGTGCACTTTGAAAAACCTTTTGAAAGAGAACGGGTTCGGGGGTCAGGTTACGTGTTGGGAAGAACCGAGAGTTCACCCAACACGCCTCATTTGTAGACGAGTTTTTCTAATTTAGACATCCAAATTATTCAGAAAAATGTGCAAACAACAATAATAAACAAGTGCGAGAAACATGAATTTTATTAAAGAGGAGAGATCATTACAATTTGTAGACCAATTGTTCAGGGAGGCCACATCCCATTACAACAATAAGAATAGATTACAACTGAAAACAAGTCCTCTGCAAGGGACCACTTATGTCGCGTGTCACAGGACTCCTCATGTCCAAATGTGTCGCGTGACACCAATAGTCACCTTACAGAGACTCACAACAAACAGATTATAGAGATCTCTAGATAAACGCAAAACACAATTATAAACTAGATCTGAGCATTTAAACAAACTAACTACAACTAAATGCTAAGCTAACGAGATGAATCAACTTACAACTGAAACATGGTCCCTGCAGATGGTCACGATATGTCGCGTGACACAGGACTTCTCATGTCCCATTGTGTCGCGTGACACAGGTGTACCATCTGCAGATACCTTACAAACTGAGAAGCAGATTCAACAGATGCACAATCAAATCAAACAATTATACCAGAATCAATAAGAACAACATGAATTAGATACGAATTAACCAAAGGAGTGTGGATATGGGAGATCCACACTCCCTTGACATCCAAATTGCAAATCTAAGTAGATCACATTATGAGCATGCAATTGGACTCAAGCATATACGATTTAAACAGAGAGATTGCAGTTGCCACTTGATAATCTGAGACAGATGGAGCCTGATTATCAAGTGGAGAAGAAGGAAGAACAATTAGACAAATAGATGAGAAGAGAGAGGGGGAGAGATGTGTTACCCTTGTAGTCCTCAACTTCTACACCAAGTTAGGTGCAAAAGCCTTCGATTCAACTTCTGGAATAGAGATCTAGGCACGGACTGAGAGCTGAATTGGAGGATCTAAGGTGTTTGGGGAAGTAGGAGAGTAATTGGGTTGAAGGTGTGTGAAGGGTGAGGGAATTGGAGGGGAATTGGTTAATTTTGGTGAGGGAGGAGGAGAGAGAGAGGTTCTGAGGCAATTTGTGCAGAGTGACGTTAGGGGACTGAAATTGGGATCCAAAACTGAGAGGGGTAGGGTCTTATTTATAGCTGCAGTTCATGGTAACCTTATGTCGCTCGGCATTATGTAACCACTTTCCATGCTTCGACTTGTCGCGTGACATAAGGTGACCATAACCGTTAACCGTTTTTGGCACCAAATCTGATTCTGGAACCTTCTTGGATAATACCTAAAAAGCTCAAAACAGATTTATTCCTTTTAGGTCCCTTGGCATGAGCAAAGTACAAAAAAGTACTTCCTTCGCGAGAAACTTATGAAATGTTTCCGGAAGTCTCGGGATGGACCAGAAATTTACCAAAATGCCCCTAAATGCAATTTTATCATATTAAAATGCATCTGGAAAGGCCGCGAATTGGATTGGCGTACTTACACCCCCGAGTTAAAGATTACCACAAAGGAACGTTAACCAGAAAATTTATGCATGTAAAATCTAATAATCTCACTAGATACTTGGTGTAAGATAAGAAAATGATAGATATTAAAAAAAACTAAAACTATGCATGCAAAGAACGTATGGTTTATATTAAGTAACCAACTCTTATAAAATATTAAGGGGGCAATTATTAAATAGCCCCCCATCCTAATGAAAACAACCATCAAGGACACACATTTTGAAGAAATTCCATCAGGTCCACGCTTTATAATGACACCCCATTTTTGATAAAGGCACACCATGCGACATAAAAGGGATGCTGCTGTCCCTTTCTCTCCCTGCTTTTTCATTTTTTTTCTTCTCCCAAAACTTTAAAATGAAATATCTTAAGATCTAGAACTCAAAAAAAAATCTGAGACCATTGTATTATTAGTATCGTCAAAACGAATCAAACTAGCAGCATCAACATATAATTTAGAGCAAATTTATGAGATTATTTGACTTATTTGTTAAGTTCACAATTGTTCTAGTTAAGTTCACAGTTATTAAGTTCACAGTTGTTAAGTTCACATTTGTTGTTAATTCACAGCCGTTTTTTATCTTTTATGGCTCTATTTTTAAAATTTTATGAGATTATTTGACATATTTGTTAAGTTCACAGTTGTTTTTAATTAAGTTCACAGTTGTTTTAGTTAAGTTCACAGTTGTTTTTAGAATTTTATAGCCTTTATTTTTGCAATTTTATGAGATTATTTGACATATTTGTTAAGTTCACTGTTGTTTTTTGTTAAGTTCACAGTTGTTTTAGTCCTTTATGGCCTCTATTTTTGCAATTTTATGAGATTATTTGACATATTTGTTATGTTCACAATTGTTTTTACTTAAGTTCACTGTTGTTTTTTGTTAAGTTCACAGTTGTTTTAGTCCTTTATGACCTCTATTTTTGCAATTTTATGAGATTATTTGACATATTTATTATGTTCACAGTTATTTTTACTTAAGTTCACTGTTATTTTTTGTTAAGTTCACAGTTGTTTTAGTCCTTTATGGCCTCTGTTTTTGCAATTTTATGAGATTATTTGACATATTTGTTATGTTCATAATTGTTTTTACTTAAGTTCACTGTTTTTTTTGTTAAGTTCACAGTTGTTTTAATCCTTTATGACCTCTATTCTTGCAATTTTATGAGATTATTTGACATATTTGTGAAATAATCTCATAAAATTGCAAATGCTTTGTATTCGTGTTTCTCTTGTTTATTCTCCACACATATATATCCCTTTTAAATATCTTCTTAGCTTTCACTCAAATATTTTATCGTGTTTTACCATGTCTCCACTTTTTCATTTTCTCACATCTTATTGACAAGTTCATTCGACGTTTCATGTTAGATGACTCATAACATTTTGAGACAGAGGCTTATGTTGTTGTAATTGTTGTTGTTATTTAATGTTTAGTCTCAAAAAGTGTTACCGAAGGAAGTTTGAAGAATTCAGAGGATTAAATTCTTTTGTTTTAATTAGTAGACGTTTCAATTCCTTTTATGTAAGATTTCCAGATTTCTCTCATTTTCTTTATGGTTATCGCTATTATTTCCAAAAATTCTCATATTAACTACGCCTCAAATGATGAAAATCTGATGTACAAAAGTTTTTTCTCATCAACTTAACTTTCAGCTTTTTTTTTTTTTAATTTTTTTTTCAGTTGAATCTTGTCCAGTGTATAAATCTGGAGTAAAAACAACACTTTTAAGTAATTATAAGGATTTATTATCGACTCTAAAACAATTTTGTCAAACTCCAAGAAGATTTAGGCAATTCATTACATTCAGTAAAGCATACTATGTAATAGAAACCAAACCCTGGTGACTCAAATCAGACCGGCTATCTCTCACTGAGTAGTCCCCAAAGCAAGATCATGCCAAGTTTCTCCCTCCTCCACTTGTGCTGTCTCCTGATTAGAGTCTTCAGTGTCATCAGTGCGAGGAAGCAGTACAGGCGGTAATGCAAGATCATCGTCAGGGAGAGTGTCTCACATCCAATCCTCATCAACGATATCAATAAGAACACCCAAGCTTACTTCCGCCATTCCTGCTGCTCTGTTTACCAATTTCACACAGAGAAGGGGAAGGGGGACGTCGGTGGTATGTCACCGGAGGAAAGGAAGATGGTCGCCGGAGAGGAGAGAATCGCCGGAGATAGGGAGAGTAGTCGGCCGGAGGTGGAGGAGTCTAGAGAGAGAAAGTAGAGAGAAGGAGGGTGTGTAGAGAGTTCACCGGAGGAGCTCTCCGGAGTTGAGAAGGTGGTCGCTGGAGGGGGAGATAGTCACCGGAGATGGGTAGGGTAGAGAGAGAAACTAGAGGGAGAATGTGTGTGTGTATGTGAGAGAGACTGAGTTATAAAAGAGGGAAGGGATGGTTGAGTTTATTTGTTTTATGGGTATCATTAATAAGAAATGGACTAGGTGGAATATTTATTAGGATAGTGGACTAGTTGGTTAAATTCCAAAATTCTTGTCTTAATTGGTCATTTGACTTGGAACTAAGGATCCACGGATAATTTTCCCAATATTAAGCTGATAGACAGGGCACCAACAATATATATGATACTACAGTTTATTTTGTTATGATTATTAATTTGTTTATGATATAAGAAAGGATTCATAAATTCAAAGCTGGATTACTGCAGCGGTAGGGTGAATCTAGGTTGAATATGGGTTTGGAGGGGTGATTTTGATGGTGAGGTGGTGTGTTTAGTGTGGTGATTATAATGGTGGTAGTAGTGACTGATAGTGTCGTGGTGGCTGTTTGAGGTGTGGCGGTTGTAATGTTGGTGTGATGGTGGTAGTAATGATCTAAAAACAGTGGTTTTTTAGATGACCTAAAAATTATGGATGAAAAATTCTAAAATATTGTTTTTTAAATATTTATTTACCAAAATAACACCCAAAAAAATTTATTTACCGAAACAGCATTTTTTTTAAAAATCTGGAATTTCAATTTTCGGTTTTAATGTAAATCCGGCATTTCATTTTCCGGATTTAATTTTAAATAAATCCGGAATTTCGAATTCCGATTTTGAATTTTAAATAAATCCGGAATTTGTAATTCCGGTTTTAATTTTAGGTAAATCCAGAATTCCATTTTTCGGTTTTAAAAATATAATTTTTTTTTTTGTAAATTCGGAATTTCAATTTCCGGTTTTAAAATTATTTTTTTTTGTGTTATTTTTCGATTTAATTTTTTTTAGCTAAATCCGACATTTCAAATTTTTTTTGTCGACATTAATTGCTTTGACTGAAAAACTGAAAAAGGCACCAACTACGTCTGCCATTTACAAAAGAAATAAAGAGAGAAAAAGATAGCAAAGAAAGAAAGAGAATTACTTTTGTTGTTAGAGAGAAAGAAAGAAAGAAAGAAAAAGAAGAAGAAGGAGGAGGAGGAGAAAAGAAAAAGAAGCAAGAGAAGATTATTAAAATTGTAAGGTTAGTTTTTCTTTTCTTTTTGTTTAATTGGTTGTTAAATCTATTATTATCTGTGTGATTAATTATGATTTTTAAAGGAATTATTTAAATAATTATAATGCAATTTTAACAAAATTGTTAAAATTAATTTGATAAACTTGTTGTAATGTATATTTAATTATTGATTTTTAAAATTAAATTATATATAGTGCTTGTTAACTTAGGATTTTAACACATTTTTTTTTTTTTAGGAAAAAATATGATTGGAGTTCCACTTGTTTTCATGTGCTATTTGTGAGGAAATGATGAAAATCCGTTTGAAGCTGAGAATTTTGAAAAGACTCCAAAATGTGCACTTATGGCTAAAACTCGATGGAGGTACAAGAAGTTGATTAAGAAGTTATGTAAGAAAATTGGGTAGATCGAGCCAATATTCAATTCGAAGTTACTTGTAGATATCCTCATCTTGTCGCCCATGGGGTTTCAAACTACATTCCATTTCTAATCGAGAATGATATGGGTATGAAACTCATGTTTGATGTTTCTGCTCAATTTTGGGGGTTGAGTTGCTTACAATTGTATGCTAAGATGAATTCAGTTGATAATGTGAATGTTGAGGAGTTTGAAACCCATGAGGAGCCACTACATAATGAGTATGTTAATGACATGGATACCTTACAGATGGATTCTTTAAGCTACTATGATGAGACAGACGCTGAACAAGTACACGAACACATGTGGAAGAGGGAGAGGAGGGGTGATGTGAATGCAGCAGAATATAATAGCAAGGATTGCCTAAACGAATCCCAAACAAGACTTCCCAAGAGAAATCTCAAAAACCAAAGCCAAACTTGACTTAGATTTAAAACCGAATAAGGGACAATAATTGCAAAGCAATAATTTGATTATGATAAAACTTAGTTTAAAAACAATGAAAGACTACAGTATTTATACTACTTATAATTGGGACAAACCTATTTAAAAATGTATTGACGAAAAGACACGAAAATAATCAGACATGCCTTTTGACGAAGAGACACAAAAATATTCAGACATCCCCTTCCAGGAACCCCTCGGCCGAGGCGGCCATGTTACTCGGCTGAGCATAACTACTGCCAAAAACCCAAAGTTTCTGTCCCCTTCTCCTCAAGTTGTTCTTCCTCAACACGATCTACATCATGCTCCCCCACTTTAAAAGGATTCGTCCCCGAATCCAAATTATCATAAAGAGGCTCATCCGGGTAAAAAGCAACCAAATCCGCCACATTGAAAGTAGGAAAGATGTTCCACCCAGTCGATAAATCCACCACATAAGCGTTGTCATTGATTTTCCGAACAATTTTGCAAGGGTCAAGTTTCCTTTAATGTAGCTTACTATATGTACCTTGAGGGAATCTCTCCTTGCGCAAATAGACCATCACCAAGTCACCAACAACGGAGACTTTCAAACGACGTCACTTTTCTGCATGCTCCTTATATTTTGCATTAGACTCCGCAATATTTATCCTTAACTCCATTTGAACCGACTCGATCATTTCTGCCATATGCTCAGCAGCAATACTGTAACCCGTAACCTTTGTCAAAGGTATTAAATCAAGAGTATACGTAGGAGGCTTCTGATAAACTATCTCGAAAGGTGTCTTTTTCGTAGTCCGATTCACCATGTTGTTAAAAGCAAACTCAGCTGTGGCCAATGCTAAATCCCACTTCTTAGGAAAATCACCGCATAGACAACGAATCATCTAACTCAACGTCCGATTCACCACCTCTGTTTGACCATCCGTCTGAGGGTGAAAAGAACTACTATATTGTAACGAAGTCTGAAATATATGCCATAGAGTACGCCAAAAGTGACTCAAAAATTTAGTATCCCGATCCGACGTGATTGACTTAGGCACCCCATGTAGGCGAACCACCTCTCTGAAGAACAAACCCACTATATGTGCAGCATCCGATGTTTTTCGACAAGGAATGAAGTGAGCCATTTTAGAAAAATGGTCAACCACTATGAAAACTGAATCATTATCTCTCTGTGTCCTAGGAAGCCCCAAAACGAAATCCATAGAAATGTCTTCCCAAGGACCATCCGGAATAGGTAAAGGAGAATATAATCCCGTATTTTGTGACTGTCCTTTGTTGCGTTGACAAATCATACACTTCTGAACAAAAGTGTGCGTATCTTTGTGAAGTTGTGCCAAAAATAATTTCGAGCAACGATTTCAACCGTTTTGTCCCGACCAAGGTGACCATCTTTATGTAATTCCGCAATAAGACTCTTACGAATGGAACCGTGAGGGATGCACAACTTGTCACGATAAAATAAAAACCCATCCTGCAACAAATATAAGCCAACCAGACCCCCATCTCTACACTTAGCCCATATATCCACAAAATCAACATCTGTCTCATACAAACCCTTCAAATAATCAAATCCCACAACAGAAGTACTCATAGTTACCAACAAACTATCCCGGTGACTTAAAGCATCTGCCACTTTATTAAGCTGTCCACTTTTGTGTTGAATGACAAAAGAAAACTGTTGTAAATACGAAACCCAATGTGCATGCATGCGATTAAGTGTCGTCTTACCATTCAAGTATTTCAAGGCCTCATGATCAGTATAGAGAACAAACTCACGATGCAGCAAATATTGTTCCCAATGTTTAATAGCCTGTACCACAGCATAGAACTCAAGTTCATACGTAGTCCACTTTCGTTTCGCCTCCTCCAATTTTTGACTCATAAAAGCAATCAGCCTCTTCCTTTGCATTAAAACATCCCCAATGCCACTACCGAAGCATCCGTTTCCAACTCGAATGGTATGGAAAAATTAGGTAACACAAGGAGCGGAGCATTAGTCAACTTGTCTTTAATCAACACAAAACTAGCCGCGGCCTCATCACCCCAAAAAAATCTTCCTTTTTTCATACAATCAGTTATCGGGGCTATAATAGTGCTAAAATTTCGTATGAAATGCCGGTAAAAAGTAGCAAGCCCATGAAAACTTCGTACTTCACTAACTGTCTTGGGAGTTGGCCATTCACGAATAGCACGAACCTTTTCCTCATCCACCTGAATGCCATCCGCTGAAACAATATAACCCAAAAATAACAATTTATCCAACATGAAACTGCACTTTTTTAAGTTAACATACAACTTGTTTTCCTGCAGTGCCCTCAAAACATTTTGGACGTGCCCGATATGCTCCTCCTCAGTTTTGCTATAGATCAAAATATCATCAAAATACACCACAAGAAATTTCCCATTAAACTGATTGAGAACTTGGTGCATTAGACGCATGAACGTACTCAGTGCATTGGATAAACCGAATGGCATTACTAACCACTCATATAACCCTTCCTTAGTTTTGAAAGCTGTTTTCCACTCATCGCCTTGTCTGATCCGAACTTGATGGTACCTGCTCTTTAAATCAATCTTTGAAAATACTTTGGAACCCCAAAGCATATCCACCATTTCATCCAACTGAGGAATATGGAATTTATACTTAACTGTAATTTTGTTGATCGCTCTACTATCAATACACATATGCCACATACCATCTTTCTTAGGCACTAGTAAAGTCGGGACTGGACATGGGCTTAGAATCTCCTGTATATACCCCTTTCTCAACATCTCTTCTACCTGTTCCTTCAAAATCTCATGCTCAACAGGACTCATACGATAATGAGGGAGATTAGGCAATGAAGCACCAGGTACGAAATCAATGTTATGCTGAATATCTCGCAAGGGTGGCAACCCCGGAGGGAGATCATCAGGCATAATATCACGAAACTCATCCAAAACTGACTGTAACGATTTTGGAACCAAACTAACTTGTCCCAAAATTTCTTTCTGCACGACAGCATATATAACAGGTGCGTCGGCTAAATCCTCAACAAACTCTTGAGCCGTACACAAAAAAATAATAGGTTTAGATTTCTTATTACCACGAGCACCTATATCAAGTGACAAACGTAATTGAAAACGAAACCCATCCTTCGTAAAGAGTAGAGAATTCTCTCGCACATTATATACCACATTCACGTCATATTGCCACGGTCTTCCCAATAATACATGGCATGCATTCATATTGACAATATCACATAAAATTTTATCCTTATAAATTCCAATAGAGAAAGGAATAATGCACTGTTCATGTACCTTTATATTGCCGCCAGAGTTAATCCAACCAACCGTGTAAGGGGACGGGTGCTTGTGAATCTCCAGCTTTAACGAATCCACGAAACTACGAGCCATCAAATTCTCACTACTACCATTATCCACAATAACTGTAGCATCAACATTACTAACCTTCCCCTTTGTTCGAAAGATATTGTGTCATTCCGGATCATCATCTTCATAAGGGGTTGTCAACAAAAGCCGTCGAACCACAAAAGACTCATGGTTATTTGGCTCTTCCATCTCCTCATTAAGATCTATCACACCGTCTTCACTATCTACTTCGTCATCATGTTCTACCATGTTGATTCCTCGTCGCATAGGGCATTGACTAGCCATGTGCCCTTGTTGCAAACACCGAAAACACTTATCACTAAAAACTTTAGCATAGGGGTTCTGATTTTGTTGACCACGATTAGTTGTGTTGGTGTTACGCCGAATCAGGGGATTCTGAACATTAGTGGGGGCCAACTGCTTCCCTTCATTTCTAAATGTTTCCACACCTTATGTCGCCATACTAGAACCGGTCACTTGATTCTTAGAACTCGAAGAAGGTGCAGTAGGAAAATTTCTGTATGACGTCTGAGGATGAGAAGTAGAGGACTATTGCTTTTCAACCTTCTTGGCATGAGTAATAACTTCACTCACTGACCGATTTGTAAACAATTCCACTTGATTCTTAATGCCAACCCGAAGACCACTAACGAATCTTGCAACCTCTTGTGCCTCTGTTTCATCCAAATCTGCATGCGCTAATTGGGCGTGAAAGTTGTGGGCATAGTCTTCAACTGTACGATCGCCTTATTTTAGGTCAAAAAAGGATTGATATGTCACTTGTTCATAATCATCCGGCAAAAGGTGAGATCATAGTTCCCTCTTCATCTTAGCCCAAGAACGAATAGGAGCTTTGTTTTTACGATGTCGCTTTTTACACAATTGTTCCCACCATGCTGATGCTCCGTCGCGTAGTTTATATGCTATGTAAGGCACCTTCCGATCATCTTCAACCTGCATCAAATCGAAGAATTTCTCCACCTCTGCAAGCCAATCCACGAATTCATTCATTTTCAAATTTCCAGAAAAGGACAGAATATCCGCCCTAATTTTAGGACGTTGATCGTTCCGAGGCGCTTCCATGTCCTCATCTTCTTCCTGATCATCAGAATCTTCCTCTGCAACCGGTTCACCACGGTGGAGATTATTTCCCCGACGATTCGCCTGATTTTGTGGGTTGACATCACCACCTACCCGCATCTGAACCAAAGCTGCCAATAATTTTGCATGTTGACGATCGCTACGCTCTTTGGCTGCTTGTTCTTGTTGTGCCATGCATTCCAGAATTGCTGTGATGTCTCCGTTGTTTCCTCCATTGTTAGTCATCTTCTCGTCGGAGAACTCTAGGATCGACCGATTTCTGATACCAACTAATGTGAACGCAGCGGAATATAATAACAAGGATTGCCTAAACGAATCCCAAACAAGACTTCCCAAGAGAAATCTCAAAAACCAAAGCCAAACTTGACTTAGATTTAAAACCGAATAAGGGACAATAATTGCAAAGCAATAATTTGATTATGATAAAACTTAGTTTAAAAACAATGAAAGACTACTGTATTTATACTACCTACAATAGGGACAAACCTATTTAAAAATGTATTGACGAAAAGACGCAAAATAATCAGACATGCCTTTTGACGAAGAGACACGAAAATATTCAGATATGCCCTTCCAGGAACCCCTCGGCCGAGTCGGCCATGTTACTCCACCGAGCATAACTACTACCGAAAACCCAAAGTTTCTGTCCCCTTCTCCTCGGTCGAGGCAAGAAGTAGCTCGGCCGAGCACCTTTGCCTAGACTTGCTTGTCTCTAAAACATCAGAAATTGCCAATGCCATGCCATCTTGGTCCCCAAGTTCTTCTTCCTCAACACGATCTACATCATGCCCAGACTTGCTTCTCTCTAAAACATCAGAAATTGACAATGCCATGCCATCTTGGTCCCCAAGTTGTTCTTCCTCAACACGATCTACATCAAAGAGGGAGAGGAAGAGGTTGAAGAGAAAGAAAGAGAGGAAGAAGAGGGAGAGGAAGAGGGAGAGGAGGAGGGGGAGGAAGAGAGAGATGAGCAATGGTATAATGATGAAGATAATGATTCAAATTATGAACAAAATATTAGGACCCTTATAAATTATGATCATGATGATGGATATGATGATTATAGTAGTGCTACTGATGTTAGCGAGAATGAGGGTGATGATGGGGTGAGGGAAGATTTGGGGGTACATTTTGTTGGTTACGAACATTCGCAAAATAACGTGTATGAGAGAGCAGACTATCAATTTTATGGTGATATTGGGAAAGGATCAGAAATTTATGATAATAACGAATGTAACTTTGATGCTTGGAATGGAGAATTTGATGATATTGCCAAAGGTATGCGCTTTTCTCAGAAGTTTGAGGTGCAACTGTAAGTGCTCCAATTTGAGTTGTTAGTATTTTTGTTAGAAAATTAACGAAAGTTTTAACATTCCTAACATTTCTAACAATTCCTAACATTTCTAACCAAGCAAGGGTAAAGTGGGCATTGTTATTTAAGGATAAACCATGGAAAATAATCAAAAAAGCAAAAGAAATGGTCAAAAACCCGAAATAGAAATGGCTGGGACATTTTCTGTTGCTTAATTTGAATTTTATTCCTTGTGTCCAAAGCCTGAAGCTGTAATTAATGAACAGTGCACGCTTCCTGTCCTATCCGCGCGGATGACTTTGGAGTTTTCAGAGGGCTATAAATTAAGGCCTTCAGTCACAGAAATAGGGAGCAACAACACAATTTGCAACTGCACCTTGGCGAAAATAGGGAGAAAACAGTGAGAATTCTCTAGAATTGTCACCTTTTTCTCTTAATTATTTTCCCAAATCCCACTCACTCTCAAATTCAAACACTCACATATTCAAGCTTCATACACAAACACAAGGAAGATAGGTATAAACTCCCTCTCCTTACCCTAAATCTCTCTCATCCATGCATGCATTTTCAAACTCCAAAATGTAGTTTGTTCATCTTTTTGCCCTAGATCCAAGAAGATCACCATGGAAGTTCATCTCCATGGTTGATCTTCTACAAGGATCAACATTGTCTTCAAAGTATTCTTACTTACTTGCAAATGCATTTTCAATACCCTAAAAAACCATTTTCATACATCAAATCTCATTTTCAAAGGATAAAATCCCCCTTCCCAAGCAAATGAAGCGCTTAGTCCTAATGTACCCCAAGGATGGTTTGATATAGTTGATTCACCACTAAAATGTCAAGTGATCACTAATCAAAACCTAGGGAAATGGGGACAAGCATGGATGCAAAACCCCCCTTAAAATCATGTTTTCTTCTTAAGAAAGTTGCTGTCCAGTAGCAATTTTCTAAGACCTCTGTTCATGGTCTAATTTTTTGGACACAGATAAACTTGGAATTTGGTGTTGACTACAAAACGCTTTTTGTAGCCAACATCCATATATTTCCAGACATATTTTTACTTTATTTTTTGCGTGAGTAAAACTCCCATTTTCAAATTTTCTTTTAAAGGTCAGTTCCTCAGTCTCTGGAAGTCCAGATTTCATAAAATCCTTTGAGTCTCAAAACTCAACCCAAAAATCATACCAAAAATCATGGGACTTGTTTAAAGTCTAATAAAGAATTCCCAATGTTTACTTTTCTCAGTTTCAATTTATTTTGGCCAAAGTAACACACACACACACACAAATGGTTTCTATGCTTGGAAGACTCGTTTTACGAGGCATTCCGGGTGAACACTAACGTTCTTCCCGGCGTGTAACGTGACCTCCGAACCCAAATCTCTTATTTCGGGCATTTATCAAAGTTTTGGCCCTTAAAACAAAAATGGCGTGGCGACTCCGTTTTTCCGGTTTTTATTTGGTTTTCAAATAAACGAAAAATCGAATTTTTTCCGCGAGTTGAAAAATTTCAACATCGTCACAGTGGCGACTCCGCTGGGGAAGCAAGCTTTATTTAAAAAAAAAATATATGATATTTGGTATATTGGTGGAAACCATTAAACTTCCCGTTATCGCCTCCTAACACGAGTCGGGGATAAATTGTGGTTTAACAATCCCACGTACCGGTATCATTGTTTTAAAAAAAAAAGCTTTTGAGGGTCAAGCTTCCGTCCCGGCATTTAAAATCATTTGTGGTGTGTGTCGATTTTTTACATTTTCGTGTTGTTTTGGCCGCCTCGGAAGAAGTCAAAATTTTGACTGTCGGAATCATGTCCCTAACTGTTTGAATTTTGAATTTTGAATTATGTGCCTATGTGTTATTTGCTTTCAAAAAAAAAAATTTCAAAAAAAAAATTCAAAAAAAAAAAGAGATTTTCAAAAAAAAAAAAGAAAATTTTCAAAAAAAAATCATGCATCATTCTTTTTAAGACACATGAAAAAAATTCTATTTTACTCAGAAAAAGAAGATAGACTGCTTGCACACTACGCGCACGCGACCTTACACTGCACACTACGTCCCTAACCCGGGGAAATCCCTGTCGCGGCCCGTTTGGTCTTATTACGCCTCTCGGTGCAAGCACGGGACTACCCAAACATCCCATGGAGCCTCGTGTCGACCATGCACTTGTCCGTGACACACTTTGTCCGAGACCCGGTTAGTTTTTAGTCTGGTCTTTGTCATGCCCTGTCTGTGTATAGACCTTTCCTTTCAAGCCTTAGTCGGCATACCAAGTCAATATCTTTCGGGGACCCTAATCAGTCGAAGTTCTGCCGGTTTTCCGTCATGGACTTTGACCAGATATTGACTGGCGCCTTGACTTTGGCTCTGACTGGCACAAATTATACACTGACTTCCAGCATGACACTGAGTCATCAAGGATTAATGATTATTCCATGCCTAATTACGACCTAATTGACGACAAGTCGAGATCAATTGTGGACATTCATCAGTCCAAATCATGCCGACTTTTTTGTCGAGCCCTCGGACATGATCTTGACTTTGACGTCAGCTTTGTCCGTAATTTACATCGAATGCTCGTTAAGACTCGATTACCCGCCAGACTTTTAGGATCGTTTTTTCTTTTGATCGGTGGGACCCGCTTGCCCTATAGGACCCTCGCCGGGCCGTCCCACCCTGGGAGGTCGAAATACAGGTGGAATACGAGGGGCTTATAGACGTAGTGACGGGGCCCACTGATCCAGGATCCAGAGTAGTTTGCGAAAAAGAAGAGCAATCTTTTCCAACCGATTAGGTTAATAAAACATGTTTTAAGTAAACAAGAACAAATAACTGCATGTTGCATGAGCCCAAAGCCCAAACACCTACCCTCCTTCAATCCCTAAATCTCTGAACCCTCGTGTCTTTCCCCCCGCAGCTCCTCACAAAGCTTGGTTTCGGGCACCGGGTCACCGTTTGATCAGTTGGGAAGAGTCAAGCGCATCGTCAACTTCGCCGTTTGTTCCGACTCCGGGTTTCAGAATGTCTGCATCAGCCGGTAATGATGGGGACAATGTCACTCCGCCTCCCGGGACCCCTCGCATGCACGCATTGGATCCAGTTGGTAGAACAGATGAGACTTCGACATGAGGCTCAAATTGACGACCTTCTGGGGGTTGTCGCAAGTCATGGTTTGACTATCAGTCTCAATTCCGATGGCACTTTTACCGCAAAGAAGGAAGAAAGTTCTCCTCCTATTCTTAATCATCCCGGATATATCAAGATGCTACCCCAAGATTCCTATGTCTCCACCGCCGGGACTCCCGCCCGTCGACTTACAGGGCAATTAGCCCCCAAACAGCAGTCCAAAGGGCCACCATTCCAAAAGCAGTCAGGGACGAAAGAGTTCGGCATACCATCCGTTATCCCCTCTCATAGCGATACCGATCCCGCAGATATCAGCATGGGTAATGAAGATCGGGAAACAGTGGAGGAAATATGGTCAGCCATCAAAGCTCTTGAGGAACGCCAAAACAAACAGCAAGCCTGGATTGAAGAGCCCACACGCCATTTCGGGACATTAGCAATCTCCCAACCGATCGGGGCTCCACGAAGGACAAACATGTGCCTGTTCCCCTGGCTCTTAATACCTCTCATTACCCTACAGAGTCCAACCATTCGCTTCCGGATGAGCCCAACAGCCAGATCTCCCGACTCCGTTCAACTCAAAGTCATTCCAAAGACCGGCTCAACCCGAGGTCCCAAATCCACCACCACCGTAGAACACATTTGGTGGGATATCTCGCGGATCGCCCGACCGCCTTGAAAGGGACTATCAGAGTGGATACACGAGGACCGTCCTCCTAAAAAGAAGAAAATTTCCTCCCAGCAGAAATTGAAAGAGAGGTTCGAGGCCGGTGATACCAGTGTGGGTACGCTCGGGGAGCCATCTGGGGGATTTGATTACTATGTAATCTACTCCAGCCAGTCTTCCCCAAAGCAAACAGGGGTAGAAAAGCCGAAAAGCCTTGCCAACGATAGAGTTGAGACCTTCGGACACCAGAATATTGTAGATCTGGGTAATTTTACTGCCAATCAGAAATCTATCCCCCCACGGGATCAGCCAAGATTCAGTTTGTTCAGCTCCCGAGTGCATACCGACAAAGAAAGACCAACGCCAGTTTGGCACTCCCACTCAATCATTATGTTGACTGGAGATGGCAACCGCCACAAATGGCCTCAGTATAACCCAGGGGCTTCAGCAAAGGTTCTACCTCGCAAGAAAAAGGCACGAAGTGACTGGCTTGATAACTCTCTGTCTCCAGACAAGGACCAAATCTATGATCCCCGCCTATATGGTAGCATGATCACCTTCTGCGATGAAGATTTTCCAAGAGATGTATCCAAGCACAATGAAGCCTTGTACATCACTATTCGTCTCAACACCGTATCACTCCCTGGGGTTTTGGTGGATAATGGATCAGCCGTTAATGTCCTCCCCCTCAGCATGATGCGGGCCCTACGCATCAATGAAAGGCACATGATCCCATCTACCCGGTCAATCAAGGAATACGATGGCACGTCTCGTCCCATCTTGGGGATGGTGGTTCTGGAGCTCTGGTACGAAACCCAAATGGTGCCAGCAAAATTCCATGTAATGGACATCCCATCCGAATTCACAGCTCTGCTGGGGCGCCCTTGGTTACACCACATGAAAGCCATAGCCTCCACTCTCCATCAATGTGTCAAGTTCATTAACCGGCAGGGGGACCTTGAAGTCATTAGGGGCGACAGTTTCCTCATAGGGAACGAAGCCGAGACCGTCACCAAGCATGCTCTTAGCCAGACACCGGGGCTACCTCCTCCGAATCGACCAAGGGACTATCGGGGCAAGTCTCATCAGAATCCCCCAGAATCCGGTGATGCCAACTATGTCAACGAACTCAAGCAGGCAGACCACAGCGGTTCGATTCATCAAGATCAATTGCCATTTCCAACATTTGGAGGAAGAGTGGAAAGAAACAACCGAACACCGCCATGGTACGAGCACACAAACCTCGATTATCAATCGAGAGATTTGTCGGCATTCTTCGGACCCGTTCTCCGGCCTCGCCAAGCGAAGAGATTTTCATGATAAAAGTCGACAAGCACCGACAGAATCGACTCGAATGTATGAACAGCGTATGGGACGTCCTACTCGAAGAACTACCCGCTAAGCCTTTCCGCTCGAGCATGGGACATGAGATTTTTCCAAAGAAGACACCGAGACGCAATACGTCCTTACATCTGGATTGAGCGGTCAGATTGTGACGAGTTAGAATTCCCCAGAATTGAGGAAGATCCCTACATTCATATGCTCAGTTTTCAGGCGCCGAACACAATTGATTCTGGTTCAGACGAAGAGATGATAGCAATGACTGAGGAAGGAGAACAGAAACAAGATAACCCCCTGTAAGTACCCCAATCTGGATCGCTCTCCATCCCAGCATACGACAAAACCAGAGGCAAACTTCCGGAGGTCATAACTCCTTCATACGAACTCCGATTGAGACGTGCCATATATGGTTGGAAAGCTCTCGACGAGAGCTAGCTTGCCATCACATTCACAAGAGCATGGAAAGTCCGTACGGACCTCTTTGCATGCCAAAAGGTCCGTACGGACCTCTTTGCACCAGACATAATCATTACGAAAATCCCCTTAAAGTCCACGAGATTCCCTCAAATCCCGGAAATCCATCATTACCTAAGAGGTCCGTACGGACCTCTTTGCAGTTTTCCACTACTATAAATAGAGGGCTTCCCCTCCTCATTTTTTCACACCTCCCACTTCTCTCTTCCTCCCTAAGCCTTCTGGCTCCCCTTCTAAGACCTTTCGAGGCATTCCCGCCCCTTCGGATCCTTCCGAGGCCTTCCGAGCCCCCTCGAGGTGCTCCGAAGCCTCTCCGAGCGCTCCCGAGACGCTCCCGCGCGCCCCGAGGCACTCTCGAGGTACTCCCGAGGCCCCTCGTGGTACTCCGAGGCCTCGCTCGGTCTTTCCCACGGTGTCCCGCTCTTTCCGAGTCAAACCGGCGATCCCAAACCTTGCCGAACCTCTCGCCCGAATCCAACCAACGATTCCAACGCACGCCGAACCTCTCGCCCGACCGATCCCGACGATCCCCACGCACGCCGAACCTTCTCGCCCAAACGCAGCCTACGCTTTCAACTCACGCGAAACTCGTCCGCGGACAACCGGCATCCCGAAGCAATCCGAACGCTACTCCGACCTCAAACACTATTCCCTCGCGAAGACAGACACGAACCAACATTGGTAAGGCTTCCTTCCTATTCTATTTCAATACATTTCAATACAATGTAGACATCCGATACAAAGATGCATTTTTAAAAGCACACACACACACACAACTTTTTAAAGGATATTAGGGGTATCCGAAAGACTCGTTTTACGAGGCGACTCGGGTGAGCTCTAATATTCTAATATTCTCTTCCCGAGGAGTCATCTCGACCTCCGAACTCAAAATCTCATCACACAAAAACAGCTTTAAAATTTATCTTTAAACCGATGCCCTTTTTCAATGTTTTGGGGCTTAATAAAAACGGCGTGGCGACTCTACAAAATGCGAAAGCAAAACGGCGAGACACCTCCAACACGCAACGCTAAAACGGAATAAGCGATGCCGGGCGCGACAGGCCGCCTCTCTGATCCGGGCGACTTCCCGAACGAGCCGACGAATGCGAGATGCCGGGGCTCGCGCGCGAGCCGGATCCGGGTAATTTCGGTTGGCGACTCATTGGGACACTTTGTTTTAAAAACTTTTAAACAAAACAAAAGATTTTTAAACGATGATGAGGGTCAAACTTTCATTTTACCCCTTCCTTTAATTGTGTGTGTGTGCACAAGACGTGCTTCGTTTTTATTTTACAAAAATAAAAATACAAAAAATGCATCAATATACATCTCGCGCATACATTTAAAATTCTTCAAAATTTTCTATTTTACTCGTAAAAGAATTTTAGAGACCGCACACTACGCGCACCGCCGCCTCGGTTACACCGCACTCTACTCACACCGCCGCTCTGCTACACCGCACACTATGCGCACCGTCGCCTCGGATACACCGCACACTACAACCCTTAACCCGAGTGGTCTCGCCAGCATCCGTTTGGTCTTCCTAGGCCTCTTGGGCGCGCACGGGATCATTCCAAACATCCCATCCTAGCCAAGCGTCAACCCCGCACGTTTGAGTCTTGAGTCACACTCTGTCCAAACTCGCTGGTTTTTACCCACCGTGTCATACACTGGATACATATACCATGCCGCCATTTTTCGAGTCAAGGCTCGGAACTCAAGATCCTGCGCAAGCAAAGCGATGAAAGGTCATGCTAAAATCTTGACTCGATCTTGATTTCCGGCTACACCTGCACGATGTTCCGTCCCGATATACATCCATGCTCGCATGACACCATGTCATCACGCTTTGATACGTCGGCCCATGACGATATGACCCAGCCTAACGCCTAACGTCACTGCATCCCTTGCGCAAGCAAGGTAAAGAGAGGTCATGCCGAACTCTTGACTCCGATCTTGACTTATGCCGCCTGCTCACTATTCACATGGCTAACGCATCAAAACGAACATGACAAAGCTCGGTCCTTAGGTTCGATTTTTCTTTAGGCCGGTGGAAACCGCTTGCACTATAGGACCTCGCCCGGGCCGCCCACCCCGGGATGTCGAAATACAGTGCAAAACGAGGGGCTTATAGCCGCACGTATGGTCTCCATCGACCCAGGATCTAGCATAGTTGCGAAAAGAAGAGCAATCTTTTCCAACCTACCTAGGATTCTCGAGAAAACATGTTTTAAGTAAATTAAAACAACAAAAAAAAAATAAATATAAAAGAAACTAAACCGCATGCCACGTGAGCTTTCCCCTTCTATCCCGAGAGGCCATTCCCGTGTCTAAACCTTGCCCGTCACCCTCCAAATAACCGAGAGTGGCCGAGAATACCCGGAAGCCGCCTTTTCGCATTGAGGTCACAAGGTCCGATAGCTCTTCCAGCTTCAACGGTCCACACCGTCCCGCTACTCCCCATGACGGATCAACAGATAACAATGAGGGAAACTAACCCCGCCCCGGAAATTTCCAAACAATGGAAGAAGTTTGGCAAGCTTTTAAGGCTCTCGAGAAACGCCAAGAAGTGCAGCAGGCTTGGATTGAATATGCCATGCGCCGTCGCGTAACCGTCGTGGTTCCCAACCCGATGGGACCGTCGTTCTCATAGAAGACGGAGAAATATCGACTCCCTGCCTCTCAAAGCTATCGCCAGGTCCCTCCTTCACAAATCCACGGAAACCTAGCAATGCAAGGCAACTCCCGCTCAAAGCTCCATTCGAGCCTCGCCAAACAGCTCGATTTTCCAACCTCAAAGCACACCTACGGGCCCGCTCCCTCAAATCCTAACACCTCTCAATATCCCCCGGAATTCAATCCCGTGCCTCGTATGAGTCCCGCAGCCCACAACTTGAAATCCCAATGTTTACTGTGGACGGACATCCTGTGCGGATATCCCGACATTTCAAACCTTCCACCTACTGGATCGCCACTGGGGCTAATGAAGCATTTCCCCAATTCCTAAACACAACCCTTAGTGGTCCGTGCAATTACGCCCCAATTTCAACAATCCAGGATATGGGTTGGTATACACTCAACCGCTCCCCAAGACTCCCGAATGGCGATCCCATCTCGCCAATCCACCTCCATCTTCTGCCTCCATCCCGTAAAACGGCAGCTCGCTCGCCACCGACCCCCATATGGCTTCGTCGCGTAACATGCAAAGGAGATACAACGGAAGAGTTTCCTTAAGCAAAAGGAAAAAGGTTACCAAACACCTCCAAACAAGAAGAAAGAGGTTACCAGAGCACCACTACATCCGTAACTGAGCTCAAGTAAACCGCGATCAAGCACCCCGAGGAACGACAATCCCCTCGCATACCACAAGTTCAAAGATTTTGATAACCTCGGTATGCCCTTGAGCCAAGTCCTCGAGACACTAGTAAAGAGGAACATTCTCAAACCCTCGAGAATTTCCAACCAAAGACTCGCAAGCCCAACATGGATATGAGCAAGCACTGCGCCTTCCACAACTACCCTTGGCCACACCACCGACAATTGCTTCGTGCTAAAACAAGTGGTCCAAGGGCTAATCGAAGAGGGAAAGTTGGAACGCCCTCGCGGTCCCATCACGCTTGGAAACCCTTTCCCTAGAAATGACGGGGTAATCATGGAGAAGTCCTCTCGCAAATTCCCGTGATGAATGGGGACGTGAAGACGGAACCCGGGGCTTCCGCAATGAAGAATTCGAGAGAAAGAATCCAAGAACGGTTATTCCCCAACAATCCTTTCCAGAATCGGGGCACACCAAGGGATGGATCGAGCCTTCCCTGCAGATAAGGCGCTTCGAGACAGTCGAGCAAGTGGCAAAGATCAAAAACGGCGTGACTTTCACAAACGCGACTCCACAAACAAGAAGAAGAGACAGGACGAGAAGCTTGGACTAACCCCGTCTCCTAGAGTCTATCTTCAAAAATAAAAGACCCCGAGTCCTGTCGTATTTATGTTCGAGTCTCTCGAGTCGCTCGATGGCCTTACGCCTAAAGATTATGCGTTTGTAACATAAACCGCGCTTCCTTATGCTTTGAATAAATGATCGACCTTTCGAGTATCCTCATTGCCACTTTAACAAATGATAAATTAACTAATCAAAAACAGTTAATAATGATTCACTTGGTAAAGACGCAGACACATTAATGAACAATGCATTAAACAAATCTTTAAGCATGTTGTCAAACGAGAGAAAAATCGGGCCCAAGCTGCCGAGAATGTTCTAACCAAAATGAATTTGGGAACCGCCGAAGAGTCCAAAGAGACGCAAATCAAAGAATCATACAAACCCACCTCGTAGGTTCTAGTACTGTTCTCATTCAATCAAGTCCTCCTGACATTGTAATTAAGTCTTCAATTTTCCATACGAAAGTTTTCTTTCTTTTCTTGCTAGACTTGAGACATTATTTTGCACCCCACATTACATTTAATGAAATGGTTTTGTTCTATGTGATCACTTGCATTGCTCAACAAGTAATTCCACAAATGATTAATGCTTTGATTAATTGGTGTGAGAAAGTCAATCGATAGCTCCCCATACACCTTACCATACCCCACACAAATGCCTCCATCAAGCCATACACTTTCCAAAACATGTCCCCACCATCACCTTGACCAAGTCAACGACGGCAGAACATCAAAGGACAACAAAAGGTCACTCAGCATCAAAAGATTGACCCCATGTCGACAACAATTTAGGGGCTTGCCTTCGCCCTCGTGCGCATCAAGAAAGTTCAAGCAGGGGCTTGCCTTCGCCCTCAGAAGCTGCACAAAAAAAAAAAAAAAAAAAAAAGAAGCTCAAGCGTAAGCTACACAAAAAAAGCTCAAGCGTAAGCTTCACAAAAATAAATGAGGTCAAAGACCCAGAGCCAACGATCAAGAAGCAATGGATTCATTAAAACTGCCGTCAAATACGACTTGTCAAGGAATCACCTCAAGGCCTGTGCCTCATCATTCAACCTTCCGAGCCTTTTCGCCAAAGGCCGCGCAAATATTCATGCCCCGGCCCCAAAGCCAAACACAGCTTCAAACCCGAACTACGTCGACTCGAGCTCCTTGTCTTAAGGGGAACGTAGGCATCCGTAAATGGTCCGATCATAAACACATACAAATCCACAAACCCGATCTCATCAATGACCTCTCCTATACACAAACCTTCTTTCACACTGCATCAACTCGATCCTTGATACCGGTTGACTTTCTCCTCGTGATTAATCAAAGCATATCATGTTTAATTGTTGAATAACCCGAACATCAACAAAGGGTTTTAAGCAAACAAGTGATCATTGTGAACAAATCAAGTTTTCGATGTCTCGACAAGTCTTCTTTTTCTACAAAATAGGACAATAGAGCTAAACATCGATTTTCTCGTCAAGAAGGGCTTCCATACACTTTTACAAGCTTTTCAAGCACTCATACTCTCTCAAAAGAGTCAAACCCAAAAGCATTTCTTTTGTGCCTACATCAAATAAGGCATTCTCACAAAAGGGGACCCGTTCCCACCTTTTCAAAAATAAATACGCCCTTGCAAGTGTACATTACGAGTCATTTCTTCCACAAAAGAGGGTCGAACTACGCAGACTGAGCCTCTCACCCGAGGGGAACGTAGGCAGCCTTCATTGGTTCGGTCTAAGGAATACACAAAATTCCAAAAATTGATGCCACCAAGGCTCAGAAAGAAGCAAGCAAGAGATTTTGCGTCTCGACAAAGCTTTAAAAGTAAATCACAAATCATCACAGCTTAAAACACTTCTTGATGAGTTCAAGCACGGTCTACTCTCAAACTCACAACATGCTAAAAGACGACTTAAAACATTTAACAATCAATGTGTCCGCGATGCCGATGAATGGATACTCGTGTTTCGTAAGGTCATTCCATGCTACTCGCGTTTGGCCCTTCATCACTCTTTCCTTTCCTCCTCGTCCCCAACGAAGTCTTTTTCATTCCCCATGAGCGAGTTCTCGTCTCCCTCATTCCGAGATCGTGAGTCCTCCTTGTCGTGTCAAACGAATCCGCCGCTCTCGAGCATCGTTCACCCGTGCCTCGGCTCGGATCTCCTCCCTACGAGTCCGCAAAAGGGGACCTCTCCCCGCCGCCCGTCAACTCGAGTCCCGTAGTCAAACAAAGCGTCTCCCATGACATCCCGAGGGTTAGACCAAGCTTCGCACTCCTAAGGCTATAGCGGAGACGACAATCTTGCCCTGCACTGCTTCACGCCCGCTCCCCAAAACCACTGGGTCCGCCCGATATGCTACTCATACCAATCCGTGTACTCGATGGTCAAGACAACATTCTCCCGCATCTAAGGAGCACCACAGAGGGAAAGCGGAATACTTCCATACCCTCGTAAAATACATAAAAGCATCAGATCTCGTCATGCGTAAAGAAGCTACCTCCACGCTGGCAATGTCATCCCAGCCAAAGAAAGGCTCCCGCCTCATCCCGAACCGACGGAAACAAGCAACGGAACACGTAAAGAGGACCAAGGCAAACACGGAACTCGACAACATAGGAACCTTCCCGACAGCCCTCCTAGTTTCAATCCCCAAAGGGAAACCCACCAACGAATCCCGATGCGTACCAAGATGTGCCATCCATCTCTCCTGCTGCATCGATCCATGTCCAAGACAAAAGGTCACCGAGCAAACGTCCACGGACTAAGAGACGCCTGAGACTCGTGCATGGCTCAAGCCTCTCTCGCAACCATAATGCAAGCAAAGCAGGGCTTCGCATGAATCGGTCCCTCATCACCGCATGATCTACACCGTGGAAGGTTTCCCCGGAACCAAAGGAACGATATCTCGCCCGCCCGACAATGGCTCGCCATATCAAACAGAGCACCGTCACATATCCCGAGGTAGCCAACCCCGAAAAGAGCGGCTATCAAGCACAAAGCGAACGCGTCCCCAGAGACATCACTCCCGCCACCGCTCATGAAACCACAAAGCCGCCACCCCAACCGCCGTAAAACTTGCCAAAGCCGCCTCACCTCCATTAACCACAAATGCATTCCCAGCCATGCGACATGCACAAAAATAATAATAAGCTAGCAACAATTCCTAGGTCAATCCCGGAATCACAAATACGTCATTACATCTTAAATAAAATACTTTGTCGTGCAAATACAAGTGTTTTATTACAGTGTACAAAATGTCTCGTTGCTCTACAAAAAAACAATGGAAAGAGGAAAAGCAAAAGAGCCCTAATCCGATTCATCATCATCCTCCTCCACAAACGAGAAATTCGGCATCTCGGCGCTCCGCCACCACATCATCGTCCCCGTGAACCCAAAGACCTTCCTCAACCGGATAATCCAAGAAGTCCACAGAATAAGAACGAAGAAGGAAAAAGAAGATGAGCCATCCCTCCTCTCCTTGTCCAAAGACTCCGAGGCGTCCCACGTCCTCGCCAAGTTCGACAGAGGTGCTACCTCGCCTCGCCAAGTTCGACAGAGGCTCCATCTCGCCCTCACCGCAAGTTCCGCAGCAGGCGCTACCTCGCCCTCGCCAAGTTCGACAAAGGCTCCATCTCGCCCTCACCGCAAGTTCTGCAGAGGCGCCATCTCGCCCTCACCGCAAGTTCGTACAGAGGCGCTACCTCATCCTCACCAAGTTCGACAGAGGTTCCACCTCGCCCTCACCGCAAGTTCGCACAGCAGGCGCTACCTCGCCCTCACCAAGTTCGCACAGAGGCTCCATCTCGCCCTCCCCGCAAGTTCGACAGAGGCGCTACTCGCCCTCACCAAGTTCGGATAGAGGCTCCATCTCGCCCTCCCCGCAAGTTCGACAGAGGCGCTACCTCGCCCTCACCAAGTTCGACAGAGGTTCCACCTCGCCCTCACCGCAAGTTCGACAGCAGGCGCTACCTCGCCTCACCAAGTTCAGACAGAGGCTCCATCTCGCCCTCACCGCAAGTTCGCACAGAGGCGCTACTCGCCCTCACCAAGTTCAGCAGAGGTTCCACCTCGCCTCACCGCAAGTTCGAACAAAGGCTCCGTCGCGTCCTCATCCTTTCACCGACTTCGCCAAAAACGCCAGCGCATCCGCAGCATTTCAAAGAATTTCTGGCCGTGGGCGCCACACGTCCTCAACATTTCAACAACTCGATCGTAGGCGCCCACGCCCTCTAACACTTCAAAGAATTCACCCAAAGACGCCACCATGTCCTCTTCATCTCTGGCCGAGGTGCCCCACATCCTCAACAATTCAACTTCCTCCTCACAAAGGTGCCTCCTCCCGCAGTAAACACAAAGAAAGGTATGTCAATAAACTTCAAACGCAAGACATAGCCGTAATAAATGCTACATAAAAGAAGAATCCCAAAGACGGCATGATGCCTTTCCAAAAATTCCCACAAACAAAGTTCCATATAGGATCCACAAAATGCCCATCAAACTCAACTTAGGTCCGTACGCCTTAGAATAGTCTCAACTTAGGTCATATTCCCGAACTAGGTCCCAACTTAGGGTCATATTCCCGAACTAGGTCCCAACTTAGGGTCATACTCTTGAACTAAGTCTCCTTAGGTCATACTCCCGAACAAGGTCCCAACTTAGGTCATATTCCCGAACTAGGTCCCAACTTAGGGTCATACTCCCGAACTAAGTCCCAACTTAGGTCATACTCCCGAACTAGGTCCCAACTTAGGTCATATTCCCGAACTAGGTCCCAACTTAGGTCATACTCCCGAACTAGGTCCCAACTTAGGTCATACTTCCCGAACTAGGTCCCAACTTAGGTCATATTCCCGAACTAGGTCCCAACTTAGGTCATACTCCCGAACTAGGTCCCAACTTAGGTTCATACTCCCGAACTAGGTCCCAACTTAGGTCATACTCCCGAACTAGGTCCCAACTTAGGTCATACTCCCGAACTAGGTCCCAACTTAGGTCATACTCCCGAACTAGGTCACAACTTAGGTTCATACTCCCGAACTAAGCTTCAACTCAGACATCACCACGTCCACTCACCACAAACCTCACTACTTCACCACAAAATGAAGGCTTTAAACCACTCGGTCCGAAGACCGTATAAACCTCCCCCATCACTATCTCCACTCTAAGGCTTTAAACCACTCACCCGGAGACCGTATAAATCACCCAAACTACTATCCCCACTCTAAGGCTTTAAACCACTACCCGGAGATCAGATAAATCACCCAAACTACTATCCCCACTCGAAGGCTTTAAACCACTCACCCGAGAGATCAGTATAAATCGCCCAAACTACTATCCCCACTGAAGGCTCTAAACCACTCGGTCCGAAGACCGTATAAATCTCCCAAATCACTATCGCCGCCCTAAGGCCTTAAACCACCCGATTAGGAAAATCGTAAAATTTCCATCCCAGATACCACCACGCCCTCACAATTGACCTCGGCGGTCACCACATATCAGACATCACCCCGTCCTTATCACCGACCTCGGCGGTCACACAACACTTTAGGGCACCACCACGCTCACATACACTCACAATTTCACGACCTCCGAACTACGACTGTGCTTGATTCCCGCCAGTGGATACGTAGGAATCCTATCACATGGTCCACCCATCGACCTATACTTCTGGCCACTCAGACACCACCACGTCCTTATCACCGACCTCGGCGGTCACACAACACTTCGTGGCACCACCACGCCCGCACTCACAAAACACTCACCCCACACACGAACTACGATCGTGCTTGATTCCCGCTAGGGATACGTAGGAATCCTATCACTGTGGTCCAGCCTAATCGACCTAAACGGCCACATAACAGACACCGCCATGTCCTCACGCACCGACCTACACGGTCACTTCCTCTCCCAAAGACGCGATCCAGATCGTGACCCTTATCTTATCGACGACCCCACTTCTTTCATAAGTGACGTCGCCGAGGGCTTCGTAAGTACCCCAACTGGATCGCTCTCCATCCCAAAGATACGACAAAACCAGAGGCAAACTTCCTGAGGTCATAACTCCTTCATACGAACTCCGATTGAGACGTGCCATATATGGTTGGAAAGCTTCGACGAGAGCTAGCTTGCCATCACATTCACAAGAGCATGGAAAGTCCGTACGGACCTCTTTGCATGCCAAAAGGTCCGTACGGACCTCTTTGCACTGCATAATCATTACGAAAATCCCCTTAAAGTCCACGAGATTCCTCAAATCCCGGAAATCCATCATTACCTAAGAGGTCCGTACGGACCTCTTTGCAGCTTTCCACTACTATAAATAGAGGGCTTCCTCCTCATTTTTTCACACCTCCCACTTCTCTCTTCCTCCCTAAGCCTTCCGGCTCCCCTTCTAAGACCTTTCGAGGCATTCCCGCCCTTCTGATCCTTCCGAGGCCTTCCGAGCCCCCTCGAGGTGCTCCGAAGCCTCTCCGAGCGCTCCCGAGACGCTCCCGCGCCGCCCCGAGGCACTCTCGAGGTACTCCGAGGCCCTCGTGGTACTCCGAGGCCTCGTCGGTCTTTCCCACGGTGTCCCGCTCTTTCCGAGTCAAACCGGCGATCCCAAACCTTGCCGAACCTCTGCCCGAATCCAACCAACGATTCCAACGCACGCCGAACCTCTCGCCCGACCGATCCCGACGATCCCCACGCACGCCGAACCTTCGCCCAAACGCAGCCTTGCGCTTTCAACTCACGCCGAAACTCGTCCGCGGACAACCGGCATCCCCAAGCAATCCGAACGCTACTCCGACCTCAAACACTATTCCCCGCGGAAGACAGACACGAACCAACATTGGTAAGGCTTCCTTCCTATTCTATTTCAATACATTTCAATACAATGTAGACATCCGATACAAAGATGCATTTTTAAAAGCACACACACACACACAACTTTTTAAAGGATATTAGGGGTATCCGAAAGACTCGTTTTTACGAGGCGACTCGGGTGAGCTCTAATATTCTAATATTCTCTTCCCGAGGAGTCATCTGACCTCCGAACTCAAAATCTCATCACACAAAAACAGTTTAAAATTTATCTTTAAACTGATGCCCTTTTTCAATGTTTTGGGCTTAATAAAAACGGCGTGGCGACTCTACAAAATGCGAAAGCAAAACGGCGAGACACCTCCAACACGCAACGCTAAAACGGAATAAGCCAGATGCCGGGGCGCGATTGTGCTGCCTCTCGGATCCGGGCGACTTCCCGAACAGCGACGAATGCGAGATGCCGGGGCTCCGCGCGCGAGCCGGATCCGGGTAATTTCACCCCCGAGTCATGAGGTCACTGATAGCAATGCCGCTAAAGAATTGGGAAACTCTCTCAGGCCCATCCGCGACCAAAGAAGAAATGATCACCAAGCTTGGATTGGTCCCCCGTCCCTTTGTGTCAACCTTTGTAAAGTCCTCCAAGTCTCTCATTGTTGAGTTTGAGTCTTTCGAGTCGTCCGATGGCCTCACGCCTGAAGACCACGAAATTGTAGCCAATACTGTATTCCCTTTTATTCTCAATGAAATGATGAACCTTTCTGAGTATCCCTTGATTGCCACTTTAACTAATGATGAATTAACTAATAATCTAAAAACAGTTAATAACGATTCACTAGATGAAGAAGCAGACACATTAAATGAACAATATATCAAAGAAATCTTTAAGCAGGTTGTTCGGAAAGAGGAAAATCGAGCCCAAGCTGCCGAAGAGATTTTGACAAGTGTGAATTTGGGAACTGCGGAAGAGCCTAAAGAGACGCAGATTGGTAGTTTCTTCGAAGGGACTGAAAGGGATGCCCTAATTGAGCTGCTAAAAGAATTCGTGGATGTGTTCGCATGGTCCTATAAAGATATGCCAGGCCTCGATCCTTCCATAGTTGAACACCGAATACCGCTCGACCCAGAAGTCAAGCCAGTAAAGCAGAAGCTAAGAAGAATTAAGCCCGAATGGTCCCTACAAGTGAAAGAGGAGATAGAAAAGATGCTCAGGGCAGGGTTCATAAGGGTCATTGAATATCCTACATGGCTTTCCAACATAGTAACGGTGACCAAGGCCAACGGAAAGATCCGGTGCTGCGTAGACTTCAGAGACTTGAACAAAGCCAGTCCAAAAGATGATTTCCCCCTGCCAAACATCAACATTCTGGTAGATTCCACGGCCAACCATGAAGTTAAATCCTTCGTCGATGGCTTTGCCGGTTACAACCAAATCAAAATGGCAGAAGAAGATCAAGCCAAAACAGCCTTCACGACCCCTTGGGGCACATACTGCTACACGGTCATGCCATTCGGGCTAAAGAATGTCGGGGCTACTTACCAAAGGGCAGCTACAGCCCTATTCCATGACATGATCCACAAAGAAATTGAGGTCTATGTGGACGACATGATAATACACTCCAAAGGATCCGATGGCCGGCACTTTGTTGATTTGAGAAAATTCTTCGGCCGCCTCCGAGACCACAGCATGAGACTGAATCCAGCCAAATGCACCTTCGGTGTAAGACGAGGCAAGGTGCTAGGATATATGGTGACAGAACGGGGAATCGAAGTAGACCCCCAGAAAATCAAGGCCATAGTCGAAATGAAGCCACCCCGGACACTGACAGAGGTGAAATCCTTCATGGGAAGACTGCAATACATAAGCCGCTTTGTAAATCAGCTGACCTCGATCTGCGAACCTATCTTCAAGTTGATGAAGAAAAATGCTTACACAGAATGGACTCCAGAATGCCAGCTCGCCTTCGAACAGATCAAGGCGTACCTCGTGAATCCCCCGATTCTTTGCCCACCACATCAGCAAAAGCTACTATTGTTATATCTAACTGTCACGGATACAGCAATTGGGGCTATGCTAGCTCAAGAGAAGAAAGATTCCAAGGTCGAAAACGCCATCTATTTCGTGAGCAGAAAGCTTCAGGGAAGCGAACTCAATTACTATGCTTGTGAAAAGACTTGCGCAGGCTTGGTCTGGGTAGTGGGAAAGCTGAAACACTACATGCAGTCTCACCCGATACGTCTCGTCTCAAAGATAGACCCCATCAAATATCTGTTCGACAAGCCTTCCATCTCCATGAGGTTGGCAAAATGGTCGTTCTTTTTGGCTGAATATGACATCACTTATGTTCCAAGGAAATCCGTAAAAGGGCGTATAATGGCAGAACATTTGGCCGATTTCCCAAGTGATGAGTCCCGAGGACCTGAACCTCAATTTCCCGATGATGGAATCTTTGCTCTAGAAGGAGAAAATCGCTGGCAACTCTTCTTCGACGGGGCGTCAAACAAAAGGGGAAACAGAATAGGAATGCTTCTGGTCGATCCTACTGATGAACACACTCCCATAGCAGTAAGGTTGAACTTTGAGGTCACCAACAACGCTGCTGAATACGAGGCTTGCATAGCCGGGTTGGAAGCCGCCCTTGAAAGAAATATCAAGGAATTGGAGGTGTATGGTGACTCTGCCCTCATCATCAATCAGGTCTCTAACAAATGGAAGACCGTAGACCCGGGTCTGCAGAAATATCACACTTACATGGAAGAGCTAGTAACTCAATTCAAGGAAATCAGCTTTCATTACTTGCCCAGAGATCGCAACAGATTCGCAGATGCTCTGGCAACACTAGCCTCCCTCGTTGAAATACCCGAAGGGAAGTCCGTCAAACCATTCAGAGTCGGGAGAAGAGAAAACCCCGCTTATTGCTTTGAAATAGAAGCGGAGGCCGAACTGGCCAGTGATCCCTGGTACACTCAGATCTATCGTACCGAAGAATGGCGAAGCCTCCTTCAAAAATGAAGATGGGGAATATAAAGAAGGAATCAAAGCGAAAAGCCTCTCAGCCCTGAAGTGACTAGCCTCCCATTATGTTCTTTTGGGAAATATGCTGTACAAGAAGCGTTATCAAGGCCCCCTCCTGCGATGTATTGGCAAACAAGAGGCTACGAAACTCATGAAAGAAATAAATGGTGGTACCTGCGGCCCCCACATGAATGCTCGAGCCCTGATGCAAATCATACTGAGAATGGGGTACTTCTGGATCTCCATGGAAACTGACTGTATCCAGTTCGTTAGGAGCTGCAACAAATGCCAGCGATACTCAAATCTTAATCATTTGCCTCCTCACGAGTTATATTGCATGACAACCCCTTGGCCTTTCGTCACTTGGGGAATTGATGTCATAGGCAAAATCGCACCACCAGGCAGCAACGGCCACGAATTCGTCCTGGTAGCCGTGGACTATTTCACCAAATGGGTTGAAGCCAAGTCCTACAAGGTCCTCAACTCAAGGAAAGTAGCCCTCTTCATCAAAGAAAACATCATATGCAGATACGGGTTGCCGGCCGAAATCATCTCAGATAATGGATCCCACTTCGAAGGGGAATGCGACAGTCCGCCGGCGAATTGAATAACCCGTCACAAGTCATCTCCCTATAGGCCCCAAACCAACGGAGCCGTCGAAGCACCAAACAAGACTCTGGAAAACATCATCCGGAAAATGGCTGTCCGAGGCAGAGATTGGCCCGAGAAGCTACACCTGGCACTCTGGGGCTACAGGACATCAGTTAGAACTGCAACAGGGGAAACACCATTTGCTCTTACCTACGGAATGGAAGCCGTACTCCCAATCGAGTTAGAAATCCCCTCGCTCGGTGTACTGTTGGAAAGTCAGATCAACGAGGTCGAATGGCTCCAGAGTCGCCATGATGAGCTGGCCCTGCTAGATGAACGCCGATTGAAAGCCATGGAACATATCCGGGCATACCAAGGCAGAATGGCCAGAGCCTTCTACAAGAAAGTAAAACATCGGGAGATTAGGGAAGGTGATCTCGTTTTGAAAGAAAAGCCCCCAGTCCGTATCAACCTGTTGGGCAAATGGGAGCCCGTCTGGGTCGGGCCATATGTTGTCCAGAAGATCTTCTCCGGAGGATCCATGCAACTTGCAGACCTCGACGGAAATCCTTTTGTACACCCAGTGAATGGTGACAAGCTGCGCAGATACTACGCGTAAAACACTGAGTCAAAAAAAAACAAAAAAAAAAACAAAAAAAATAATATAAAAAAAAAGTGCCAGAAGAGTAATACCCAACTAGGTTGAAAACCCGAAAAGGGCGGCCTAGGTAAAAAACAGGGTTGCACAAAAAAAAACACAAAAAAAATATAAAAAAAAAGTGTCAGAAGAGTAATACCCAACTAGGTTGAAAACCCGAAAAGGGCGGCCTAGGTAAAAAACAGGGTTGCACCAAACAAAAACAAAAAAAAACAAAAAATCGGGTCGAACTACGGAGACTCCGAGCCCTTTGTCCGAAGGGAACGTAGGCGTGAAACGGATCGGTCTAAAGCACAAATAAAAGTCATACTTTGACATCAATACACTGATCAGACCATGAAAGTGTCTCGAAAAACTCTAAAGCAATTCACATATTCATTACAGTTAAAAACTTTTTGATGAGTCTAAGCCCGGTTCATTCCTACAACTGGCAACCTGCTAAAAGAAAACTAAGATACATAATCAAACTAATGTGTCTGCTACGACAAGAAAGGGATACTCGGAAACCTCAAGGTCACTCCAAGCGGCTCGTACTGGCATCTCCCCTCTTCTTCCCCCTTCGAGTCTTCTTCTTCTGAACAGGAAAGATGTCGGTCTTCCTCCTACCAAGCTCTGGTATAGGAACATGATCTATCATACCAGCCTCTGTCAGGGCCTTAGTGGCCCTAGCATCATCTCTCATCTCTTGTAGCCTAGCTGGTAGCATAGGAGCCCTCCCCTCTTGTCTCTTGACATAAGCCTCATAGTCGGTCACAACGTCTCCGCTCCTGTCATGAGGGTTAGCCCTCGCCTCGGCCCTCCTCCTTTCTGAAACTGTCAGGTCCTCCGCACCCACAATGGCCTCACGCCGTCTCAAAATAGCCATCTGAGTCTCCCCAAAATGCCCCTCGTACCAATCCAGGTACCAAGTGGTCAGAAAAACAGGTCTCGGACGCCTGAGGATAACCCGAGGAGGAAAGACGTCATACCTCCATATTCGGGAAAGAAATGGAAACACCGAAGGATCATCCATAGAAGCGGAAGCCACCACCCTGGTGGCTATATCATCAAAGTCCTCCAAAGGAACCTGCTCCAAACCAAACTGTCTCAGAACCAAAGCCGGAATGTAGAAGCTGGACTGAGAAAGCCCCGGAACCATAACCACGGGAGATCCGTCCTGAAGCACCCTCCGAGTCTCCACCCGCCAATAATGCACAGACCATCTGATATCTTCAGTCTGACGACCAGCCATTCAACGCTCCCACGAGCCCTGATCATCAAAATCCACCACAACCCCTCTCCTGGCGAATGTCCAAGGCTTGATCATATCAGAAGTTTCTCGAAGAATCCCCAAGCGCTCCATCAGACACAAAGTCAAGAGAAACGGGCTGCCCCCGTGCATATACCGTCTCCGTGCTTGACTGTCGAGAGCATGAAAAGTCTCTCCCAAGATCAAAGGTACAACGTCTCTGCCCAAGCGACAGTGAACGACTACATCTAGTAGAGCCCGATGACAGATCCCAAAAGAATAAACCATGAACAAGGTCCCAAACATGCAAAGTGCAAAGGCATCCCAATAGGCATCGTCAAGCAAGCCTAAGCCCCTAAATCTATCAGGGAGACATGAAATGTTAAAATGATCGGGACCACAGATCGTACCTTGTGCTTCCTCCGGGGAAAGATGAAGAAGGTTGCACAACTTGTCAACAAAAGAGGCTCCTCCGGGCAAAGGAATTGCAATCTCCTCCACCTCAGGACCACCGAGAAAAGCCCGAAATTCTTCAACAGTCGGGACCATTTCATTGTAAGAGAAGCAAAAAACGTGCCTTCTAGTGTCCCAAAATGAGGAAGAAGCTCTCAAAAGCTCATAATCCGGAACCAATTCCTTGAGAGACCACAAGCATCGTATCTTGTACCTTTCTTCAAAGAATGACCTCCTCTCATGCATAATCTCCCGAGACCACTCTTTAAACTTGTTGAAGAATTGCATTTGAGAATTTTGGGATAATTTGGGTGGATTTCTCATGCTCACAATTCTCTCCATGGTTTTTCTCTCCTTCTTCCCGAAAATGGCTGTTTTTTTTGTTTTGTTTTTTTTTGTTTTTTTTTGTTTTTTTTTTTCGAAAATGGCTGTTTGAACTGGTGGTTGAAAAAGGTGTTTGAATTTGAAATAAAGGAAGACCAGATCTGAAGCAAAATTAAAGGACAGTGTCAGATTCCTGTCCTATCCGCGCGGACATGTTTGTCACCCAGAAAAAAATTTTCTGCAACAGTCCACTGCACCACGGAGGAATATTTCCATCCCGGTTGCTCGAAACCTGTGCAAAGCCTGCCCAAACAGTTCACATACCAAACATTCACACTCTTGCCAAAAAACCAGGGCTCATGCAACAATGCATTCATATAAATTGCATTCATGATAGATAAAATAGAATAAAATCCTAAATCATTACATTCCAAAAAAAAAAAAGAAAAGCAAAAAAAAAATGTGTGCATAAAATGTATCTGTCTGAATAAGTACAATCCTAGTCCCAAAAATCAATCTCAGAAAATCGTCAGTCAGAATCCTCGGTGGCCGACGCTTTCCCCCGACCCCTCTTGCGGCTCGGGCCCGCCTCCTCGGTAGCCATGAATGTCTCGGGCTCAGAATCATCGTCCTCGTCCCCGGAAGAAGGCTCGTCAGGACCAACCGGCACGCTCTGATACGGCAAACCAAGATCCGCAAAGAAATCATATCCGAAGGTGAATGCGTCGGACTCCTGGACGTGTGAAGAAGACCCACCGTGATGCCAGACATGCCCCTGCCCGTACGGATCCCCGAGAATGACGTGGTCCGAAGGCAGCACCACGCTGGGATCTATGAGAGGAGAAAGAGGAGTCTCGAAAGAACGCTCAGAAGGCTCAGGGGAAGTCCCCCGCTCAACAGGCGTCGGCTTTGCTCGCCTCGCTCTAGCCTAAGGGGCTCCACAAGCCACCATCCTCCTAATGAATCTCTTAGCCCCGATCACCTGCTTCGTCAACTTCTCCATGACCACCTCCGGAAACTGCACGGGAGCAAAAGCGTCAGAGATAATTGAGGCGAAAAATGACGACAGGAAAGAAAGGAAAAGACAGAAACAAAAGAGGTGGGAAGGAGAAGCCATACCTTCATACCCGGACGAGGCTGAAAAGCTCGTGGAAGCCGCTCAGGCTGAGGGATCTGCACCCTCAATCGGACCCCATCCTGGACATATGAAAAGTCCGTCCGCGGGTACCGTACGATCCCTACCCCCTCCCGCTCAAGGACCTGGGGCATCCTCAACCTCCTCAAGATGAATACCGGGTACTGCTCAATCGCCACAAATGCCGAGAAGTGCTGGCCACCTCGGTAATCGCCCCAGGTCTCCGACCTCTCGCTCGGATGTATCATGTCGGCAGGAGGCTCCACTGGAGCCATCAAAGGCGAGTTCACGCCATGCTGACGCATCACTCTCTCTCCCAGATAGTACACGTCGCAAGTCAAGCCCCTCAAAATCCTCCGCTGCACGGTCCATATCTCGGCGCCCTTCAGCTGCTCCACATCGAAGCGGTCCCAGGGATAAAATATCATACTCTCATCGGTCTCAGCTCTTGTCAAAGGCAAGCACTCCCTGTACTTAAGGTTCGTGCGCCCCTTTGAACCTCTCTTCTCCCGAGCATACTTGGACCAAGAAAGCATGGCCGGATACGCCCCGATGTACTCCGCCGGCTGCCGCCCCATCGTGACGTGAAAGAACTCCAGAGCCCATACCTGCGAAAGGGAAAAATCCCATCAATCCGGTGCAAAAAAAAATGAGGAATACGTGCTTAAAGAAAAGAGAGAAAGCAAAAAGAAAGCTTGTACCTCCAGAGGAAACTCGAAGCATGTCAAAGAGCTGACAGCCTTCCGGCTGTATCGATCCAAGGCAAAATAGAGCTCTGCCAGCCCTGCCTCTCCCCAAGAGACCTCCCCAGCCATCTCCACATCCTTCAAACTCCTCAGCAAAGCGAACATCGCCGTTCCCTCGGCGTGTCCAAAAAGTGTGCTCGAAAAGGCAAACCACAAGAAAGCCCTGGCGACCTGCACCGCACCCACTCTCTCGTCCCCAGCCTCGTAATTCCCGATGGTCTCTACGATCTTCCCGTAGACCACGGCATACTCCATCCCCATCCCCTTTTTGGGAATGGGGGTAAAGCCCAAAAGATCCTGTAGGTCCCTGTCACTATAGCCATCCCTCCACTCAACGCTCCGTCCTTTAAAGGACAGGCCTGTGATCGCTGCGTAGTCGGAAGGTGTGACTGTGGCCTCCCCCCAGAAAAAATGGAATGTGTGGGTCGCGTCCCACCAATGCTGTGCCAAAGCAAAAATCAGACCCTTGCTCTTGGAAAACTTGACCAATCCCCTCAGGCACTCAATAAACTCATACAGCCCGGTCCCAATGACGATCTGTCTAGGACTCATCAAAGCTCCTCGGCCCAAGACTGGAAGCCGGTCCCACAGGTCAACCACAGACTCCACTGATCCTCGAGTCTTCATCTTGTTAAGCTGCTGCGTCACAAAGCGATCTCCACCCTGCAATTGAAAAAAAAAAAAGAAGAGAAAGAGTCAAAAAAAAAAATTGCATTCAAAAAAATTTGCATTAAAAAAAAAATTGCATTCAAAAAAAAAAAGAAAGCATGCACATGCATCATAGACATAAAGTTTTGAAAAATTTCGGCAGCATAACGGCATACAATGGACTCAGCCCCACTTTTCTTGCACAGAGGAAAAGAGTTTTCAACAACCATTCATTCATTCATACATAAAAAAAAAAAAAAATCCCAATAACATTGAGTCAACAAAAAAAATTTTTCCGTCCCATTTTTCATGAAATAGCATACATAAACAATTTTTTCAAATCATTCATTCAATCAAAGGGAACGAAAAATCCGTCCCACTTTTCATAGAAAATCACATTCTCAAAAAAAAATGCATTCATATCATTCATCATCCCATTACAAAAAAAAAAAATCCTACAAGAGTGCATACATGCATACATTCATGTCCGTCCCAAATTCGGACGAATTCCTTATCATTTCATATTTCAAAAAAAAAAAAAACAACAACAAAAAAAATGGCAAAATGCCCATTCTTTTCAAACACATTGCAACATGCAAATCATCAAAAATCCAATTTCAGTGTCAAAAAAAAAAAACATAATTTTTGAATTTTAAAATGCAATTTTCGAATTTAAAAAAAAAAAATTTGGCAAAATGCCCATTCTTTTTTCAAACAAAATGCATTACCCATATACTCATTACAACATGCAAAGCATCAAAATCAAAATCCAAGCCCAAGAGCATCACAATTTTCGGATATTCAAAAAAAAAAAAAAAATCAATCACAAAATCAATTTCAAGCAAGAAATCAACAAAAGAAGTGAAGAGATTCGAAGTATACCGTTCGAAGACTCGGATCAGTGGCCCAATGTTGCCACGCATCGGGATATGGTTCCTCCGCAATCGATTGCGAAAGGGTGTAATGCCTCCTCATTCGAACAAGCTCTAATCGTCTCTCCGCAACCGGACCGCGTCCTTGGCCTTGGATAGCAGCTTCCCCGTGTTCCATTGCTTGAAAATCGAAGAAAATCGGAAGATTTCGAAGCTTTTTTGGCCAACAATGGCGGTTTTTGCACTCTCTCCCTCGTCTCTCTCGAAAAACTGGAAAAAAGGTGAGGAAGAAGGGGAAGGGCGGCGGCCCTTCATTTAAACCAGTCCAGGTCGCGTTCTGGTCCGCGCGGATGAAAAGGAAGTGGCAAAATGACCATTTTGCCCTTTAAAATTCCAGGACTCTGCAGTTTAGTCCTCAACTTAACAGACTTAACCAAAGTCAACCAAAGTTAACCCCCTTTCAAAGGAACCCTAACGGCAGTCAAACGTAAGTCCGATTTCTCCGAGAAAGATAACGGAATCCCGTTTCTTTCATCAAAATCATCAACGACAGTCAAACGTAAGTCCGATTTCCCCGAGAAAGATAACGGAATCCCGTTTCTTTCATCAAAATCATCAACGGCAGTCAAACGCAAGTCCGATTTATCCGAGAAAGATAACGGAATCCCGTTTCTTTCATCAAAATCATCAAACGGCAGTCAAACGTAAGTCCGATTTCTCCGAGAAAGATAACGGAATCCCGTTTCTTTCATCAAAATCATCAATGACAGTCAAGCGTAAGTCCGATTTCTCCGAGAAAGATAACGGAATCTCGTTTCTTTCATCAAAATCATCAACGACAGTCAAGCGTAAGTCCGATTTCTTCGAGAAAGATAACGGAATCCCGTCTCTTTCATCAAAATCATCAAACGGCAGTCAAACGTAAGTCCGATTTCCCCGAGAAAGATAACGGAATCCCGTTTCTTTCATCAAAATCATCAACGGCAGTCAAACGTAAGTCCGATTTCCCCGAGAAAGATAACGAAATCCTGTATCTTTCATCAAAATCATCAACGGCAGTCAAACGTAAGTCCGATTTCCCCGAGAAAGATAACGGAATCCCGTTTCTTTCATCAAAATCATCAACGGCAGTCAAACGTAAGTCCGATTTTCCCGAGAAAGATAACGGAATCCCGTTTCTTTCATCAAAATCATCAACGACAGTCAAACGTAAGTCCGATTTCCCCGAGAAAGATAACGGAATCCCGTTTCTTTCATCAAAATCATCAACGGCAGTCAAACGTAAGTCCGATTTCCCCGAGAAAGATAACGGAATCCCGTTTCTTTCATCAAAATCATCAACGGCAGTCAAACGTAAGTCCGATTTCCCCGAGAAAGATAACGAAATCCCGTTTCTTTCATCAAAATCATCAAACGGCAGTCAAACGTAAGTCCGATTTCTCCGAGAACGATAACGAAATCTCGTTTCTTTCATCAAAATCATCAACGGCAGTCAAACGTAAGTCCGATTTCCCCGAAAAAGATAACGGAATCCCATTTCTTTCATCAAAATCATCAAACAGCAGTCAAACATAAGTCCGATTTCTCCGAGAAAGATAACGGAATCTCGTTTCTTTCATCAAAATCATCAACGGCAGTAAAACGTAAGTCCGATTTCCCCAGCAAAAGCTAACAAAGTCCCCAGCGAAGTCAATGGAATCCCGTTTCTTGCCTCATTATCATCAACGGCCGTAAAACGTAACCCCGATTTTTCTCCAAAGAAACCCCCAGCAGCGTTTCGAACTACGACTGGCTTGATTCCCACTAGGGATACGTAGGTAGCCTACCATAGGTCCAGCCACCCGACCAAAATGGTCACCCTCTCCTTCGGCAGCAGACGAAGTCCACCGAAGGACCATCCATCCCAAACCATTAAGGGAAAACATTTCAAATCAAGGTTCGAGGCACCTAAAAAGCCATCATCATCAAGGTTCGAGGCACCTAAAATGCCATCATCAAGGTCCGAGGCACCTAAAAAGCCATCATCTCCAAAGGTCTGAGGCACCTAAAACGCCATCTTCAAGGTCAGAGGCATCTAAAACGCCATCATTACCAGGTTGACACCTCAAAATAGTCATTCCAGGGTCAAAGAGCCGAACTACGACTGGCTTGATTCCTCTTAAGGATACATAGGTAGCCTATCATCAGGTCCAGCCATCAGACCGAAAATGGTCATTCCTATCCTCAGCAGAGCGGATATACAACTCCAGCCATCAGACCGAAAATGGTCATTCCTATCCCCAGCAGAGCGGATATACAATCTCAGTCACCAGACCAAAATGGTCATTTCTATCCCCAGCAGAGCGGATACACAATTTCAGCCACCAGACCAAAATGGTCATTCTTATCCCCAGCAGAGTTTCTCTCAGTAATCGACTCGCTCATCAAGGTTCGAGGCACCTAAAACGCCATCATCTCCAGGGTCAAAGACCCGAACTATGGCCGGCTTGATTCCCTATTCGGGATACGTAGGTAGCCTATCACCAGGTTCAACCACTCGATCACTTGATCATCCTGTCAAATATGGAGCCTTACTCTTATCGACGACCCCGTTTCCTTTGAAAGCACCGTCGCCGAGGGGCTACTGTAAGTGCTCCAATTTGAGTTGTTAGTATTTTCGTTAGAAAATTAACGAAAGTTTTAACATTCCTAACATTTCTAACAATTCCTAACATTTCTAACCAAGCAAGGGTAAAGTGGGCATTGTTATTTAAGGATAAACCATGGAAAAGAATCAAAAAAGCAAAAGAAATGGTCAAAAACCCGAAATAGAAATGGCTGGGACATTTTATGTTGCTTAATTTGAATTTTATTCCTTGTGTCCAAAGCCTGAAGCTGTAATTAATGAACAGTGCACACTTCCTGTCCTATCCGCGCGGATGACTTTGGAGTTTTCAGAGGGCTATAAATTGAGGCCTTCAGTCACAGAAATAGGAAGCAACAACACAATTTGCAACTGCACCTTGGCGAAAATAGGGAGAAAACAGTGAGAATTCTCTAGAATTGTCACCTTTTTCTCTTAATTATTTTCCCAAATCTCACTCACTCTCAAATTCAAACACTCACATATTCAAGCTTCATACACAAACACAAGGAAGATAGGTATAACCTCCCTCTCCTTACCCTAAATCTCTTTCATCCATGCATGCATTTTCAAACTCCAAAATGTAGTTTGTTCATCTTCTTGCCCTAGATCCAAGAAGATCACCATGGAAGTTCATCTCCATGGTTGATCTTCTACAAGGATCAACATTCTCTTCAAAGTATTCTTACTTACTTGCAAATGCATTTTCAAAACCCTAAAAAACCATTTTTCATACATCAAATCTCATTTTCAAAGGATAAAATCCCCCTTCCCAAGCAAATGAAGCGCTTAGTCCTAATGTACCCCAAGGATGGTTTGATATAGTTGATTCACCACTAAAATGTCAAGTGATCACTAATCAAAACCTAGGGAAATGGGGACAAGCATGGATGCAAAACCCCCCTTAAAATCATGTTTTTCTTCTTAAGAAAGTTGCTGTCCAGTAGCAATTTTCTAAGACCTCTGTCCATGGTCTAATTTTTTGGACACAGATAAACTTGGAATTTGGTGTTGACTACAAAACACTTTTTGTAGCCAACATCCATAGATTTCCAGAAATATTTTTACTTTATTTTTTGCGTGAGTAAAACTCCCATTTTCAAATTTTATTTTAAAGGTCAGTTCCTCAGTCTCTGGAAGTCCAGATTTCATATCTGAGATTTCCAGAAGGTTTTGGTCCACCAAATCAACTCCAAATGGGAAAGTTTCTTTTACAGAAATCTTATTTAAGGTGTTTTGAACAACTTTCACTCTCTGAGTTTCCCCAGATTCTGGAGTTTTGAAGCCCTTAAGTCCATTTCAAAATAAAGTGTCTACTGCCTTTTTCATTCTGGCAGAAATGTTTTTCAACTTCAAAAAATCCTTTGAGTCTCAAAACTCAACCCAAAAATAATACCAAAAATCATGGGACTTGTTTAATGTCTAATAAAGAATTCCCAATTTTTACTTTTCTCAGTTTCAATTTATTTTGGCCAAAGTAACACACACACACACACACACACAAATGGTTTCTATGCTTGGAAGACTCGTTTTACGAGGCATTCCGGGTGAACACTAACGTTCTTCCCGGCGTGTAACGTGACCTCCGAACCCAAATATCTTATTTTGGGCATTTTTCAAAGTTTTGGCCCTTAAAACAAAAATGGCGTGGCGACTCCGTTTTTCCGGTTTTTATTTGGTTTTCAAAGAAACGAAAAATCGAATTTTTTCCGCGAGTTGGAAAATTTCAACATCGTCACAGCAACATAAAATGAAAATGTTTCATATTAAGAAAAATATGTGCTTCAAGTTTAAAAGAAGCACAACCCGAAAGTGGACTATTGAGTGTTTGGTGAAATATTTTCCATGCAATTTTTCTGTGAATGTGAGTTTGAAGAAGAGTGGTTATTGGGAAATAATCAAGTACATGAGTCCTCATTCTTGCTTGGGTACAGAAATTAGCGAAGATCATCAAACCTTAGATGCTAAGTTCATAGGACGAGAAGTTTTGGAACTTGTTAAGGTTGATCCCGAGGTGAAGATTGCAGTTGTGAAGGCAACTATACAAACATTACATGGGAAGGATGTTTCATATAGAAAAGCATGGTGTGGTAAACAAAAAGCCATTGCAAAGGAATATGGAGACTGGGAAGAATCTTACATAAGGTTGCCACGTTTGTTAACAACTATCCAAAAGTGGAACCCTGGAACAATTGTGGAGTATTCTGATCCTCCTCCTCATGGTGCTTTAGGTATGCCTGATCGTGTGTTTTGGGCATTTGGCACTTGTTTAGAAGCGTTCTCTTATTGTCGTCCTGTTATTTCTTTTATGGCACATTCATGCATGGAAGATATGAAGGGGTTATACTTATTGCCATGGGTGTTGACGCAAATGATTGTATATTTCCTCTCGCAATTTCTATTGTTGAAAAGGAGGACTACCGCAATTGGTGTTGGTTTCTACATCTTCTTTGCAAACATGTTATTAAGAGTCGTAATATTTTCTTGATATCTGATCGACATGGTGGCATCCTTTCCACAGTTGGAGACAACAGTTCCTGGCCACGAAATGTCGTTCACAGATGGTGCATGTTGCATTTGCGAGCTAATTTTCTTAAAGCTCACAAGGGTGTTGGATTAAAAGATCTTTTCTGGAGAGCTGTTAGCACCACCCAAGACAAAAAGTTGAAATGTTATTTGAGGCAGATTCGTATAATCAACCCTGAGGCGGTTAAATGGTGGGAGTACTTGGATGCTAGAAAGTGGACAATGGCTCATGATGGTGGATATAGGTACGGCATTAGGACTACTAATTTGTCTGAAGTTTTTAATGGTGTAATGAAAGGAGCTCGGGGGATGCCTATTTCAGCAATTGTTGAGACCTCCTTCTACAGGTGTGTGGGGCATACTTTCAAGATAGACTCAGTAAAGCATTCCAGTCTTTAGGGGAAGATCCTAGTATCCCACAGGTAAATGCCACCTTAAAATTCAGTCAAAGGGTCGATAATAGATACCGTTATAACTTGAGAAAGGCTGGGTATCATCAAGTTAGAAGGTTTAACGACACGCCAGTGGGTGTTTATCAAGTGACAACTAGAGTACGAGGTGACAAAGGTGGACACATTCAAGTTGTGGAATTGGGCGCTGGAAAATGCACTTGTGGCAAATGGATTCAATATCATTACCCTTTTTCTTAGAAGTTTCTGAACTAATCACAACATCTCCATCTATAGGAAGGCCACATATCATACCAATATCCTCCAATGTGATAGTCATCTCTCCTACGGGTAAATGAAAGGTGTGGGTCTCCGAACGCCATCTCTCAACCAAAGCCTCTATCAAATGTCAATCTATTTGGAAATGACCCAAATTATACACCTCGTAAAATCCAGCATGTTTGAGACTTTCAACTATCCTCCAATCCAATATTTTGGGCAGCCCTGTTGAACCCCTAATTCTAAGTTTCTCAACCGGTTGTCCAGCCCAAATATAATTCGATCGATGGTTAGCCTGTGAAGTCAATACAGAACCATTTATCGGCCCTGGATCAACAAAAGATTGCACTGCAAATTGATCCATCTGAAACACACAAATATCATAGTCAAATCATAATAATTTAACAAAAAATAATATAAATTTACATAATAAACAACAAAAGAATACTAACCTTGCAATTTAACAAATTTCTCCAAAATAGTAATGAAAATTGCTGGATAAAGCATGATAATAATAATTGAAAATGACAAATATAAAATCAAATTAAAGTCGGAATAATTAATTGCTACTGCTACAGTAAAATTCATTTTTCTACGGTAAAATTGACTTATACTTTAAAAGTACGTGGTCATAATTTTTTCCTGCCTATCTGTGAATACATACCGCCGCGTATGTTTATTTCATACGTATATATGATTCTACAATCACTTTAGGCGTGACTGGTTTCAGACCTATATGCCTTATAAGTACGTTTTTGTTCTAAGCAGTTGTACATATAATGAGCAGAAACATAAATAATTGGTATAATACTTACTTTGTATTAATCGTTGAGAGTCCTCCTCTACCTTCTTCTTCTTCTTACTCTTTCTTTCCTCCTCCTTCTTCTTCTCTTTCTTCCTGGTTTTTTTTTTCTTTTCTCAAGTTCCTTCTTCTTCTTCTTCTCTTTCTTCCTCTTTTCTTTCTTTTCTCAAGTTCAGATTTTCATGAACTTAGCAAAACAAAAAAACAAAAAAAGGTAGAAGGAGAAAACACCCATGACAAAACAAAAAAACAAAAAAACTTTTAAAACACCCGTGACAAAAACACAATATATATATATATAAAATTGGAATTGGCACTGCCGAATTTAAAAACTACCTTTTTCAGAAAATTAATTCCTCCTCTGATTCGACAATTTTTTTTAAACCGGAATTTGCAATGCCGGATTTACATAAAAAAATATTTTTAAAACCGGATATAAAAAAAAATTAAAATCGGAATTCCGAAATCCGAATTTATTTAAAATTAAATCCGGAAAATGAAATGCCGGATTCACTTAAAATTCAAAATCGGAATTCGAAATTCCGGATTTATTTAAAATTAAATCCGGAGAATGAAATGCCGGATTTACATTAAAACCGAAAATTGAAATTTTGGATTAAAAAAAATTGTTATTTTGGTAAATAAGTTTTTTTTGGGTGTTATTTTGGTAAATAAATATTTAAAAAATAATATTTTGGAATTTTCATCAAAATTATGTTATGAAATATAAAATGTAAATGAAATATTAATGTGTTTATTTTATTTTTGAAAATATTTTTTTCCTTTTTTTTATATAGTATTAGCCAAAAACTCATAAAAAACGCGTTTTTTCTAAGCTTACGAAAAAACGTGTTTTCCCTTCAACGGACTCAACGGACGGAGGCTCACACACAACGGACGGAGGCTCACACACAGACACCGCTCCCTCCATTGCCGGCCCGATCTCCTCCCTAACCTAACCTTCATCAACTGCGGCCTCCTTCACCAACATCAATCCTCCCTTCTCCGGCCAAACCTTCACCCAATTCCATCCCAATCAATCGGCAAAACTCACATCAATTACTATTTTAGGTTTTCCCCAAATTGAACCCTAAATCGCGAATTTGTGTTGAGTCGAATGTAGGAGACGATGACCCTGGAGGCTCGCCGGAGTTGATGAAGACGACAACAAATTATGAAGTCAAGCTCGGCCATACGCCGGAGTTGGTGACGCGACGAAAATTCCTGAGATGCAGGGAGGGATTAACGAATAGAGAGAGAAGGTTACAATTGCAATTGCCGTCTTCTTCAACCGAGATTAACGAATAGAGAGAGAAGGGTCATTTGCGTTTAGAGAGAGAGAGAGAGAGAGTGATTTGCGTTTAGTGAGAGAGAGTTGATTTGCCGTGTTATTTACGTGCCAGTGTGAGGGATTTTATGTGCCAGTTTTAGTGTAAATTAATGCCAGTTTATAAGTATTTGAGTACCAGTTTGAGAATTTGATGTATTGGTGGTGGGTAATTAGATGTCGGTGTATGTGTTTTGGAGTGCCGATCCATGTATTTTGGAGTGCCGGTTAGTGTATAATAGAGTGTCGGTAAGTGTGTAAGCGAGTGTCAATGTATTTTTGAATGCCGATTCTTGTAATTTTGAATGCCGGTCCATGTTTTTGAATGCCGGTTCATGTTTTTGAATATCGGCAAAAATAATTATCGGTATTTTTGAGTGCCGGTATATGCATTTTTGAGTGCCGGTAAATGTATTTTCAAATGCCGATCCATGTATTTTTGAATGCCGGTGCTTGTATTTTTGAGAGCCGGCAGAAAATATTAGTGTAACAAAGTGCCGGTGTTAGTGTAACAGAGTGCCGGTGTGAAGAGTGTCGGTTTATGTATTTAAAAGTGCGTGTAAAAAGTGTCGGTTTCGGTTTAACAAAGTGCGATTACCGGTTTACACGGCACTTTGTTAAATCTTGACACTTTTTGTTGGCACTTTGTTACATATGCTGCGGCACTTTATCACACTGGCGGTTTGTTAAACGAGGCGGCATAAACGGGAACCATTAATTACGAAAATGACACCGTTTATTTTGAACATGATTGCCAGTAATTACAAAATTGCCACCGTTTATTTTGAAAACACGTTTTTCATTATCTTAAGAAAAAACTAGTTTTTTATAAGACCAACTCATAGTATTATTCTTTTTATATTTAATAAATTCAACTCCTTTAAAATTAATTTAATCAACCTACTTTTCAGATTTACATTTATAACCTTGATAGTTGATTAACTTTTATTTGTATTAATTTTTCTATTTTACCCTTTAAATTTAGGTTACATTTATGACACGTGTCTATTTAATAAAAATATTGGATATCGTTAGCACTAGTTAACATGGATGCAACAAACAAAAAATTCAGGTATGTTAAACGTAATAAAAATGAGTTTGGATATAAAATCCAAAGTACCCCATAGTTGGGATATTTTTTATGCAATTTTTCAAAAAAAAAATCTGAACCAAATTACAAAATCTCTAACTTGGCTTGGTCTAGACTATATTTTGAATTTGCAATTAAATATGATTGAATAACTATTCTAAATTACTTCTTTTTCTCGGTCTCGATTTAAAAAAAAATTATTTTTTTTATAGATTGCACCACTCGTAATAAATGGTATGAAAAAAAAATATGAAAACTGAATTTAAAAAAAATAAAAAATAAACTGAGCCAAATTACAAAATTAACAATTCTAAACTATTCCTTTTTCTCTGTTGTTTTAGTTTAGGATTCTTATTTTTTATAGTTTATTTGTCCCAATTAAGTTTCTTCTAATTTATTCATAAATGGCAAATTATGAATAATATTTTGGCAATCTTGGCCTTATAAAATTTTATAATTACAAAAAAAAAAATTACTTGCGTAACTTATTTTTTACTCACTTGATTTATAAATAAAATTTTGGACAATTATGTCCTCTTCATTATTAATATTAATGTTGATCCATTTTGCATTGATAAGAGAATGTACAAAATTAGACTAATAATTTTTAATCTGAATGAAGGGAGTACTGTCGGAACAAATATAAAAATAATGGACTTATTATGAGGAGGAGATAAAAAAACACAATCGAGGAAGAAAGGAGTACATGTGCTAATAATACTTCTTAGTTAATTTGTAACTCTCTGTACACATTCAAAACGGCAGAATACAAGCCTATTTATAGGACTTCTTAACACACTAGTTCATCCCCTAATTAAATGCTGGTACATGCTAAATACTTGACACATGATACATGAACATAAAGATACTATGAACTTGATTGGTACGTTAACCTTAGATATGAACTAACCAAATTCATGTTTATCTTCAACACCCCCCTTTAAACATGACATTTACCAACACCGAGCAAGTTCCTTAATCCCATAAAAACATCAAATTTGAGAGCTTTGATAAATATATCAGCAGCTTGGTCTTGAGACTTCACGAAATTGAGTTGTATCTCCTTCTTCGCAACATAGTCTCGAACAAAATGAAATCTTGTATCTATGTGCTTGCTATACATTCATGAAAAATTGGATTCTTTACCAAAGAAATGGCGGATTTATTGTCCACATTAACTTCAATGGGCTCCATCTGAGCTTAATGGAGTTCTTTCAAAAGCCATCTCAGCCATATTGCTTGAGTAACACATGAACTCAAGGCAACATAATCAGCTTCACATGTTGACAAAGTAACAATGAGTTGTTTCTTCGAGCTCCAAGTAAAGGCAGTATCACCCATGTAGAAGACAAATCCGGTAGTACTCACGCGGTCGTCTACGTCTCCAGCCCAATCGCTATCACTAAAACCTCTAAGTCTGAAGTTATTAGAGGTTGAATAGTACAACCCAAAATTAAGTGTACCTTTGATGTAGCGCAAAATCCTTTTTGCAACCTTTAGATGTGTCACTGTTGGAGGTCAAATATCTCAAACTTCCAACTAAGCTTCGAAACGAAGTTGAATCTACCTTGCCACTATCATCATACTTGGACAATTTTATGCCACATTCAACTGGAGTATTCATCGGATTGCACTTGCTCATATTGAAATTTTTAAAGATTTCTTTCGCATGATTTTCCTGCAACATAAATACGTCGTTCTCTGTTTGCTTCACTTCTATCCCAAGATAATAGGACATAAGTCCTAAATCCGTCATCTCAAACTCATGGTTCATTGCTCTCTTAAATTCCTCAAACATTTTTAAATTGTTGCCCGTAAAAATTAAATCATCAACGTACAAACAAACAATTAAAATGTTGCTGCCTTTTACCTTCACATAGAAAGCAGGTTCATATGGGCACTTGAGAAATCCATTGTCTTGGAAATACTTATCAATTCTACAATTTCACGACCTTGGAGCTTGCTTCAACCCGTAGAGAGCTTTCTTCAATTTAAGAACCATGCCTTCACTCCCCTTCAAAAGATAGCCTTGAGGTTGCTCTACGTACACCTCCTCTTCAAGATGTCCATTTAGAAAGGCTGATTTTACGTCCATTTGGAAAATTTTCCACTTGTTTTGTGCCGTCAAGGAAATAATCAGCCTTACGGTTTCCAAACGTGCCACTGGTGCAAAAACTTTTTCATAGTCAATCCCTTGACGTTGCTTGTATCCTTTCACCACGAGCCTTGCCTTGTATCTTTCTACTTCTCCTTTTGCATTTTTCTTTGTTTTAAATACCCATCTCACTCCTATGGTATTATGTCCCTTTGAAAGTGTTGACATGTGTTATTTTTCTCAATGACTCTTATTTCTTCATTCATTGCCTTTCTCCACCTTTCATCTCCAACAACTTCATCAAAATTAATTGGTTCAGCATCTGCAAATAAACAGAGAAAATTATTATCATTTATCATTTCAGTTTCTTCATATAAATCTGAAAGTCTTCTTGTTCGCAAAGGCCTTTCATCACTTGAGCTTCCTTCAGGCGAAATCACTTCGCTGCGAATAGAATTTGGTGAAGGGGTGTTACTATCTCCCCCACGATGTGGTGATGGTGGAGGAGTATTAACATCTTGGATGTCTTCATTATCTTCTTCATCATTAAAAAATGGAAGAAAATCATAGCTTTCTTCATTAATTTTCCAATCCCACGTGGCTTCCTCATCGAATTCCATATCTCTACTGATAAGCACCTTCCGTTCAATTGGATCATAGAGCTTGTACCCTTTTGTTCTTGAATCGTACCCAATAAACACACACTTCTTGCTCTTGTCATCAAGCTTGGTCCGCTTCTCATCCGAAACATGGACATATGCTACGCATCCAAATACCTTCAAATGAGAGACGGACGGTTTTCTCCCACCCCACACTTCAAGTGGAGTCTTGTCTCGAAAGAGCTCTTGTTGTACACATGTTTAACAAATAAACAACACTTTCAACAGCTTGTGCCCAAAATTCCTTTGACATCTTCTTTGTCTTCAACATGCTTCTAGTCATGTTCATCACTGTCCAGTTTTTTCTTTCAACTACTCCGTTCTACTACGGTGATCTTGGAGCTGTTAAGAACCGGCGAAGCCCATTGACATCACAAAAATCTTGAAAGTCTCTTGAAGTGATCTCGCCTCCTTTATCAGATCTTAGGGCCTGAATTTTAAGACCACTCTCATTTTCTACAAGTGCTTTCAAATTCTGAAAACATTTAAATGCCTCAGATTTTTCTTTCAGAAAGTACACCCATGTTTTTCTACTAAAATCATCAATAAACAACTGGAAATATCTGTTTTTACCAAAATAAATTGGAGTGATTGGTCCGCACAAATCAGTGTGAACCATTTGGAGAGGCCTTGAAGCTCTTGAAAGGGATTCCTTCGAAAAACTTTTCCTTGACTGCTTCCCAAATAAGCACCCTTCACAAAGATGACTTGATTGTTCAATTGGAGGCAATCCTTTCACCATTCCTTTGTTGGCTATTATTTTGAGTCCACCAAAATTCATGTGCCCAAATCTCAAGTACCACAACCATGAAGAGTCTTTGTAACATGATGCTAAACATTTAGCAACTCCAATTCGAATGGGTAACACGAACAAGCGATTCCTTGCCATGGGTACTTTTGCAATTAAATTCCCTGCATTATCCTTTAAAAACAGACTGCAACCTTTTGTAAAAAAAGAATAACCTTTTTCCAAAAAATGACCCATGCTCAAGATATTACATTTCATGTCCGGAGCATAATAAACGTTTGAAATAAATTTATGACTCCCATCCTTTAAATGAATCAAAAATTTACCTTTTCCCCTTACAACAATTTTGGAGGAATCACCAAAAGATATGCTGCCATGAACTTTTCATCAAGCTCCACGAACATGTTTTTACAACCACACATGTGATTGCTTACTCCAATATCAAGGTACCATGAGTGCTCCTCACTTTGTTTCACATCCTTATAAGCAATCAGCAAAGTGGACTCCTCTTCATCATTATTTTCTTCATGTGAAAGATTAGCTTTTAAATCTTCTTCACCTCCACTTTTGCACTCCCATGCATAATGTCCAAATTCATGACAATTATAACATTTTACTTGTGACTTATCATACCTTCTTTGTGAGGACCTTGCTCCTCCTCTGCCACGTCCTCTTAACGAAGTAAATCAATGTCCTCCGTCTCCATTTTGGACTGATTGTTGGGTGCCTCTTCCTCCTCTACCAAAACCTCCACCACAACCTCGTCCGCGGCCTCTACCTCGTCCGCGACCTCTATAGCTTGTGTCTCTATTTTCTTCCTTGTCCTTTAGGTTGAGTTTTGATTGCAACACCTGCTCCATGGATGGTTCCTTCTTTCTTCTATTAATTTTCTCTTCATAAGCCTCCAACAAGCCAGACAATTCTTCGATTGTCATGTCGTCTAAGTCCTTCGACTGCTCAATGGCTGTTACAACATGATCAAACTTTTCATCAACGGATCTAAGAATTTTCTCCATCACCCTTACATCAGAAATATCATCACCAAGCGTCTTCATTTGGTTTGCAATCGCTGCGACTTTTAATCCGACCCCTTTTCGGATTCCTTCATCAAAACAGCTTCAAATTCACCCCGTAAATTTTGGAGGCAAACTTTCTTTGCCTTGTCTTTTCCTTTGAACACCACTTGAAGCATCTCCCATAATTGCTTCGCTGTAGTGGCATGGGAAATCTTCTCAAAAGTATCTTCATCCAATGCTTGGTGAATGAGAGTAACAACCCTCTAATCTTTCTTCTTGTTACTCTAAAGAAGATTCTTCTTGCTACTCTAAAGAAGATTCTTCTGTGCTTGAGTTAGTGCAGCGGGATCGTCGGGAGCCTCATAACCCGTTTCAACAAGGTCCCAAACATCATGTGCGCCAAGAAGTGCCTTCAAACGAATGCACCAATTATCGAACTTGTCTTTTGTAAGGGGTGGAACTTGGATGGAAAACATATCGTTGTTGGCCATGGCTTACAAATTAGGCCCTGATACCAATTTGTTGGAACAAATATAAAAATAATGGACTTATGAGGAGGAGATAAAAAAACACACAGGAGGAAGAAAGGAGTACATGTGCTAATAATACCTTTTTGTTAATTTGTAACTCTTGTACACATTCAAAACTGCAAAATACAAGCCTATTTATAGGACTTCTTAATACACTAGTTCATCCCCCTAATTAAATGCTGGTACATGCTAAACACTTGATACATGATACATGAACATAAAGATACTATGAATTTGATTGGTACGTTAATCAACCTACTTTTCAAATTTACATTTATAACCTTGATAGTTGATTAACTTTTATTTGTATTAATTTTCCTATTTTACCCTTTAAATTTAGGTTACATTTATGACACATGTCCATTTAATAAAAAAAATTAGATATCGTTAGCACTAGTTAAAATGGATGCAACAAACAAAAAATTCAGATATGTTAAATATAAAAAATGAGTTTGGATATAAAATCCAAAGTACCCCATAGTTGGGATATTTTTTATGCAATTTTTCAAAAAAAAATCTGAACCAAATTACAAAATCTCTAACTTGGCTTGGTCTAGACTATATTTGGAATTTGCAATTAAATATGATTGAATAACTCTTCTAAATTGCTTCCTTTTCTCGGTCTCGATTTAATTTTTTTTTTTTTATAGATTGCACCACTCGTAATAAATGGTATGAAAAAAATAATATGAAAACTGAATTTAAAAAAATAAAAATTAAATTGAGCCAAATTACAAAATTAACAATTCTAAACTATTCCTTTTTCTCTGTTGTCTTAGTTTAGGATTCTTATTTTTTATAGTTTGTTTGTCCCAATTAAGTTTCTTCTAATTTATTCATAAATGGCAAATTATGAATAATATTTTGGCAATCTTGTCCTTATAAAATTTTATAATTACAAAAAAAATATATATATTATTTGCGTAACTTATTTTTTACTCACTTGCTTCATAAATAAAATTTTGGACAATTATGTCCTCTTCATTATTAATATTAATGTTGATCCATTTTGCATTGATAAGAGAACGTACAAAATTAGACTAATAATTTTTAATCTGAATGAAGGGAGTACAATATTTCAGCTTCACGGTTCAGTTCAGTTCAATGATGAGTGTTGGAACAAAAACGATCCATCAAACCATGAACCGACTCATAACTAGATTAAGAAGAGAAGAAGAAGAAGAAGACGAAGACGGAAGCGTATACCTTGAGATTCCATAATTGTTCTTGTTCTTGATGAAGATATGAAGATAGTCTTTGATTTAGGAAGAGTATATCTTCTAAATGATGAGTGCCTTTTTAGTCTCTTTGTTCTTCAAGTACTTAGGAAGAATTTTGAGTGAATGAGAATGAAAAATAACTAGTGATTCATAGGCTTGATGGATAGGCCTTTATATAGGAATCCAAGGGGCACTTCATTTAGGGACTACACCTATTGATATATAAGATATTACCATTATGCCCATCATTTAATGGTATACTTATATTATGGAATTATACATATTATTTAGAGTTCTATACTTTATACCATATATTATAATATTGATCATTATATTATTAAGTATTTATATGTTACATTAATCCATGTTCTTACAATCTCCCACTTGGATTATTATAACATATATCTTCACTTAATAAATTTCTTCAATCATATTTATAACACAAATGACAACCCTTATGTGCACTTTGTTGTCATTCGAAAATAATCCCGTCCATTAGTCATATAAGTATAAGGACTAAAGGGGCATTCGTTGTAATTGATTCGCAACTAAACCCACATTAATCACATATATATATCAACTAAATGACATAGATAAAGTATAGATATGTAGCATGGAAAATTAATGAATATATATGAAGAATGCATATATATATTCTCCAACTAGTCCTACTTTAACCAAATGAGATCAATTTAAATGAAAACAACACAAGGAAATAGAAACATTTAAAACTCCCACTGATTTAGGCATTATCAAAAGTCATTACACCCATATGAGCAACATGCTCGTGAAATACTAAAGGAGATAACGCCTTAGTAAATGGATCCGCTAACATGGAGTTTGTACCAATAAGTTCTATTTCTATTTGTTCATTTTGTACTCTTTCTCTCACAACAAGAAACTTAATATCTATATGCTTAGATTTAGATGAACTCTTGTTGTTGTTGGAGTACAATACCGCGGCCCGATTGTCACAATATAACTTAAGTGGTCTTTCAACACCTTTGACAATTCGCAGTCCTTCAATAAATTTACGTGACCATATAGCTTGATTGGATGCCTCATAGCAAGAAACAAATTCGGCTTCCATGGTGGAAGTAGTAACTAATGTTTGCTTGGCACTTCTCCAAGATATCGCTCCACCGGCCAAAGTGAAGACATAACCCGATGTCGATTTGCGACTATCTTGGCATCCAGCAAAGTCAGAATCGGAAAAACCAATGATCTCAAGATGATCCGACTTTGTATATGTAAGCATGTAGTTCTTCGTGTTTTGTAAGTATCTCATCACTCTTTTGGCTGCGACCCAATGTTCTCTTCCCGGATTGCTTTGATATCGCCCAAGCATGCCAACAATAAAGGCAAGATGCGGGCGAGTACGGACTTGAGCATACATTAGGCTTCCTACGCCGATGCGTAAGGGATATTTTCCATATACTTGGATTCAAGATTATTTTTAGGACATTGATTTAGACTGAACTTATCTCCCTTAGAGGCCGGGGTGTCATGTGGTTTACAATTTTCCATGCTAAACCTTTGTAATACCTTCTCTATATAGCTCTTTTGTGATAATCCTAACATACCTCGTGAGCGATCACGATGTATTTGGATTCCTAATACAAAAGAAGCTTCTCCAAGATCTTTCATCTCAAATTTGTTTGAGAGAAATTTCTTGGTTTCCTTAAGAAGGTCCTTATCATTACTAGCAAGTAAAATGTCATCCACATATAAGACCAAAAATATAAATCTACTCCCATTGAACTTATGGTACACACAATCTTCACCAAGATTCATTTCAAAACCGAATGAAAGAATAACTTGATTAAATTTTAAGTACCATTGACGAGACGCTTGCTTAAGCCCATAAATGGATTTCTTGAGTTTACAAACTAGTTGACTAGTTTGATCCGAATCAGTCACCATTTCTGGTTTCTTCATATAGATAGTTTCCTCAATGTCACCATTGAGAAAATTTGTCTTTACATCCATTTGATGAAGCTCGAGGTCAAAATGTGCCACTAAATCCATAACGATTCTAAAGGCATTTTTAGAGGATACCGGTGAAAATGTTTCTTTGTAATCAATGCCTTCTTTTTGAGTAAATCCTTTAGCGACAAGACGCGCCTTATGTCTTTCCACATTACCTTTTGAATCCCTTTTGGTCTTAAAGATCCATTTACATCCGATGGGTTTCACATTCTTAGGTAATGAGACAAGATCCCAAACGTCATTATCATTCATGGATTTTAACTCTTCATTTATGGCATCAATCCATTTATGAGAATTTGGACCACTAATGGCTTCATGGAAGGTGATTGGCTCATCTCCCACTAAACCTAACGGTTCCTCATTCTCGGCAAGATACACATCATAATAATCCGGTATAGCACTCCTTCTTGCTCTATTAGATCTTCTTAAGGGCACCGGTTCTTCTTGATTTTGAGGGTGTTGAATTTCCTCATCAACATTTTCATGTTGTTCATTAATAGGAGAATTAACGTCATTTTGAATTATATGTTCTTGTCAAATTTCAGGCACAACTGCTTGATTTTCGATAGGAACTATAGGAAGAGGTATAGAAACGAATTCCTCTTCCATTTCTTCAAATTCAAAATTACTATTCAAATTTTCCCCTCTAAATTCAACATCCTCAAAGAACCTAGCATTTCCCGTCTCGAAAAAGGTTCTAGTTTTAGGGTCATAGAATTTATATCCCCTAGATCTTTGAGAATAACCTACAAAATAACTACTAACTGTCTTAGCGTCCAACTTTCCTTCGTTAGGTTTATAAGGCCTAGCTTCGGCTGGACAACCCCAAACATGAAGATGATTTAGGGACGGTTTCTTTCTGGTCCATAATTCATAAGGGGTTTTGTTAGTAGCTTTTGAAGGAGCTCTATTAAGTAGGTAGGTTGCGGTTTTCAAAGCATCACCCCATAATGAGTGAGGTAAAGAAGTACAAGAAACCATACTTCTTACCATATCCTTAAGGGTTCTATTACGTCTCTCGGCTACACCATTCATGCTAGGTGTCCCCGGCATGGTGTAGTGAGGGACAATCCCACACTCTTCCAAATAGCGAGCAAAAGGACCCAGACGTTGTTCTCCCGAACCGTCATTCCTGCCGTAGTATTCACCACCACGATCGGATCTAACGTTCTTAATAGTCTTTTCAAGTTGATTTTCAACTTCGGCTTTAAAAGACTTGAAAACGTCCAATGATTGAGACTTTTCATGAAGTAAATAAATGTATCCATAACGAGAGAAGTCATCTATGAACGTAATAAAATATGTTTGTCCGTTCCATGAAGGGGTAGGGAACGGTCCACATATGTCCGTCTGAATTAGTTCTAAGACTTTTGTAGCTCTCAAGGATTCATTTTTGTTTGTACTATTCGTGAATTTTCCTTTAAGGCATTCAATACAAAAGTTATTTTCCAGAGTATCAAGCTTATGTAATATTCCCTCGGACACAAGCTTGTCAATTCTCCTTTTGGAGATATGACCCAAACGCCTATGCCACAAAGTATAAGAATTTTTACTTGAAAACTTTCGTTTTGTGCCTCGAGAGTTAGTTTCATTATTTTGGGACTCATTTAATGAATTGACTGTGTCAAGTAAATATAGATTATCAATGTAAGATAAAGAACTAGTACCAAAAAGCTTTGAATCAAAATATAAATTGCATTTATTATTACCGAAGATACAGGAATAACCTTCCCGATCTAATGTAGTGACGGAAATTAAATTCCGTCTAAAGGATGGAATAATAAATACATTATTCAAAACTAAATAATATCTGGTACTAAGAGATAATCTAAAAGTCCCTATGCCCTCCACCTCTACCGGCTTTCCGGCTCCCATGTAGATGAATCTTTCACCTTTATTGGGCGTTCGGTAGTTCGAGGCAACCCTGCATACATGAACTTATGTGAGTAGTTGCACCGGAGTCTAACCACCATGTATACGAAGGAATTGAAACTAAATTAGCTTCAGTACAAACAAAGCTAAATGACATACCTTTCTTAATTCGCCATTGGCGATACTTAGAAGCGATCGGGCTTCATGTGAGTGGGGTCCTTGCAAAAGAAGCACTTTTTCACCTTTTGATCATTTGATGATCCCTTAGGCTTCTTTGATGCAACCGCAATCTCCTTACCTTTTCTCTTTATCCCACGAGAAGAGGTAGATGCATAATGAGCACTTTCGGGTTTAGATTGTTTCAATCTATCCTCTTCCTCTGTCACATGTGAAATCAATTCATTGATATTCCACTTGTCCTTTTGTGATTATAGGTCGTTTCAAAATGACCGAATTGATGAGGAAGAGAAATTAAAGCCAAATGCACAAGCAAGTCTTCCGAAAGGTCTAACTTGAGTGCCTTTAATTTAGAAGATAGATGAAACATTTCCATTATATATTCCCTTATGCTTTCGGTGCCCTTATACCTCATGGAAACAAGCTTCCTTAAGGTAGCACTTGTTTCCGATTTATCGCTTTTGCAAAGCGTTCCTCTAGGGCATCCAAAAAGCCTTTAGCTCCATTATCCTCGGAGACATTGCTCAAAAATGTCTCGGGACTGCATTCTTTATAATGCTTAGGACGCGATTAGAACGCTTCCACCTCTACGAACTCAAGCGGTCTTCCGCAGTGCTTTTATCGGTTAGAGGCAGGAGCTTGTTCTCTTAATGCGAGGTCAAGGTCCAAACAGCCTAAGACCATAATAATCTTGTTTTTCCAAGTTTTAAAGTTTGTCCCGGTTAGCAAAGGTATTGAGTTTAAGGCGTAGTAACGAGATGAAGCACGATCAAATGCGAATGAAGAGAACAAAAGAATGAAACAAAACATATATAAGAAACTACACAATGATTAATTATATCAAAATGAATTCCATCATAATAAAAGATAATCAACATGACATCAAGACTAATCTTTGGATTGCGAATTGACTCATAATTTGATTTATCTTAGGGTAAACAAATAGCTCAAACAATACACTTTAAATACTTGCCTTCCTTTGGGCCGGATCAAGTATAAAAAATGTCCTAAAATTTAAGGTATTTGTTCCCAGGCAATAAAGAATATAAACAATTCACTTTAAACACCCGCCTTCCTTTGGGATGGTTCACGGCATTTAAAATGACCAAAAGTTTAGTTCAATTATTACCCCATGAATGTAAATACTTAGTCAACAACAAGGTCTCCTTTGGGAAACAAGCATGTTATCACATATCAATATTTACATTCATCTTTTAACAAGTTTGAATTTAATCAACAAGGTCTCCTTTGGGAAACAAGCATGTTAATTATATCCAAAAATGTTAAGGATATAATTAATCGGAAATAAAAGGCCTAAAGGTTATTTACGAAAATTTAAAGGGTAAATAAATAAGTGAAATTTATCATTAAAAGATAGTATCCTTTTGTTCCACCCGTCCATTCTTAATGTTCGATAACTCTAAGAGCCGCCGAAGCGCGACTGGTGTCCAGATACTATAATTTACTAACAAATTATCACAAAAGACCAAAAGGGTATGAATGACCAAAAAATTGCAGTTCTATAAACATTGAAGCTTCTGCACACATGGGCGGCCGCGCAGGTCAAGGTGGGCGACCGCCCAAGCTTCAATTCCACAAATTTTGAAGTCGCTGTACACATGGGCGACCACCCAGGTCAAGATGGGCGACCGCCCAAGCTGCATTTCACAGGCATTGAAGTTGCTGTACACATGGGCGACCGCCCAGATCAAGATGGGCGACCGCCCATGTGCCCAGTGCCCAGATTTGACGAAAAGTCACCATTTTTAACACCCTTTTATGAACAGTTTTGAACCCTTTTATGAACAGTTTTCAACCAAATAAAGAGAGTCATACCATACCCTTTAGACTATCAATTCTTAACTTAATGGTGAATAATTATTCAACCAAAGCAAGTAGATCCTTATACTCACATCACATTTTTAAATGTGTGGCTATACATTTGAACAAACTCACAACGCATCAAATGATGGTGGCTATGTCCAAAATAGGATAATCTTACATTAAGAATTGAAAGCCTTGAGTAAACCAAAATCAGAAATAGAATGAAGTTTATGAATATAATACTCTTAGACAAGATGAGTATCATGAACAAGAACAAAAACTAAATGAAATCATACAAGAATTAAAGCATAAGGCTTTATAAGAATTTCAAACTCAATCTAGTATATGAGTAGGCTCTGATACCAATTGTTGGAACAAAAACGATCCATCAAACCATGAACCGACTCATAACTAGATTAAGAAGAGAAGAAGAAGAAGAAGAAGACGAAGACGGAAGCGTATACCTTGAGATTCCATAATTGTTCTTGTTCTTGATGAAGATATGAAGATAGTCTTTGATTTAGGAAGAGTAGATCTTCTAAATGATGAGTGCCTTTTTAGTCTCTTTGTTCTTCAAGTACTTAGGAAGAATTTTGAGTGAATGAGAATGAAAAATAACTAGTGATTCATAGGCTTGATGGATAGGCCTTTATATAGGAATCCAAGGGGCACTTCATTTAGGGACTACACCTATTGATATATAAGATATTACCATTATGCCCATCATTTAATGGTATACTTATATTATGGAATTCTACATATTATTTAGAGTTCTATACTTTATACCATATTTTATAATATTGATCATTATATTATTAAGTATTTATATGTTACATTAATCCATGTTCTTACAATGAGTGCTTCAAAATGTTAATAACTAGGGTATAATCTGTGCTTTGCACGACAAACAAATTCGCCAATTTTTTATATTTTGTTTCTTTTATGTTGTTATTTGATTAAGTAAAATGATAATTTCTTTGCTAATATGAGTATATTTTATATAAATCAAAATATTAGTATTAATTCAGGAGAATTATATTCAAATTTTCTAACTTTTGTAGTACACGATGAAATTTGAATAATAACAATAGATTTGTAATGTACATCTAATTTATTAGTAAAATAATGTTTTTACCATGTATTAAAAAATAGTTTTGATGCTACCATACTATGATTTGGTTGCACAGGAACTGAATTATATAGGATACTTCGGCTTCTTCCTTGCTAGAAGAGCGGCCTACACACAGAAAAGCACGTTAACTAGGCCGGGGGTGACTCCGGCGAACCCCCTCCGGCGTGAGAATGAGGTTAGTAGCTCAAGGTGGTGAGTGTATCAATGGAAGTTTTAGAGAGAGAGAGTAGAGAGAGACAGACCTGGTTACAAATGAGCCATTCATCCATTTTTATACTCCCAAGCCCCCATGTGCCTTGCACATGGGGGACACGTGTCAATCATCCACATGGGATCACCAACCACTTTCACCATAGTGGGATTTCACTGTTCACCTGGTCAAATCAAGCTACAGTGGACTGCAGAGCACCGAAGCGGGATATCCTTCAAACTAAGCCGCAAGCTACAACAGGCTTTCAGGCGGCAATATCCATGGTGCTACTAGCATGGTCACCATGATTCCCGCCATAGGAACTCCACTGTTCACGCCAGTCACAAGGGGTTAACCTCGGCTTATCCACTTTCCTATATCCCCAGGCGGGATGAACCCATCTCGCAGGGGCCTTCCCGCCATTCCACTACTACATTTCTGACCTAATGTAACGCCAATTTTCGTTGCATTAGGGCCCAAAAACCGTTACATTAGGCCTAATGTAACGCCAAATGGCCGTTGCATTCTCTTGCGTTGCATTAGGTCTAATGCAACGACATAGTAAGCTAATGTAACGCCAGAGCTTTGGCGTTGCATCAGGTAAATACCTGATGCAACGCCAATTTTAAAACTATATGAACACCTAATGCAACGCCAAAAAGAACCTAATGCAACGCCAATTTAAAAAGTGGTTGAATACCTAATGTAACGCCAAAAATTAGATGAGTCCATAATTTCACAATTTTATTAATTTTTTTAATTTTCTTTTTCAATATATATATATATATATATATATATATATATATATATATATATATATATATATATATATATATATTTATATATAAATATATTTAAAAATATATATATATATTCTCAAATCAATCCCTTAACTTTTTTTTTCCTCAAATCAGTCCCTTAATGTTTTTTATTCTCAAATTAGTCCCTTCACTTTTTTTATATTCAAATCAATCCCTTTAACTTTTTTTATTCTCAAATTAGTCCCTTAACCTTTTTTATTCTTAAATCAATCCCTAAGCATTTTTTATTCTCAAACTAATTTTTCATTTGTCAACATTTACACACCACCACCATTCACCACAACCATCCATCACCACTACCATCCATCCACCAAACCAACGTCACCATCCTTCAAAAAATGAGTAGAACCCATCGCTAGAACGAGAGAGAGAGAGACGGAGAGATATGAAAAAGTTCAAAATAAGATTACCCTAAAGTATACGCACAGTCACACTCTTTGCGCAAATGGAGCCACCGGGGGTCGACATGTTGAATTGAGTGTACGAGATTGACCTAGCAATGGCGGGTGGATATTAATCCACCGAAGCTATGGCTAATTTCTACATTACGCGGTTGCCGTTGGTGCCGCTAGTGCCGTCGGCTCTGTCATTGAATTGGATTTGATTATAAGGCGATGTATTGCTGTAGAATTGGATTAAGGTTTTGGAGGGGATGAGAGGTGGTGAGATTAAAGTTGGTGAAGAGAACAATATTTTCGCCATAGCCATGGCGCCGAATTGAGTGAGCAGAGGAGGGGGGAGTTACGCGGTTGCCGTTCGTCGGCTCCGTAATTGAATTGCCGAAATGGTGGAGAGGAAGAGGAAGGCAGCCATGGATTAGGTGGGTGAGAAGAAGACGTTTGTGGGTAGGCGTGGGTTGTGGAGATCTGGAGATTTGTTTGGCGAGTAAGGGCCGGTTGGGTTTTGCCGAAATGGTGGAGAGGAAGAGGAAGGCGGCCATGGATTCGGTGGGTGAGAAGAAGACGTTTGTGGGTAGGCGTGGGTTGTGGAGATCTGGAGATTTGTTTGACTGGAGAAGAAGAAGAGAAATGAGAGAGAGAGAAACGTTTGTTTATTTTGATAAAATCAAAATAAAGAGAGAGAAATGAGAGAGAGATATTTTTATTTAATTGTGGATCGTTGGATTGAATGTGTGAATGGTTGGATTTGGTTAGCTCATGATCCGTGTGATTATATGAGAACCAATAAAACAATGCCACATGACATTGTTTTATTGGTTCTCATATAATCACGCGGATCATGAGCTAACTAAATCCAACCATTCACACATTCAATCAACGTCCACAATTCTAATAATACATAATATCAAAAAAGTAAATATTTTTATATTATATACTTTTATTTCTTTAAAAATTATTTTATTTCTTTAAAAATTATTAGTAATAATACTTAATAATAATACTAAAAATGATGCTATTATTAATAATATTTAATAATAATACTAATAATTTAAACTATAAAATAATATTATGCCTAATATAAATAATATTTATTAATGAATAATTAATATTAATTAATTAATATTAATAATAGTACTAATAATTAATTATGCCTAATAAATTTTTTAAAAAAAAACTTCCTTGCCAAAAAAAGTCTAAAATATTAATCACAATTCAAAAATAAATTTTTAAAAAAAATATTTAATTATAAGATTAATAATAACTAGTAATAATACATAATATCAAAAAAGTAAATGTTAGTAATTATTATTATAAAATTAATAATAATAATAATTGATATTAAAAATAATTAATAATAATAATAATTTAAACTATAAAATAATATTATGCCTAATATCAATAATAATAATATTTATTATCAATAATATTTATTAATGAATTATAAATTATATAATTGATTAATTAATTAATATTAATAATAGTACTAATAATAATTAGTAATTTTTATTGACTAGAAAAAAATATTTTAGAATTTTTCAATTAAATAATTGAATATATTAATAATTATTATTATAAGGTATATGGTATAAGGTATAGGGCATAGGGCATAGGGTATAGGGTATATCCTATACCCTGTACCCTATAGGGTATACCCTATACCCTATAGGGTATACCCTATACTCTATACCTTATACCCTATAGGGTATACCCTATACCCTATAGGGTATACCATATACCACATGCCACATGCCACTTTACCTTATACCATATATCCTATAGGGTATACCACATACCACATACCGTATAGGGTATACCACATACCATATGCCACATGCCATATATCTTATACCATATATCTATAGGGTATCTACCACATACCATATGCCCTATGCCCTATACCTTATACCATATACCTTATACCCTATACTGTACCCTATAGGATATACCCTATACCCTATAGGGTATTCCCTATACCTTATAGGGTATACCTTATACCCTATAGGGTATACCCTATACCTTATAGGGTATACGCTAAACCCTATAGGGTATACCCTATATCCTATAGGGTATACCCTATACCCTATAGGGTATACCATATACCCTATACCTTATACCCTATAGGGTATACCCTATACCCTATAGGGTATACCCTATACTCTATACCTTATACCCTATAGGGTATACCCTATACCCTATAGGGTATACCATATACCCTATGCCCTATGCCCTTTACCTTATACCATATATCCTATAGGGTATACCACATACCACTATACCGTATAGGGTATACCACTATACCATATGCCACTATGCCGTATATCTTATACCGTATATCACATGGGGTATATCTACATACACAATATGCACTTATGCCCTATACCTTATACCATATACCTTATACCCTATACCCTGTACCCTATAGGATATACCCTATACCCTATAGGGTATTCCCTATACCTTATAGGGTATACCTTATACCCTATAGGGTATACCCTATACCTTATAGGGTATACGCTAAACCCTATAGGGTATACCACATATCTATAAGGGGTATACCACATACCTATACCACATACCTTATAGGGTATACCTATACCCTATGTCCTATACCTTATACCTATACCACTATAGGGTATATCCTATACCATATGCCATATACCTTATACCTTATACCTATAGGGTATACCACATACCATATGCCTTACTTATACCTTATACCATATGCCACATAGGGTATACCCTATACCATATGCCACTATACCTTATACCCTATGCCACATAGGGTATACTCCTATACATACCTTATAGGGTATACCACATACCCTATAGGGTATACCACTATACCGTATATGCCTATACCTTATACCACATACCACATAGGGTATACCTATCTCACTATACCTTATAAGGTATACCACATACCATATAGGGTATACCACATACCTTATGCCTATACCTTATACATTTATACCACTATGGGGTATACCACATACATACCTTATAGGGTATACCACATAGGGTATACCACATACCTATATAGGGTATGCCACATACCGTATGCTCACATGCCTTATACCACATACCACATATTTTATAGGGTATACCACTATACCATATGCCACATACCTTATATCCTATACCCTATAGGGTATACCACATACCACATAGGGTATACATACCTATACCATATGCTATACCTTATGCCACATACTATGGGGTATACCACTATCTACTATAGGGTATACCCTTTACCTTATACCATATGCCACATAGGGTATACCACTACCTTTATGCCTTATAGGGTATACCACATACTCTATAGGGTATACTATACCTATGCCACTATACCTTATACCCTATACCTATAGGGTATACCACATACTACATAGGGTATACCACATACCGTATACTATACACATGCCACTATACCTTATACCATACCTATGCCACATGCCTATATCCTATAGGGTATAACCTACTCTACTATAGGGTATACCTATACCATATGCCATATACCTTATACCCACATGCACATAGGGTATACCTATCTATACCTTATAAGGTATTCCCATACCACATAGGGTATGCCACATACCATATGCCACTATACCACATGCCTTTTATACCTATATCACATAGGGTATACCTATATCCTATAGGGTATACCTATACCTATACCACATATAGGGTATACCTATACCTATAGGGTATACCACATACCATATATACACATACCCTATAGGATATAGGGTATATGGTATATGGTATAGGGTATATGGTATAGGATATAGTGTATAGGGTATAGGGTATAGTGTATAGGGTATAGGGTATAGGGTATAGGGTATAGGGTATAGGGTATAGGATATAGGTTATAGGGTATAGTGTATAGGGCATAGGGTCTAGGGTATTGGGTATAGTGTATAGGGTATAGGATATATTGTATAGGGTATAGGGTATAGGGTATATGATATAGGATATAGGTTATAGGGTATAGTGTAGGGTATAGGGTATATGGTATATGGTATAGGATATAGTATATATGGTATACGGTATAGGGTATAGGGTATAATGTATAGGGTATAGGGTATAAGGTATAGGGTATATGGTATAGGGTATAGGATATAGGTTTAGGATTTTGGCGTTGCATTAGTAATTTAGGCGTTACATTAGGATTTTGGCGTTGCATTAGACTCGTTACATTAGCTCTGGCGTTGCATTAGATGCGTTACATTAGCTCTGGCGTTGCATTAGATGCGTTACATTAGCTCTGGCGTTGCATTAGCCGTTACATTAGCTCTGGCGTTACATTAGATGCGTTACATTAGCTCTGGCGTTGCATTAGATGCGTTACATTAGCTCGTGGCGTTACATTAGATGCGTTAGATGCGTTACATTAGGTCAGAAATGTAGTAGTGTTCGACCACACTTATTTTCATATTGTATCAATGGGGCCTTTATTCCATTATTCCGTTGGGCCCATTATGCTGCCTTGTGGCCCAATTGATCTTAGGCCCAATCACATTTTATAATATCGCATCAAGTTTATATTTAACTAATATAGTAATCAACATATTAAATAGAAATTAGATTTAATAGTGATCTTATATAAGACCATCCACTAATACAATAATCGTTATTTTAAATAGAAAATTAGATGTAATAGTGATCTTATATAAAATCATCTCCAACAGTTTGATGCAGAAATCGCACCAAAACACTAAAATAGCGCAATTTCAGCACCAAATATCTTCAACCATCTCAAACAGCTCAGTTCAAATCTTGAAACAAATAAGAATATACTCAAAATATTTCTTATTGTTCGTTTAATTAAAATGTTTTCTATCAATCGTATCAGATTGCATTGTATTAAAATGTTGTAATGTAATTTGAATCATATTATCAAATATTGAATTAGAAAATATATACTACAATACAAATAAAAAAATGAATAGTTTTTCTTAAATAAAAATAAAAAATCAATATTATAAATAACAAATATTAAATTAAAAAATATATACTACAAAATTTATTTTAAATTAATATTTTAAAAAATTTGATTATTCATTTTGTAACGAAGGAATTAGTAATTTCAATTTCATAAAACAAAAAGAAAAGAAAAAACGAAAAAGGGGAGATGGCGCAGAAAACTTTGTTGTGCCAGATTTGGCGCATCCTTCGATAGGCACCAAAATAGGAGTGCGTCTGCTGAGAAACGCGTTTCTCCATAAGTTATGGAGAAACGGGTTTCTGGATATCCAGAAGCTTTAGGATTGATATCCAGAATCTTTGGGATGGATATCCAGAAAAAATATTTGAGACCAAATCCAAGGCCAAGACCAAATTTCTGATCTGGATATCACTTTCACAAGGTTACGGATATCGGAACATTGAATATGGATATCCGAAGCCTTAAAACTTATATCCGAAGCCAATTTTAAACTTACGGATATCACTTTATATGGTTACGGATATCCTTTCAAAGAGTTCTGGATATCCAGAAGCTTTATAATTGATATCCAGAAGCTTTATAATTGATATCCAGAAGCATTTTAATTGATATTCAGAATCCAAAACCTTTGTAATTTATATCCAGAAGCATTATATTTGATAGCCAGAAACATTATATTTGATAGCCAGAAACAACAAAAGTCACGGAAACAACAAAAAAAGACACGGAACACACAATAAACAACGCCAATCGCACGAAGAAGCACTCACAAAAATGGCGAACTCAATTCAACTTGCCGGCGCTTCACTCATCTTCCTCCGCCATAGCCAAACCTTCTTCAAACCCTTCAAGCTCAGTTTCAAAACCTTCACCATCAAACCCCCAAATTCACATCCTTATTCCACCACCGCAACTACCACCGCCCAATTCATCATCTGAACAAAACCCAGATTCAGAGTTGGGTTTCAATGACAGAGGTCGCCGGTTGATTTGGCCGGAGGGGGAGAGCTTGGTGATGGGTTTTGGCCGGTGAGATGGGTTTGCGTCTAGAGAGAGAGGGAGGTGCGTCTAGACTAGAGAGAGAGAGGGAGGTGAGCCCGTCTGTGTTTGTGTCTTTGTTTTTGTTGTGTGTGTCAATAAACCTGTTTCTTCGTAAATGATGGAGAAACGCGTTTCTCCCTAGATTTTGTGCCAAAATAGCAACGAGTTTGGTGCAGCTCTTGAAGATAACCTAATAAGTTGAACAATTCATGATTACCATAGAATAACTATTAAGTTAAACATTAATAATTATCATACATATATTAACTATATTAGTAACTAATAATATTATCTAAGATATTCTAATGTATTAAAAAATGTTTTAAATTATATTTCAATATAATAGTATCTACTCCTTAAACAATAAATTTAATAGTTATCCTATATAGTAAATATTGTGATTAAATAATAGTATTAGATGATAGTAAATTAAATGATAATAATTAGCCTACACAATAACGTAAAATCTAGGGAGAAACGCGTTTCTCCATAAGTTATGGAGAAACGGGTTACGGGTATTCAGAACCTTTTGAAAGAATATCCAGAAACTTTTTGTATTGGCCATGACCTTATCCCATGGTTACTTCTGGATATCAGTCTCAAAGGTTCTGGATATCCAGAACCCTTTGAAAGGATATCCGGAAGCTTATGAAAGTGATATCCAGAAACCTTCAAAATGATATCCAGAAACTTTCAAAATGTTTCTGGATATTCATTTGATGGTTTCTGGATATACATTTGAAGGTTTCTGGATATCCAGAAACCTTCAATAAGCAATTTCTGGTCTTGGCCTTGGATTTGGCTTCAAATCTATTTTTTCTGGATATCCGCCCAAAGGCTTCTGGATATCCTTTCCAAAGCTTCTGGATATCCAGAACCCTTTGAGACTGATATCCAGAAATTTTCTTCTGGTTATCAAACGTATAGCTTCTAGCTATTAAAAACGCGTTTCTCCATAGTTATGGAGAAACGCGTTTCTCAGCAGACCTACTCACACAATAACTATAATAATTTATAACTATAATTTATATTACAGTACGCAATGGATGTAACCGCCAACACAAAGAGCGGCTGAAATTTAATCTCCAAAATCGATTTGACGGCCATAAAGCTAAAAGGTTAATATGATCGGGAAGTTAATAGTGATGGGAGGAGAAAGTTATAGATTGATGGTGGCATGTCCCGATTGAGAAAACAAATAATCTTATCGTCATCCTCCTCCCAATTCCAAACTGGGAAAACAAAGACGCCATTCACCATGAATAAGAACTGACAAGTAAAATCCCAACAATGACGTTATCCACAACAATGAAATCGATCGAACAAATTCTAGGTCAATCCTTTTAAAGTCATGTCAATGATTGACCGCCTCAAGAGCATCCTAATAGTGAAATAGATTTAATATTTTTAACTGAAATTGTCTATGGCTAAGAACTTATGAGACGAAACTCACAAGGTGAGATGAAACTCACGGGTGTTGTCCTTAGTGTTAATGACACTAACGACGACACTTTCACCAATTCTAGAAAAGCACAAATCAATAGAAATAAATATAATTTGCAGCGAAAATATTAAAGCAATACACAAGAATATAATTTTTATCAAGTTATATAAATATATAACTTGATGGGTGCCTAAAAGGCAAGACCTTTCTATTAATAATATGAATTCAATACAAGGTCGAGGTTGTTCCTTAATGATAAACAAACCCTGATATAAGGAACAACATACACGAATTCTCTCAGTAAATAAACACTCAAAAACCTCACAAAAATATAAAAATCTATATGAAATATTCGAGTGTTGGACAAAGTGTTGCCGACACTGAATGGCAACACTTGAGAGCAGAATTCTACTTTTCTTGTGCGGATTTGCGTTTTCGAATTGGATGATCTTCAATGAAGATCCACTGCACTATTTATAGGCCACAAAGTCTTGGAGCCTACTCAAATGATCGGCTAACGAGTTTGGAGTTTGTTTCCTCCATTTATGCCACTCGCCTCTTTTGTAGGAGACCTAGTCTTCTCTTGCTTCTCTTGCTTGTACCTCTTAGCTTTGGTTGCCTTGTACTCGACTTGTTCTCCCCAGAATAGCTGAATAAAATATCTCCTGGCTTGGTCATCAATAAAACAAATAAACACATGTTTATTTGTTAATTTCTTCTCCTCTTCGTGATTAACGCACGGGCATTTACATTGTTGATTTCAAGCTCATTTTAAGGTGACTAACTACTGTTATATAAACATTAATTTACCCATTAATATTTGTGAAAAATACAGTAACTAACTCAGTGTCACCAATTCCAAATGGCAACACTTTTGGCAACACCAGTGGCAACACTGGTTTGCAACACTTGGGATGACATTCATGACAACACATGATCTAACATTAACAATCTCCCCCATAGTTACTGATTTCTTCACAAAATACCAATGTGATGATCTTTTCAAAAACAGTTAGTCAAACTTAACTAAAACCACAAAAAATGCCACGAGATTTTGATAGAGGCAACATCAACCTTGAGCAATGTTTTGAAATATTTTTCAATCCAAAACATCAACCATTAAGCAAATGAAGTATCAAAATCTTTACAAAAATCTCCCCCTTAATATGAAATTTAATAATTAAATAAACTAACTATTAAATTCTAAACAACCAACCAACCATTTAACAAAAACCATCCATCATCTTTTGAAGAAAATTCCAGCTGAAACAAAGAAAAAAAAACAGAAATAAAATTTGTTTAAGCATTACAAACCAAAATAAAACAAATAAAATTGTTTTTGTTTCCAACCACCAAAAACACAAACCATTCGAACCAACCACCATTAAGCGCATTTCCGGCTCCTTCACCTCCCTCGGTGTCCCACTAGGCCCAGCACCATTCCCAGCTCCATCATCATCATCACGCCTTGGTGGCTTATCTCCCCCTATTTTGGAAGAAATTGAATCCACCATTTTCATCATGTCAGTGCTTATATCCAACCATCCCTGAATTGCGAGTCAATGTGCTTCACTTGACCATTGAAAAAATTAAGAATCATCGCGGCATCAACCATAACGGGAGCGGTGTTGCCGGAAGTGTTGCCGGTTTCGGGCGACACTTGGGTGACAGGTAGCGAGGCGATAACGGGAGGAGCATTTGTAACCAAAACCCAAGGTAAATCCTGTGCCTATCACCTTCAGTAAAGTGCTTGGTAATTCGATAATACACAGGTCTTTCCGAAAGATTATCACCATTCCAAGGCTTAAGGTTTTGGTACATTAGGACTTGGAAAATAAGGGAAGGAAAAATGAAGGAGGAGGTCTTTTTCTTCTTAGCCCATGCAGCAAGGTGATTGAATACAAGTCTCCCAAAATTCACTCTTTGTTTCTTTCCTAGTTTATACAACAAATTGGCTTGCTCAAAAGTTACGGTATTCTCATTTGCCGTGGGAAGCCAATTCGTTATACATATCTTGTGTAGCACGCTAAACAAAGAAGTGAGATAGGTAGACTTAAAATGATCAGACCAAATGGTAATTCTCCCTCCAGTTAAAAAGGTGGCTAAGGCATTAGGATCATATTCCAAGCTCTCATCTTCGACATTAGGGAGGCCGAAGGCTCTATTGATAACCAAAGGATTAAAATCAAAGATAATGCCCCTAACAAAGATCTTTCCATAATGAGGGGTATTCCTATCATCAATATTATCCCTAAGATGAGCATAGAAATTCCTAACCACACTTTCAATATACGATGACACTCTAGTCACCGTAGGCAAAAACATCCTATCCTCCAAAAACTGATACACACCTAACTCCTTGAATTGAGTCACATAAATATTCTTTTCATTCAGAATTTTCTTCTCAGAATCTTCAACAAAATTATGAAGACTCGCATCACTATAAAATTCTTCCGAAAGAAATGGACGTTCATAAAATCCAAAAGACTCATAATCTGATTTTTCATCTTGAGAGGGATTAGGAGAGTGTACCTCAGGCCATGAAATAGGAGAATAAGAAGGAGAACTCGATTGTGCTTTGGTCTTGGCAGCAGGTGTTGCTTCAGGTGTTGCCATTTCATCGGCAACACTTGGGGCGACACTTGATGAAATTTTCTGTTTCTTCTTCATTTTGGGTGGGCTTCGACAAGAGTTTCCTCATCTTCCAACCAAGCTTCTTCATCCTCATCGAAGTTGATGAGGGCTCCTTTGTCTCTTTAAAAGCTGGGTCAGAACCTTCCTCGGACGAAATGTTGAGCGAAGAGATTGAAGAATCATCCACATTTACCGGATCATCATTTGTATTAGATGGTATCTTTGACTGAACGAGTTTTGATCCTCTCCAGATTGTCTACGCACTCCACCCCTAAAAGAGCTAGAGGCATCAACCGCCTTTCGCTTCTTGGTCTTCTTCGAGGGCGAAGGTGAGCTGCGAGGATGGGGTAGCTTCGGGAAGATTGATGGGAATGGGAATTTGAGAAGGATCATAGACAACAATGTCTAAGGATGGTGAGGTTGAGGGTGTGGCCGAAAGTGTCGCAGGGGATATCTCCATTGGAACGGCGACATTTGAGGCAACACTAGAGGGAGCTAGAGGCGAAATTTCCATGGGAGATGAAATTTGGAAAGTATTTTTAGGGCTAGCCATGGAAGATTGAAGAAGAATGAGGAAGACGAAGAACTGGGGCAAGGGTTTGGGATTCCGCCTAGAGAGAGAGAGAATACGGTGAGAGAGAAAGGGTTTAGGAGGGGGTTTTAAGAGTGAATAGTGGAGGGATTTAATTGATTTGACAAGGTCAAATTAATTAAACCTCCACTTATCTCTAAAAATCTCAACAATACTCAAGTGTTATCCGCCATTTTTAAAAAAAATTTTTTTTTTTTTTTTAATATTTTTAATTTTTAATTTTTTAATAATAACTAAACATAATTTTAGTAATATCCATAAAATTGTGTTTTTCAAAATTCAAAGAGATGAATTTTAAAAAATAGATATTACAAAATTACACTTAGATTGACAAAAATAAAAATTTTTGCTAAAAACCTTTTAAATTTCACAAACTCTAAATATAAGCAAATAGACTTTTGGAAATTTAAAATTTAATTAACAAAAACAAAAACAAGAAAATAAAAATTAATGTAGCATCTACTAATGTGTTACTAGCAATGTTGCGTGACACACAAGGCAACATTTTTAAATAAAATCCCCTTGATATTTTTCAACATATATAACTTATCATTCCTTAGGCAATTTATAAGCACACTTTACACTTTCTTTATTTACAAGGAAGCATCGTAGTAGCGAGCTCCATGCCCGAGTTTTTATTAAAGTGTAAAGCTACAATTAGTAAGTTTTATACCTTTCAAGTAGGGTACACTGTAGTAGCGAGCTCCATGCCCCTAATACTTAGTATAAAACACTACATTATATTCCCTTTGGGAATTTCCACAAGCTTTGCCTTTTTCAATATCAACAACAATATGAGTGACTTTGTCACTTTTTAGCACAAAGGGGTATTTTATAAAAAAATGTTAACCTTAAGAATGTACACATACTAGAACAGAAAGGTCAGTAAATGCCCCCCATTTGGGATTAAACAACTATATATATATTTTTTTTTAAAATTTTAAAGATAATGTACAACTCATACAAAGTGTTGCTGACAGTATTGGTAACACTGACGGCAACACTAACAGATTTATAGAAAACATAGGCCAAGAGATTTTTTCAAACTTGAAAATCTCTCATGGTCCAAGGCTTTGGTCAAAATATCAGCAAGTTGATGTTTTGTATCAATATGCTCTATTTGGATCAATTCCTTTTCTACTAAATCTCTTAAAAAATGATGGCGGATATCAATGTGCTTAGTGCGTGAGTGTTGTACAGGGTTTTTGGAAATATTTATAGCACTCAAATTGTCACAATACATGGTCAAGATATTACTATCAAGACCATAGTCATCAAGCATGTGTTTTAACCATATTAGTTGTGAACAACAACTCCTGCTGCCACATATTCGGATTCGGCGGTCGAGAGAGAAACACAGTTTTGCTTGCGGCCTACCATGACACTAGATTATTACCCAGAAAAAACAACCCCACTAGTACTCTTTCTGTCATCTATATCCCCTGCCCAATCGGAGTCACTAAAACCAACTAAGTTGGTATTAGTGTCTTTGGTGAACCAATTTCCAATTCACTTGTCCCAGACACATACTTGATGATTTTCTTGGCTGACATTTAGGTGAGAAATTTTAGGAGCGATTGATATCTAGCACAAACACCTACGCTGAACATTATATCGGAGACTATTTGGCGGTAAGATAAAGAAGACTACCTATCATGGATCTATACGAGTTGGATCAACATCCTCCCTGCACGATCTTTGGTTACCTTAAGAGATGATCCCATAGGTATTTTAGAGCTCTTGGCACTCTCCAATCCAAATCTTTTCACCGACTCTTAGCATACTTGCTCTGAGTGATGAAGATTCCATCATTCGATTGTTTCACCTGCAATCCTAGGAAATAATTAAGTTCTCCTATCATGCTCATCTCAAATGTAGATGTCATAGCTTCCACAAAATTTTGTAAACATGTTTTAGATGTGGAACCATAAACTATGTCATCAACATAGATTTGAGCAATGACAAGCTCTTTATTTTCCCTAAGAATAAATAATGTCCTATCGGCTTCTCCTCTAACAAATCCATATTCAAGAAGAAAGCTTGTTAGACGCCCATACCATGCACGAGGAGCTTGTTTTAAGCCATATAAGGCCTTATCAGAGTCTGTATACATGGTGCGGGTGGAATGGGTCTTCAAACCCTTTGGGTTGCTCAACATAGATCTCTTTATCTAAGTACCCATTCAAGAAAGCCGCTTTGACATCCATTTGGTGCAATGTGATTTTGAGATAATAAGCTATAGCAAGAAGAAGTCTTATTGACTCAATTCTAGCCACAGTGCAAAGGTCTCGTCAAAGTCGATTCCTTCCACTTGTGTATAGCCTTGAGCCACAAGACGAGCTTTATTACGAACAATATTACCCAATTCATCAGATTTGTTTTTGTAAATCCATTTAGTTCCAATAATGTTAGTATTTAAAGGACGTGGAACTAAACACCAAACCTCGTTACGGGTAAATTGTTCAAGCTCTTCTTGCATAGCTTGAATCGAATTTATCATTTAAGGCCTCAATCACATTTTTGGTTCAACGAGAGGAAACGAAAACGGGGAATGTTTTACACGAGTATGTGGAGGACATACACACATACCTAACCATATCTCGTAATCAAGCGGCTCCTTGTTCCTTGTTCTAACCCCTTCATTAACATCACCAATTACTTGAGTAATGGGATGATAATTTCTAATTCGAGCTGGGGATCTCTCTGCCTTGATGGTACACCAATCCATCTTCTCCTTCGAGTCAGCTCTCAAAATTTCCAGCCAGCTGTTCTGTTTTCTCTGTGTTGCCTCGGGTGTTGCCATTTCGGGGCGACACTTGGAGCAACACTTGAATCTGTGGCTGCAATGGCTGAATCGGATTCATTCCGGCCCTTTGTTCGACTTCTTCTAGTAGAGTCGAGAGGTATATCATCATTTGGTTCTCCTGTGGCACTCAAGTAATCGTTAAATTCAATATTTACCGATTCTTGAATCACTTTTAACCTCAAATTATAGACACGATAAGCATGATTGTTTTGAGAGTAGCCAAGAAAGATGGCTTTGTCACTCTTAGAATCAAGTTTTCCTAAGTATTCCGGTCATTTAAAATGTAGCACAAACACCCAAACACATGAAAATAGTGAGCCGTAGGTTTCTTTCCATTTAAAATCTCATAGGGTGTCATAGTTGTACTTAGGGTCTTAAGAAAACTCTATTTGTAGTGTGACAAGCTGTGTTTAATGCTTCGGCCCAAAAACCTTTAGAAATATTTCTAGGAATTAGCATAACACGAGCCATTTCCATTAAAGTCCTATTTTCCTTTCGTGACACCATTTTGTTGTGGTGTTTTGGAGTCTTTGAAAACTTCATGGTGTATCCCCTTTTTACTACAAAAAGTAGAAAAGGAGATGTTTTCAAATTCTCTACCATGATCTGATCTTATTCGAAAAATAGGAGAACAAAACATGTTGTTGATTTTAGAGACTAAGTGAGTAAATTTATCAGGTTTCAGATTTTTCTCTTAAGAAATACACCCATGTAAACCTAGAAAAATCATCAACTATCACATAAACATACTTCTTACCTCCCAAGCTTTCTACCTCAATAGGACCCATCAAGTCCATATGTAGAAGCTGAAAACAATGTGTTGTTTCTGAGTGTTGCTCATTGTGTTGTTCAACACTGTGAGCAACACGAGTGTGCTTACCCTTTTGACGGTCACCACACATCACGGTGTTTTTGAGGTCTAGTTTAGGAACACCTTTGACGGCATTATGTTTGATAATCTTCTCAAGATTCCTATAATGAGAATGACCTAACTTTTGATGCCATAACCTAATATCATCAAGTTTTGTCAAATTGCACACTGATTTATTACAAACCAGATAGCAATTATCACTTGATCTTATTCCAGTCATGACACAAAAGTTAGTGTTATCAAACACTTCACAGGTATTTTTATTGAATTTTACCTCCAAATTGTCATCACATAGTTGGCTAATGCTAATTAAATTAGCAAGTAAACCATCTACGTGCAAGACATTTTTCAAAGGAGGAAAACCAACAATATCCAGTGTTCCTTTACCAACTATTTCACTCTTGCCTCCACCACCATAAGTCACTGAGCCTCCTTGGATAGGTTGGTACTCTGTTAGGAATGATTTTGTACCCGTCATATGATGTGAACAACCACTATCAAAGTACCAAGTTCCTGCAATGTTAGTCCTTAAAGCTGTATAAACAACATAGCATTTGGTTTTCCTTGGGTAACCAACCCTTTTTTGAAAATCTGGATTTTGTTCACCAAGTGTTGCCATAAGTGTTGCCCTGAGAAACCGGCGACACTTGAGGCGACACTTGAAGACTGGACATTTTCTTTTGTAGGAAAATGCAATCGGTTTTAAATGTCGGCTTTGTGACGTATCCACACTCATTGGATTGATCAAAGGAATCACTAGGAGTGCTACCCTTTTCCTTGACACGCTCTTTTACAAAACAATTTTTAGTTTCAACATCAAACAAGGAAGAGGTAATATTTTCAAGTGATTCTTGGAACCCAAGACCAGCTTTCAGAGGCTTACTCAATTTGAGTATTTCATTCAATTTGGATGAACTCGTGTTGAGTTTTTTGAAGGTGGATTCGGCTAGGTTGAGTTTGGCCTTGATTTTATCAAGATCCAAGTCTCTCCTACTGAGTTGAGCTTCTAGCCGAGTCAAGGAGTTCTTAAGATCCTGATTTTCCTTTTTCAAGAAAACCACCATCTTATTCTCCTTTTTCCATTCCACGAGGAGAGATTTATAGAGGTTTTTTAACTCACAAATAAGTTCATCTTTATCAAGATCATCCTCTATAATCTCTTCTGAATTTAAATCAGTTGAACCATGCAAATTAAGATCATTTAAAGAATCATACCTGCTGAGTGTTGTGCCAAGTGTTGCCAATTCCTGAACGACACTTGGGGCAACACTTTCTGAAGAAGTCACCAATGTTGTGTCAAGTGTTGTCAAATCTGTAACGACACTTGAAGTAACACTCTCAGTCGAAGGTAGCTCCTCTACCGTGGCCATCATGACTACTTGCTCCGTCTGTTCTTCTTTCTCCGTTCCTTCCTCCTCTCCATCACTAAGAGATACCCATAAGTTTTTGCCCGCCTTTCTCAAGGTGTTAGCACATTCATTGGCATAGTGACCCCAACCGGAACAAGCATGACATTGAATAGATTCAATGTACTTAGGATCGGACCGGATCTTTTCCGAGGATGCACGCCTTGGTGGGATATCCTTTTGATTTGGAGGAGGACTTCTCCTTGGCACAGAACTAAAGGTTTTGGCCGTTTGGTCCTTAGCCTTTACCTGCACTTTGTTAAATTTTCTAACCATAGAATTATATCTCTTTGCAAGTAAAGCTACACTAGTATTTTCATCTAACTCCTCGAAGACTTCATCTTCATCGTCCACACATGTGTCTGAAGATTCGACTTTTAAGGCAATATTCTTGCCTTTAGAAGCCTCCGTTTGTTCATTGAGATTCAACTCAAAGTTTTTCAAAATACTCATTAAGGAGTTGATGTCCATTGTTGAAAGATTATGGGCCTCTTCAATAGCTGAAACTTTAATATTAAAACGTTCGGGAAGAGTACGAATAGCTTTTGAAACAAGTTGTTTATTTGTAAAAGGCTCCCTAATACTTGACAAGCATGTGAAATATCAATCAAAGTTTCAAAATAAGACGACATGTCTTCGTTTTCACCCATTCTTAATCTTTCAAATCTACTAGTGAGACCTCTAAGCTTTGTTTCTCGGACACTTTGCCATCTCCTTCACAAAATCTTTGTAAAGTATCCCAAGCATCTTTTGCAGAGGACTATTTTGAATGAGTTTGAACATATGCATGTCAACCCATTCATAGATGGCATTCAGTGCCTTTTCATTGAAACTAGCAAGATTATTCTCTTCAATTGTCCACTCGAATTCAGGTTTGACTTGAACGTCACCATCGTCATCCGGAGGAAGCATTGGAACAGAATAACCATTTAAAATAGATCGCCAAGCCCGAAGATCAATTGATTTGATATGCGGCGTAGGCGAATCTTCCAATAAGCATAATTAGATCCGTCTAAAACCGGTAATCTCTTTTAATTAGGGTTTGCAGGATCATAAGCCATGACAAAAGGATCTAAACACTTAGTATATCAAGTGCTAGGCTCGATACCAATTGAAATTGTCTATGGCTAAGAACTTATGAGACGAAACTCACAAGGTGAGATGAAACTCACGGGTGTTGTCCTTAGTGTTAATGACACTAACGACGACACTTTCACCAATTCTAGAAAAGCACAAATCAATAGAAATAAATATAATTTGCAGCGGAAATATTAAAGCAATACACAAGAATATAATTTTTATCAAGTTATATAAATATATAACTTGATGGGTGCCTAAAAGGCAAGACCTTTCTATTAATAATATGAATTCAATACAAGGTCGAGGTTGTTCCTTAATGATAAACGAACCCCGATATAAGGAACAACATACACGAATTCTCTCGGTAAATAAACACTCAAAAACCTCACAAAAATATAAAAATCTATATGAAATATTCGAGTGTTGGACAAAGTGTTGCCGACACGAATGGCAACACTTGAGAGCAGAATTCTACTTTTCTTGTGCGGATTTGCGTTTTCTGAATTGGATGATCTTCAATGAAGATCCACCGCACTATTTATAGGCCACAAAGTCTTGGAGCCTACTCAAATGATCAGCCTAACAATTTGGAGTTTGTTTCCTCCATTTATGCCACTCGCCTCTTTTGTAGGAGACCTAGTCTTCTCTTGCTTCTCTTGCTTGTACCTCTTAGCTTTGGTTGCCTTGTACTCGACTTGTTCTCCCGAATAGCCGAATAAAATATCTCTGGCTTGGTCATCAATAAAACAAATAAACACATGTTTATTTGTTAATTTCTTCTCCTCTTCGTGATTAACGCACAGACATTTACATTGCTGATTTCAAGCTCATTTTAAGGTGACTAACTACTGTTATATAAACATTAATTTACCCATTAATATTTGTGAAAAATACAGTAACTAACTCAGTGTCACCAATTCCAAATGGCAACACTTTTGGCAACACCAGTGGCAACACTGGTTTGCAACACTTGGGATGACATTCATGACAACACATGATCTAACATTAACATTAACAACACAATTCTTCGATCAAAATCCGAAGTAACAATTACGGAAACATGAACAATTAACACTAATAAATTGACTCAATATGTGTGATTGATATCTTTTTTGTTGGATACTGCTGAAAAAGTTGAAAGAAAAGCTTTAATAGCTGTCAGTGTTGTCACACAAGAATTCATTATGTTTCTTTTAAATAATTGAGGCCTAGAACGCTTCTCATTTATTTATCGATTTTAAAGTTCCTTTTTATACAATAGTTTGTCAATTTCATTACTCAATTCAATAAATAGAGATAAACTATTATTAGTAACAACATTATTTCTTTTCATTTTCTGGTTGTCGATTGCTCTCAATTTTTAGTTGTAGCAAAATCATCCGTAATTAATATAAACAAATTGTCGTGAATATGATCTTATAATATTGTGTTTTACTGTTTGCTTTTCTATTTTTGATGAATTTTGAGATATTGTAGAGATTTTAATGATGCTTATCTTTATATTTTCTTCGCTTAACCATTATTTATGACGTTCCATGCCATTGACACGGGCATTTGAGTACTAGTAATTCACTAATAGTACTAGTTAATAATAAGTTAAATGGTTCTCTCTGCATCCAAAAATGAATGTCCAAAAGTTTAAAATTTGCTCTTGATTAATTAAGAACAATTTTCAAATTTTTTTGGACATTCATTTTTGGGACATATGAAGTAATAGTTACCCTACGTAATAATTATATTATTAACTTATACTAATACTATTAATAATAATAATAAAATAATAATAATAATAATAATAATAATAATAATAATAATAATAATAATAATAATAATAATAATAATAATAATAATAATAATAATAATAATAATAATAATTTTTCGAAAAACATTTTCATTTTTCGGAAAACGTTTTCCCCATTTTCCTAAGGAAGTTGTTTTTCAGGAAAACATCTTCCTCATTTTCCGGAAAACGTTTTTCACATTTTCGGAAAACGTTTTCCTTTTCCGAAAAACATTTTCCAGGAAATCATTTTCCGGAAGTTATTTTCCCCGAAACAAACGGAGCCTAAGAGTCATACTCTCCTTTTTGGTACATATTAGATTAAAAGTTTTACTTTCTTTTTTGGTACGTCTCATACGAAAAGTCCTACTTTATTTTATTTCTAAAATAATTAAATAATGAATAGTGTTTTGAACATTTGTATCCTCTCATTTTTGTAGATTTACAAAAAAATCAATAACTACTACCCTACTTTTACCCACTTACATCGTCCAAAATTCGTGTCCTCAATCCACTTGCAATTGGTTACTCAACTTCTAATGTTTTCTTAATAAACATGCGAACTCTTGATAAAACTCTTGGCATGAGATGGAGATAGTAACTATTATGATTAACTAAAACTATTAATATATTAATAGTAATAGTTCCTCTATATACTAACTATTATTATTAACTAATAACTAGTATAACACCAGTGCGTTAAATACAATGACAAAAAAATTAGACAAAAAATTTAAGCAATCGATCTTTTCTTTGTATTTTTTTTTGCTTAAAACTATTTCCCTTTGAATGAATATAAGATTAAGATGTTTTAATATTTAAAGTTCTCTACAGCATTCATATGGGTTTTATGAATAAAGCTTTTGAATTGTTAATAATACCAGTTTTTTTTAGGGCAAATGACAATTTAGGGCCTGAAGTATAGGGGGTAGTGTCGGTTAGGGGCCCCATATCTAATTTTCGTCAAATCAGGGCTCAATATCTAAACTTTTCGTCAATTAAGGGCTTTTTGACGGATTTTGTTTGAAAAGTCAGTTAAGTGACAGATTTTGGACTAAATTAAAAAGCAAATTAGTTATTAAGGACTGAAATGTAAATTTTTAAAAATTGATGACTATTACAAAATATGTTTTTAAAAATAATATTTTAAAAAAATATAATATATTTCGAAAAGCTATAATTTTTTATAATTTTTAAAATATGTTAAAATAAATGTTATAAATATAAAAAATTGTATGTTTAAAGAAAATAGTATTTTATTTAAAAAAAAAAATAATTAGTTTTTAACGTAAATATTGTAAAATAAATATAAATATAAAAAAAATTTATTTTTAAAGCAAAAAAGGTATTTTTTTTAAAAAAAATTAATTAATTTTTAACGTAAATCTTGTAATATTTTTTCAATAAAAAATAAAAGTAAGTGACATGTCACTTAATTCTTTTTGATTTAGAAAATTTTATTTAAAAATTGCCAATTTTTATTTAATAAAGATAATTTTATTTAAAAAAGATAATATGATTTAAAATAATTTAAGATATTAACTATTATCCTTTTTTCTAATAATTTAAATTACTAATTATATTGCTTCAAAAAATTACTAATTATTTTAGATTGAATAATTTATAAAATATATAAATAAAATAAAATAATTATCATCTAAATTTTAAAAAAAATATATAAAAAGTTAATATAACAAAAACATATTTTTGGAAATATTAATATATTAGAATTGAAATAAATATTTTTTGAAGCAATATATTTATTTTATGCAATATATTTTTGTAATAAAAATAATATCACCTTAAATACTTCCTCCGTCTCAAAATAAGAAAAAAAAAAAAGAAAAATGAGAGAGAGAGAGAGAGAGAGAGAGAGAGAGAGAGAGAGAGAACAACCCCCTTTATCAAAAATTTTTATGTTACTGTATTGATAGTTGAGTCTCCAATTAATTATATTAGGTTTTGATGCATTTAATAGGATATTGAAAGAGGAGTTTCCCAATAATTTTAAAACCGCATAAGCCTTCTCCATATTTTCTCTTCAACATGCATAATAAAATTTAGTTCATAATTAATACCCCCTCCACTAAGCAGAAAAAGAGAGAATAGTCACATTTAATAGGCCAATATAAATTACTAAAAATAAAAAATTATTTGAAGTTTAATAAAATTGTATTAAAATTAATGTCTTTTTCTTTAATCGCCAAACAATTTTTTTTGTCTTAGATTGAGACTAAAAAAAGTGCACGAGTTTCAATTTCCATTTTCAACATCCCAATAAAAAGAGTAGCATTTTTCATTTTTTGATAAAGAAAAGATATTATTACGATTCATTAAGTAGATAAAAAAATTATTTTTGAAAAAAAATAAATTGATATATACTTTTAAGTTTTCATTACAAAATTTTAGGTGATCATAGTGTGTGTAAAGACGGTTTGAATAGTATGAACATAGTGTACGTTAAAAATTAATTAATTTAAAAAAAAACTTTTTTTGCTTTAAAAATACAATTTTTTTATATTTATATTTATTTTACAAGATTTACGTTAAAAATTAATTAATTTTTTAAAAATAAAATACTATTTTCTTTAAAAATACAATTTTTTTTATATTTATAACATTTATTTTAACATATTTTAAAAATTATAAAAAAAATTACAGCTTTTCGAAATATATTATATTTTTAAAAAATATTATTTTAAAAAAATATTTTGTAACGGTCATCAATTTTTAAAAATTTACATTTCAGTCCTTAATAACTAATTTGCTTTTCAATTTAGTCCATAATCCGTCACTTAACTGACTTTTTTAACAAAATTCGTTAAAAAGCCCTTAATTGACGAAAAGTTTAGATATTGAGCCCTGATTTGACGAAAATTAGATATGGGGCCCCTAACCGACACTATCCCTATACTTCAGACCCTAAATTGTCATTTGCCCTTTTTTTTTTTTTTATTGAATTAGCATCAACTAAGTTATCTTATGACATGAAAGCACCATATTTTCCCAAATAATCCTGAACATACCAAAAGTATCTAGCTGGGCCAAGCGAGTAAAGCTCAATCCACAAGCAATTATTGCCGCCATATTTTCTATGGGCCAGGCCCAATCATTACATGGCTCAAGGCCCATCTCACGCATCAGTCGACTAAGTTCATTGTCCGACCTATTAGGTCCCGACCTAACTTAGTCCGACCTTATGACCCAGTCATATTTCGGGTAAGATCCAACTCTACCCGACAGTCAGGTCGACCCAAACACAAGTGTCGACCTTGACCTACTGAAGCAAGCGTCGACCTAATGGTTACAGGCGTACAAACAATAACTTTTGCCATAACTGCTTCCCTACAAATCAGGGACCGTTCTAGGACACGTTCACATTACATGTAACCGTCCCTAGAATCTCGGAGCTCATGTAGCCATACCAAAAATAACCGCTCTCACCAACTATAAATACTTCATCACTACCACGGTTATAAGGTAACTGCTATTTTGTTATCAGAATTCTATTATTCAATACATTTTAGCTCTCCAATCATCAAATACTTACTCTCACGCCCGAGGGTCTAAGCCGGAGACACATCCGGCTAGTCGTGGGTTCTGATTTCAGGTCAAGGAGCTAGGTGATCAGTCCTGCCACGTGGAGGAAGATTGATAAGCACATTTCCTGCGTTATCAGTTTGGTTCCATTGCCGGGAAATGAGTGCATAGCTTGACCTCGAAGTTTCTCTTCAATCCACAATCATGGTAACCCCAGACGGGCATGTTGCAGAGGCTTCTGATGAATTCAATGAAGTGAATGCCAACACTAATGCTACTACCAATGTGAATGCAGATTTGCCCCCTCCTCCTCCTCCTCCTCCTCTTCGTCATCATGCCAGGGCAACACGCTCTAACAGTGTAGCTGATGGCAGAGGATTGCCAGATGCAAGGAGGGAGAAGCGACCCATGGAGGGGCAAGGAATTCCACCTCCTCCCAAACGGCCAACTGGACAGATGAATGCTGGAAACAGGGCAGGTCCCTCATCCAACCCACTAAGCAGGAAAGAAATGCTTATGGAACGAGCTCAGATATTGGCCGAGCTGTTAGCAATGGAGGAGGCGGAGCAGGCTGACAGAAGGTCTGAGAGGGTGGCTCCATCCCAAGTTTCAAATAGGGAGCGTGCTAGGAGTCCCAGACCAAACGAAACAGTGGGACAAAATGCTGATCAAAGGATGGTGGTTCGACCTCAATCACCCATTCATGTTCCGAGTGACGACCTAAGGGCCAGTCTCACTAGGAACAGGGAGCAGGAGGCACAGTCGGACCTGAGGACGCAGCTAGAGGCAAACCGAAGTAGGCGTAGATCTCCAGCCAGGACAGAGAGGTCTCAATCCCACAGGGGAAGGAATGGGCGCAGGTCGCCTATAAGAGAGGGGAGGCGCAGGTCGCCACCCAGGGATGATAGGCGCAGGTCGCCACTCAGAAACGAAAGGCGCAGGTCGCCAATAAGAGATGAGGGGCGCAGGTCGCCAGTCAGGTCAGTAAGGTCACCTTCCTGTAAGTACCCAAATCTGGCTCATGCCTTCCGGTTAATTTTCCCGACAATTTCGGTAAGTTTTCCGGTAATTTCCCAGACCTTCCCAGCGTTCCGGAAACATTCCGGAACTGTTTTTTATTAAATAAGGGCTGAAGAGGATCCTTCCTAATTAAGAAACACGTTTTTCTTAATTAGGAAGGAGGGTTCTAGAATTTGCCACCTTGCATGGTTCTAGAATGCTGAGTCATTCAGGATAAGCCCGCACGGCTGCATTAGCTCGCTGCTCTTAGCCGCACGGCTTCATTCACCTTATCCAGATTACCTATAAATAGAGGCCTCCTCTACCCATTTCAACACACACAAGAGATGCACAAAATACACAATACACTTATAAACACTCCCAAGACGTGAAGAATATTGGTGCAAGCTCAAGAAGGTGAAGAAGGAAGGCCAAGAAGCTACCTCCCTCCTCCTTGAAGACCCAAGACCAACCTCTCCTCCTAGCTCCGTTCTAAGAAGCAAAGGAAGCAATTGGTAACCTCGCACGCCCTAACCTTGCTTATAATTGATATACTTGCTCATTGCATTCATATATCTTGCTTGGGACTTGGCATTTATTCATAAAGATCACATCTTTATCACCCCCTTTCCCTTTTGCATGCATTAAGACCTCATTTGTCATAAAAATGTAGTCTTTTTCATAAAGGTGCATCCTTTGCACCTAAAACCCCCATTTTCAAATAAAAATGTCATTTTTATGCATCATTTGCACATAAAAATCCAATCTTTTCAATAAAAATGCATCCTTTGCATTCAAAAAACCTTTTCCAAATGCATCATTTGCATAAAAATCCTATCTTTACGCATCACTTGCATAAAGATCATTTCTTTCAATCAAAAAGCATCATTTGCTAAAACCAAAAATGTCATCTTTTCATTAAAGAGTCATTTTTCATCATGCATTTCCCCTTTTCCCCAACCTTGGAACGGACCGGTGTAAAAGATCCTATCTTTACATCGTTCCTTCCATTAAAGGTTCACGATTTCTTTGAAAAGGGATAACCTTGAACCCTATATCTCCGATTATCGCTTAAGAAAGAGTATGAAGCCTCTATACGAGCTCGACCGTCTTAAAGCGTAGGATTGATGGGCTAAGGACCATCCTTTTCTAAAGAACCTCATCTCTGACCAAAAGAGAGTCATTCTCTCGATCACGCAAGTCCCGAGGGTCCCGAGGTTAAAATGCGATGATCACAAGTCATAAGATGAGGACGGGATCATAATCCCAAATACATAAAATTCCAAGGAATCCCGAGCGACAACCAACAAATGGTTTGTACGTCCGGAAGACAACTTGGGACATTCCCCCCCTTTTTCTCAAACACATGCACACAAGAAAGCACGCAAGCAAGCACGATTACTGAAATCTTGGGAGACTTGCTCCGGCAAGGCACTTTGGGTGAACGCCAAACGTTCTTCCCAAGGGGTAACTTAACCTCCGAACCCAAGTAAAACCTTTTTTTCAAAGTTTTGAGGTAATCAAAATGGCGTGGCGACTCCGTTTTTCAAATAACTCGGATGTCTTCAAACTCGCGTGAATCCAACAAAATTTGGGCACCACATCCACAGTTTGGCGACTCCGCTGGGGACTACCCAAAGGAGAAAAGCTTCTATTTTCAAAACAAAAAATTGATACTCGGTATATAGGTGGAAACCACTTACCCTTCCTGTACACTCCCTGACGTGGGAGTTGGGATAACCGGTGGTTTAACAATCCACGTACCAGTATCCCTTTTCGAAAAACAATTTTGAAAAAAATAAAAGAAAGCTTTTCCCTTTGAGCGGGTTAGACTCCCATCGCCGATTTCATTAATCGTGCTTGCTTTCTTTACCATGCATTGCATCATTTGCATCTTGGAATTTGTGCATACTTTGAAACGGGAAACAACCCGAAAAATAGCAAAAGGAGTGGAACCTGGAAAATTGATCCATGCAGTCGTACGGCTCAATCCTCCTTGGATTCTGACCGGGCGACCTCAGTGGCAATTCCACCAGGAAAAATCATGGTTAATCTGGCAGTCCTAGCAGCTTGGGGCTACTCAGCTTCATGACTGACTGGGGCTCCCAGAAAATTTACGTGCTTACGTGTTGCATTCTCCCCGTCCCGAAAATCATTCCTTTAAAACACATTTCTGAAAATCTCTGTTTTAACTCAAAAAGGAACATTTTTAGGAGACCGCACACTACGCGCACCTGATATATCCTGTACACTTTTGCACGCACGTCCTTCAAACCCGAGGGTGGTTCCAGCTGCAGTCACGGACAGCCTTACGATGCTCCCGGGCGCGCACGGAATCATCCCAACCTCCCCATGGCAGCCAGTGTCGACCAATGCACAGTCCGTGTCACACGTTTCAAAAACCGTGACTTTTGGTTGGTTTTTGGTCTAGTCCGTGTCATATAGCCCAGTTGCATACCCACGTAAAGGTCAAGCCTTAGCTCATAACGGAAGCCAAGATTTTCGCTCAAGCGAAATTCTGCCGAAATTCCGACAAGGAAAAATCGGTGGGATCTTGACTCCGACATTGACTATTGACCTTGACCCGCACGGAATGCGTAAGAGTCAAGACCGAGTCTTTGCCAAAAATCAAAAGATCTTTCGCTCAAGCGAAGCTCTGCCAAAATTCCGACAAGGAAAAATTGGCAAGATCTTGACCCGGCATTGACTTCGATTCTGACTCACGCCCGGCGTATGCAACGAAGTTCAATGTGACACTGTGTCATCCGGCTTTTACCGCCCGACCCATGCCTATTATTCTCTCGGACATTACCGAAAGTCAGAAACCGTCATTCGCTCAAGCGAAACTCTGCCAAAGATCCGTCAAGGCAGAGAGACGAGACTTTCCCGGTATTGCCTTGACTATAATCCGCATCGCTCGTGCGTTGAAAGGTCCTATGACCCGCTAGACCCGATAGGAGCGTTCTTTACTCTCGGTCGGTGGGATCCGCGTGCCCTATAGGACCCTCGCCCGGGGCTGTCCACCCTGGGAGGTCGAAATACAGGTGGAATACGAGGGGCTTATAGACGTAGTGACGGAACCCACTGATCCAGGATCTAGAGTAGTTGCGAAAAAGAAGGGCAAACCCCCTTTTCCAACCAAATAGAAATAAATAAAAGACATTGTTTTAAGTAAATTTGAACAATTAATGTAATCATAATTGCATTTTCCTATCTCTGATATCCCTAATCGAGACCTCCTCGGTCCGGTTTCCGATTTTCTATCCCGACCTTTCATGGTCAAACCCTAATCGAGACCTCCTCGGTCCGATTTCCGATTTTCTATTCCGGCCTTTCATGGTCAAATCCTAATCGAGACCTCCTCGGTCCGATTTCCGATTTTCCTATCTAGACCTTTCATGGTCAAATCCTAATCGAGACCACCTCGGTCCGATTTCCGATTTTCTATCTCGACCTTTCACGGTCAAATCTCTAATCGAGACCTCCTCGGCCCGATCTCCGATTTTCTATTCCGACCTTTCATGGTCAAATCCCTAATCGAGATCTCCTCGGTCCGATTTCTGATTTTCTATTCCGACCTTTCATGGTCAAACCCTAATCGAGACCTCCTCGGTCCGATTTCCGATTTTCTATTCCGGCCTTTCATGGTCATATTCCTAATTGAGACCTCCTCGGTCCGATTTTCGATTTCCCATCTCGACCTTTCATGGTCAAATCCTTAATCGAGACCTCCTCGGTCCGATCTCCAAATTTCAATCTTGACCTTTCAAGGTCTCATCTTTTCCGATCAATTAGGATTAGGAGAAAATGTGTTTTGAGTAAAAACTTAAGCAATAAGTGCATGTTACTTGAGCCTTTAGCCTAAACACTTACCTCCAAGTCTAAATCTTACCTACCTTACCTATCCCCGAGCCTAAACCTTGCCTGTCCCTTTCCCGCAGCGAGAAAGAAGTGGGCTAGAATACTGGGTCAGCGGCTTTTCAGAAAACCTTAGGTTCAGACAGTTCATCAGCTCAGAGAGTCAGAATGGCAGATTTGACAGAAAACAGTGAGGGTGCAGGAAATCAGATGTTTAGGAAGGAAGAGTTAGTCCTGGCTTTGGAAAATGCCCAGAAGGTTCATGAAGAGCAGCTGTCATTGCTCATCGGTGCTCTTCGCCGCAATGGAGTTCAAGTAACAGTTGAGTCCAACGGTTCTCTGGTAGTGGTCGAAGATGAGACTCCAGAAGTAGCCATCTCAGCTCCCCCAGCCTATAACCAATACCTTCCTCCATCCACATATGATCCCTTGCCAAGGACCACTTCTCCTCAGTCCTTTCCAACATCCCAGCTCATCAGGGCCCCATTGCCCTCAGCTCCTCAGAACGGATTGGGCTTCACCCCACCTGTCTCTCATTTTCAGCAATACCTGCCAGTTTATGCTCCAACCTCACATAATCAGTTTGAGATATGTGGCTATGTTCTGAAGCCCCTATACTCGCCTGAATGCGATCATGAGTTGCCAAAGGATGATCCGAGTTTTCAGTTGTCACCTACCGGACTTAATGAATTCAGCCGTCAGTTTGCTACTACAAGTCCTGTTGCCAGTTCCGGTAACCCGAGAGTCCCCGTTGACCCCCATGTGGTAATATTGATGGAACAAGTACAACAGATGCAAGAGAAGCTTGACCTCATGATGAGTATCAATACTCCCTTGACCCAAGATGTCGAGCCAAGCAAGGAAATGATTCCACCAAGTGTAACCCAATGCCACCAGTACCAAGCAGCAACCGTACCTGGCTCAGCACCAGTCCCTCACAAAGAAAAGGGTGTCGTAGCTTCCTTCAGCCAAATTCAACAGTGGAACCAATTGGACAGTGAAGATCAAAGTCTTGAGAACAACAAGGTTTCCCAAAAACCTCGCTCCTTTCACTTTGACAATACAGAGAGGCCTTTAAGCAAGATTCTAGAAGAGCTAATGAAAGAAAAGCTGATAAAGCCACTGGAGAATTGGAAGCCCAGGAACCCCAGTATTCGGTTGGATGAGTCCAAGCACTGTCTTTTCCATCAATACCATGGGCACAACACTGATGATTGCACCTATTTGAGGCATGAGATCCAGAAGTTGATAGAAGATGGGAAGTTTGAGAACCTCCATGGGCCAAAGACAGAAAGTTATGATAAAAGGTCAATTCAAGAAGTGCAACATGATGTTGGGATGCCCATGAGCAAAGTTTTCAACGATTTGGTGAAACGAGGCCTTCTCACACCTCTCGAGAATTATAAGCCAAGAAACCCAAGTAGAGTTAACAGGGCCAAGTTCTGTGAGTACCACAAGCATTATGGTCATGTGACAGACAAGTGTGTGGATCTGAAGAAAGAAATTCAGTGGCTGATCTACGAAGGAAAGCTCAAGCTCCCTGACAGTCCAACCAGTGAAGAGTAGCTAGACTAGGGTTTACCTATCCTTAAAAAAAAATAAAAAATAGTCTCTCAGTCGACCTTCGTAGGTTCTAGTACTTTTTCCCTTTCAATCAGGTCCTCTACGGACATTGTAATAAATCTTCAATTTTCTATAAAAGAGTCTTCTTCTTTTCTTACTAGACTTAAGACATTATTTGCATACCTACATTACATTTAATGAAATGGTTTTATTTTATATGATCACTTGCATTGCTCAACAAATAATCTCTTGAAATAATTAACATTCTGATTAATCGGTGTGAGAAAGTCAACTAATGCCATCAAGCCATACACTTTCCTCACCCCACAAAAGGCCTTCATCAAAGCCATACACTTTCCCAAACCATGTCCTCCCCATCACCTTGACCAAGTCAACGACGGCGGCAACATCAAGGGACAACAAGAGGTCACTCAGCTTCAAAAGATTGACCCCATGTCGACAACAACCTAGGAGCTTGGCTTAGACCTCAAGGGTATCAAGAAAGTTCAAGCAGGGGCTCGCCTTGGCCCTCAGGTGCTTCAGAAAATAAAAAAAACAAAGAAAAAAAAAATCTTAGTGCTAAAAGAGTAATGCCCACTAGGCCTGAAATCCCAAAAAGGGCGCCTAGGCAAAAACAGCGATGCACATATAAAAGAAAAAAAAAGAAAAAAATCTTAGTGCTAAAAGAGTAATGCCCAGCTAGGGCCGAAAATCCCAAAAAAGGGCGTCTAGGCAAAAACAGGGTTGCACATAAAAATAAAAGAAAATGAGGCCAAGGACCCAGCCGTCACCAATCAAAAGCTTGACAGACAAAGTGCAGACCAAAGCTCAGAAAATGAAAGTTGTCAATAACAATGGGACGGTCGAAGCAAAGACATAAGCATTTAGGCACGTGCAAATCCTTTCTCCCCCAATGAAAGAAGAAGCAATCAGAAGCAGCCGTCCAAGAATGACTTGGTCAAGGAATCATCTCGAGGCCCACGCCTCATCATCATCTCATCCTAGCCTTTTCACTAAAGGAACCACAAATCCCATTTCCCAAAGCCAAACACGGTGCGGCCAAGGCCGAACTACGGCGACCGAGCTCCTCACAATGAGGGGAACGTAGGCAACCGTAAATGGTCCTGGTCATAAGCATATCCAAGTTTCAAAAATCCGGTCTCATCAATGACCTCCTCATAAGAATATCCAAGTTTCAAAAATCCGGCCTCATCAATGACCTCCTCATAAGCATATTCAAATCCCAGAAAAGTCGGTCTCAACAAATGATCTCTCCCATAGACATAGTCAGATCCCAGAAAACCCGGTCTCATCAATGACCTCCCCATACACAAACCTTTCTTTCACACCAGCCAACCTTGATCCGAGGCATTGGTTGACTTTCTCCTCATGACTAATAAGAATGTTTTTTCATATCGAGATTAGTGGTTGAATAACCCGAACATTAATAAAGGGTTTTAAGCAATCTTGTGATCATCGTAAATAAAACAAGTTTTCAGATGTCTTGACAAGTCTTCTCTTTCTACATCTTAGGAAAAATAGTGCTAAACACTGATTTTCTGTCAGCAGGGGCTTCCATACACTTTTACCAACCTTTCTACGCTTACACTCTCTCAAAAGAGTCAAACCCAAAGCGAGTTTTTGTGCCTACATCGAATAAGGCCATCAAGATAACACAAAATCGGGATCTATTCCCACCTTTCGAAAAATATGTCCCTACATGTATAAATTTCTAAAATATTTTCTTTCACATTTTCTTAAGGTTGACTGAGCGACTAAGGAAAATAAGGAAGTAAATACGGAAGGATAGGTTTTTCCCTTTTCTGCTACAATTTGCATTAGGGCTGCCTTGAAACTCTTTAAGGTTGGGGGCTTTGCCAAGCCGCTTCTTTAGACTGGGGCTTCTTTAGCCATGTTTGGGGTTCGCATCGGGTTCTTCACTAGGTCCCTGGATAGATTCGATTTTGGTCAGATCAACCTCAGGATCACTTTCGCAGTACCAATCATATTGGGATTTTTGCTAGGTCATCAGATTGGGGCTTCATCAAGTCACTTGTTCCGTAACCTAAAACTTTGCCTACTCAGTTCATCCAACCGGGGCTTTGCCAGTGAAAGGATCTTTCCTTACTTCAATAAGATATAGGGCTTTTGCAGAGAGTATTTCCTTAGACCGGGGCTTCGATAAGTTGCATCCATCCCTAGAAGAGAGGTTTGGTCACTTCAACATCTGCTTTGGTTGTAAAAGCCTGTCAGCATCAGCTTCAAATGCCAGAATGTGAGAAAGGAACATTCATCGAGACTCGAGGTTTAAACCCAGTCTCAGCCCAAGAGGGAAATCCAGTCCACGTTGACAACATCTCAGCAACAACAACAGTTCAGTCCGCGCCCAAGGGATACAACCCCACCTGTTTGAAACCCGTCTTAAACGATTCCCAAACACAATTCCATATGTACATCCAGACCCAGTCCCTACCATGTTTCCAAGAAAAAATCACCCCTAGGCTCAAGTAACGTGCCAATTGCTAATGATAACATTTTCTCCTAAAAAGCGCCTCCGTTACTTCCGTTATAACGAGATAACACCAGGCGACAGTTTCCTAATTGTCAAAAAAAATCCAACTCTAGCTACCTCTATCACAGATTGAGAAGTATGCTCAAGTTTGTCCAGCTATAGCTACCTCTATCTACTCGATAGTGACGTAAGCTTTAGCTTCCTCAGGTGACAACCTCCATTAATTGTCAAAACCTCAAGGATCCTAGACATCGTTCCTAACTGTCTAGATGAAGCTTGAACTACGACCAAGGCTTGATTCCTCCGGGATACGTAGGTAGCCTTTCATAAAAGGTCCAGCCATCCGACCACATTGGTCACCTTTTTTCTTTCCCCATTCCTCAATGGTGCGTAAGCTTTTCATAAAAGTCCAACTATCTGACCACATTGGTCACCCCCCTTTTATTTGGCACATTCCTAATAGGATCGGCCGTTTAACCTCCTAGGTCACCCCGTTTCCATCCTTATAGTAAGGGACCAGCATCTCTTTGCAATTTTGCCCCGAGGCTCAATTTTACAATTTTGTCCCCCGTAGGCCTGCTTTTACCCTTTATGCCCCCGGCATTTCCAATCATATCAATCAAATTTTTCCCTCCAAAGGCCCCCAAGGCTTATTTTACAAATTTATCCCCTGTGGATCATTTTATTTGCCTTTGGCATTTTTAATTCACTTCTTTTACAAAATTATCGGGTACATCCCACTTTCTTTACAAAAATCATTGAGTCCTTCTTACTTCTTTACAAAATGCATTCTCTCTCGCGATCTCCGTCATTCCAAGGTGGAAGAATGACATTTCGCTCTCTCTTTCGATCTCCGTTATTCCAAGGTGGAAGAATAACATTTCGATCTCTCTCGCGATCTCCGTCATTCCAAGGTGGAAGAATGACATTTCGCTCTCTCTTTCGATCTCCGTCATTCCAAGGTGGAAGAATGACATTTCGATCTCTCTCGCGATCTCCGTCATTCCAAGGTGGAAGAATGACATTTCGCTCTCTTTCGATCTCCGTCATTCCAAGGTGGAAGAATAACATTTCGATCTCTCTCGCGATCTCCGTCATTCCAAGGTGGAAGAATGACATTTCGCTCTCTCTTTCGATCTCCGTCATTCCAAGGTGGAAGAATGACATTTCGATCTCTCTCGCGATCTCCGTCATTCCAAGGTGGAAGAATGACATTTCGCTCTCTCTTTCGATCTCCGTCATTCCAAGGTGGAAGAATGACATTTCGATCTCTCTCGCGATCTCCGTCATTCCAAGGTGGAAGAATGACATTTCGCTCTCTCTCCTTCGATCTCCGTTATTCCAAGGTGGAAGAATAACATTTCGATCTCTCTCGCGATCTCCGTCATTCCAAGGTGGAAGAATGACATTTCGCTCTCTCTCCTTCGATCTCCGTTATTCCAAGGTGGAAGAATAACATTTCGATCTCTCTCGCGATCTCCGTCATTCCAAGGTGGAAGAATGACATTTCGCTCTCTCTCTCCTTCGATCTCCGTTATTCCAAGGTGGAAGAATAACATTTCGATCTCTCTCGCGATCTCCGTCATTCCAAGGTGGAAGAATGACATTTCGCTCTCTCTCGCGATCTCCGTCATTCCAAGGTGGAAGAATGACATTTCGATCTCTCTCGCGATCTCCGTCATTCCAAGGTGGAAGAATGACATTTCGCTCTCTCTCGCGATCTCCGTCATTCCAAGGTGGAAGAATGACATTTCGCTCTCTCTTTCGATCTCCGTCATTCCAAGGTGAAAGAATGACATTTCGCTCTCTCTCGCGATCTCCGTCCTTCCAAGGTGGAAGAATGACATTTCGCTCTCTCTTTCGATCTCCGTCATTCCAAGGTGAAAGAATGACATTTCGATCTCTCTCGCGATCTCCATCCTTCCAAGGTGGAAAAATGACATTTCGCTCTCTCTTTCGATCTCCGTCATTCCAAGGTGGAAGAATGACATTTCGATCTCTCTCGCGATCTCCGTCATTCCAAGGTGGAAGAATGACATTTCGCTCTCTTTCGATCTCCGTTATTCCAAGGTGGAAGAATAACATTTCGATCTCTCTCGCGATCTCCGTCATTCCAAGGTGGAAGAATGACATTTCGCTCTCTCTTTCGATCTCCGTTATTCCAAGGTGGAAGAATAACATTTCGATCTCTCTCGCGATCTCCGTCATTCCAAGGTGGAAGAATGACATTTCGCTCTATCTTTCGATCTCCGTTATTCCAAGGTGGAAGAATAACATTTCGATCTCTCTCGCGATCTACGTCATTCCAAGGTGGAAGAATGACATTTCGCTCTCTCCTTCGATCTCCGTTATTCCAAGGTGGAAGAATAACATTTCGATCTCTCTCGCGATCTCCGTCATTCCAAGGTGGAAGAATGACATTTCGCTCTCTCTTTCGATCTCCGTTATTCCAAGGTGGAAGAATAACATTTCGATCTCTCTCGCGATCTCCGTCATTCCAAGGTGGAAGAATGACATTTCGCTCTCTCTTTCGATCTCCGTTATTCCAAGGTGGAAGAATAACATTTCGATCTCTCTCGCGATCTCCGTCATTCCAAGGAGGAAGAATGACATTTCGCTCTCTCTTTCGATCTCCGTTATTCCAAGTTGAAGGAATAACATTTCGATCTAGTCAAAGCTTGAACTACGATCAAGGCTTGATTCCTCCGGGATACGTAGGTAGCCTTTTATAAAAGGTCCAGCCATCCGACCACTTCGGTCACCCTGTTCCTTCGTCGCTCCTCAGTGATGAAGTAATCCCTCATAGAGACCACCTTGGTCACTTCTAGCATATCCCCGTAGGATCAATTGCTTGACCTCCTAGGTCATTTTCTATTTTCCCCAAAGAAGAGACCAGCTTTCTCTTCTCCCTTCCTCAGCGGATCTTATCCCGAACTACGGCCTGGCTTGATTCCTCCGGGATACGTAGGTAGCCTTCCAAAAGGTTCAGCCACTCGACCGTCTCAGTCATCTAATCCGTCTCGGCATTCGCCATATCGGATCCTTTTCTATCGACAACCCCACTTGCCTTGCAAGTGACGTTGCCGAGGGGCTTTTGTAAGTACCCAAATCTGGCTCATGCCTTCCGGTTAATTTTCCCGACAATTTCGGTAAGTTTTCCGGTAATTCCCCGTACCTTCTCAGTTCTAAACATTCCGGAACTGTTTTTTATTAAATAAGGGCTGAAGAGGATCCTTCCTAATTAAGAAACACGTTTTTCTTAATTAGGAAGGAGGGTTCTAGAATTTGCCACCTTGCATGGTTCTAGAATGCTGAGTCATTCAGGATAAGCCCGCACGGCTGCATTATCTCGCTGCTCTTAGCCGCACGGCTTCATTCACCTTATCCAGATTACCTATAAATAGAGGCCTCCTCTACCCATTTCAACACACACAAGAGATGCACAAAATACACAATACACTTATAAACACTCCCAAGACGTGAAGAATATTGGTGCAAGCTCAAGAAGGTAAAGAAGGAAGGCCAAGAAGCTACCTCCCTCCTCCTTGAAGACCCAAGACCAACCTCTCCTCCTAGCTCCGTTCGAAGAAGCAAAGGAAGCAATTGGTAACCTCGCACGCCCTAACCTTGCTTTTAATTGATATACTTGCTCATTGCATTCATATATCTTGCTTGGGACTTGGCATTTATTCATAAAGATCACATCTTTATCACCCCCTTTCCCTTTTGCATGCATTAAGACCTCATTTGTCATAAAAATGTAGTCTTTTTCATAAAGGTGCATCCTTTGCACCTAAAACCCCCATTTTCAAATAAAAATGTCATTTTTATGCATCATTTGCACATAAAAATCCAATCTTTTCAATAAAAATGCATCCTTTGCATTCAAAAAACCTTTTCCAAATGCATCATTTGCATAAAAATCCTATCTTTACGCATCACTTGCATAAAGATCATTTCTTTCAATCAAAAAGCATCATTTGCTAAAACCAAAAATGTCATCTTTTCATTAAAGAGTCATTTTTCATCATGCATTTCCCCTTTCCCCCAACCTTGGAACGGACCGGTGTAAAAGATCCTATCTTTACATCGTTCCTTCCATTAAAGGTTCACGATTTCTTTGGAAAGGGATAACCTTGAACCCTATATCTCCGATTATCGCTTAAGAAAGAGTATGAAGCCTCTATACGAGCTCGACCGTCTTAAAGCGTAGGATTGATGGGCTAAGGACCCTCCTTTTCTAAAGAACCTCATCTCTGACCAAAAGAGAGTCATTCTCTCGATCACGCAAGTCCCGAGGGTCCCGAGGTTAAAATGCGATGATCATAAGTCATAAGATGAGGACGGGATCATAATCCCAAATACATAAAATTCCAAGGAATCCCGAGCGACAACCAACAAATGGTTTGTACGTCCGGAAGACAACTTGGGACATTCCCCCCTTTTTCTCAAACACATGCACACAAGAAAGCACGCAAGCAAGCACGATTACTGAAATCTTGGGAGACTTGCTCCGGCAAGGCACTTTGGGTGAACGCCAAACGTTCTTCCCAAGGGGTAACTTAACCTCCGAACCCAAGTAAAACCTTTTTTTCAAAGTTTTGAGGTAATCAAAATGGCGTGGCGACTCCGTTTTTCAAATAACTCGGATGTCTTCAAACTCGCGTGAATCCAACAAAATTTGGGCACCACATCCACACTTCCCACAAGGATAGGAGAAGCAGGCAAGTAACTCCCCCTAGAAGTGAGGGTCAAAGGTCAAATGTTGTTCCCCCTGCTGGAGAAGACAGACCCGATGCTAGGGAGTGGCTGCTATGGAAAAGGAAGTTTGAACAATGGGAGGCTGAGAAGAAGAATGATACTGGAAAGGTCGAACGAATTGACTTTGCTCTTCGACCCTTATCCAAGGATTTGATCGATAGCCGACCTCCTGCTGGTTTCAGAATGCCACTTCTAGAGAAGTACTCAGGGGCAACCAATGCAAAAAGCCACGTAGCACACCTAGAAGCTACGATGTGCTTTGTCGCCAATGAGGACGACAATATGTGCAAAGCCCTCATAAGCACACTCACAGGGGCAACCCTAACATGGTTCAATGGTTTGGCAACTGGTAGCATCTCCACCTGGATGTGTTTGAGGACAAAATTCCTAGAGCGCTTCTCAACTGCTGGAGCTCGGAATGTGACTGTCACTGACCTAAACAACTTGGTGCAAGGGAAGAATGAAAGCTCCATGAGCTACTACACCAAGTTTAAAGAAATGGTTGACAAGATTGAGGAGGATCTCACTGACAGGGAGGTGATCAATTGTTTCCGGAATGGCATTTCCTCGGCAGACATGGATTATAAACTAACGGTTCGTACCGTCACCACTCGACATGAGTTGTTCGAGAAGTCTTACAATGTGGCATTAGCCGAGGAAAGGAAAGAAAAGAAGAATGGGAAAGGCCCCAAGGTCGAGGTCGCTGATGATAAGAAGGACTCAGCCAAAAATGGGGGAAACAACAAAAATGGAAAGAACAGGACCAGGGCGACGGAGAAGGTGCCCGAAGTTTTCACTCCTCTGACGGTGAGTCGAACAGAAATAATGAATGCGGTCGAGTTGGTCCAACCAGCCCCAATGAACCCAGGCAACAAGTTTAGAAGGGACAATAGCAAATACTGTGATTACCATAAAGATACGGGTCATCTCACAGAGGATTGCTTAGGCTTGAAGCGTATCATCCAGAGAATGGTCGACCAGGGAAGGCTCAACGCTTATGTTAAAAGGCCTCAAGCTGGTGGAGGCGAGCAACCTGCAGGTGGAAATCAGGGACCAAGGCAACCCAGATTGAACTTGGGGGTCATCACAGAGCAAGCCAGCAACACAACCATCAAACATAAAATCTTTCAACTCAACAAAGCCCCACATGTGCCTCAAAGAAGAGATGTCAGAGATGAGGTGATCAGCTTCTACCCCCATGAGTTGGCAACTAATATGGCAGCTAGAGAGCAAGTTCTTGTCATCCCAGGTCTTATCGAAGGATGTACGACGAGCAGACTCTTAGTCGACATGGGGGCTGCAAAGACATTTTGTTCTACAAAACCTTCCAGGAGATGGGTCTTTCCAACGAGCAGCTTGAAAAGATATGATGGGCAGGTTGGAGGGCTTCACAAATCATCGAGTCGACGCTAAGGGACAGCTCGAGCTAGATGTCGACCTAGGCCAACACCCTTACAGGGTCGTTTCTAAGGTAAAATTTATTGTGATAGATGTGAACAGTGACTATGCTGCTATCCTTGGTATTCCTGGTCAGGTCGCACTTGGAATGGTGGCATCAATCCCCCATCAGCGAGTCAAATTTCCAACCCCTGCTGGAGTCGGTTGTGTACAAGGTACAGCTCGAGCATATCTAAATCATGTCCTACGAGAAAGAAAGAAAAGAGAACTGGAGATTGAAACGGAGGAAGGATACTTAAAGCTGTCCCAGTCAGTCACCAAAACTACTCGACTGTCAACGATCACCAATGTGGAGGAGTCGACCTATTGCTCAAATGACGAGGTCATGGTTGAGTCAACACGTCACTCCGAAGCCACAGCGGTCGATCCAGATGTAGTTATGGTCGACCAAGTCATCATAGGCAACCTATGCCTCCAGGTCGACAATAACTCGGGGGCCACCACCGATGAGATCGCTGATAAGCTAGATGACATGATAGCTGAGGAAGCTCCACATTTGGGGGCCGAAGAGAGGCAGAAAGTAAAGGAGATCATCATTGAGACCCTACAGTTCAGGGATGGCTCGGAGCTAGAGGCTGTGGACGAGCTAGAATCAGTGATCACAAATCCTTCCTATCCCGAGCAAAAGATTCAGATTGGGAAACAACTATCAGCCGAAGAAAGAGCAGAGATTATCGAGTTACTAAAAGAAAGCAACGATGTCTTTGCGTGGCGAGTAGATGATATGAAGGGGATAAAGGAAGAGGTCGCTGTTCATAGACTGGAGGTCAACCCGACCATCAAGCCCAAGCCTCAGAAACTAAGAAGCTTTGCTCGAGACAAGGAGGAAGCCATTAAACTCGAGGTACAAAAATTGTTGAGTGCAGGTATAATCAAGGAGGCTACGCATACAACCTGGTTATCCAACGTAGTCATGGTAAAGAAGTCGAATGGCAAGTGGAGAATGTGCGTTGACTTCACCAATCTCAACCTTGCCTGCCCAAAGGATAGCTATCCTCTCCTTAGAATTGACAAGCTCGTTGATTCCATTGCCGGCCACTCCACTCTCAGTTTCTTGATGCCTACTCAGGTTACCACCAGATCAAGATGCATGAGGATGACATAGTGAAGACGGCCTTCCAAGCAGCTGGAGGCATCTATTGCTACACTATGATGCCGTTTGGATTGAAGAATGCAGGGGCGACCTATCAACGTATGGTCAATAAGGTCTTTGCTTCACAGATTGGCCGAAACATGGAGGCCTACGTTGACGATATGGTCATTAAAACAAAGACCGGATGTCACGTGGTCGACCTAAGGGAAACGTTCGCCAATTTGAGAGCAAACGACATGAAGCTTAACCCCAGCAAATGTGTTTTTGGTGTAGCAGCTGGCAAGTTCCTTGGATTTATGGTGTCCCAGCGAGGTATAGAAGCTAACCCGGAGAAGATCAAGGCTTTAGTCGACATGCAGGAGCCCACCAGTGTCAAGGAGATGCAGCGACTTAATGGCAGAGTTGCAGCCCTGGGACGTTTCATATCTAAGTCAGCGGAAAGGTCTCTCCCCTTCTTCAAGGCTTTGAGAGGGACGAAAAATTTTGAGTGGACGGCCGAATGTCATTCGTCGTTCCAGCAGCTTAAGGATTATCTCGCTACTCCTCCTCTCTTGAGTAGCCCGATCATGGGAGAAACCTTGTTTGTGTATCTGTCTGTGGGAGACAAGTCAGTTGCAGCAGTCCTGGTCAGAGAAGAGGAAGGTCATCAAAAGCCAGTGTACTACGTCAGCAAAGCCCTGTCAGATGTAGAGGGCAGATATTACAATGCTGAAAAGGTCGCATACGCCTTAGTCGTAGCTTCAAGGAAGCTGCGAGCTTATTTCTTGGCTCACCCTATTGTCGTGCTCACAAATGCCCCCTTAAGAAAAATTCTTCATAAACCAGAAAGTTCAGGTCGCTTACTCAATTGGTCAATTGCCCTCACGGAATTCGACATCGAGTATCGACCTCGAAAGGCATTGAAGGCTCAAGCTCTAGCTGATTTCTTGGTCGAGCTGACGTTCACCAAGGAAGATAGCGAGGTGCGAGCTCAGAAAGAGAAAGTCAAAGGGAAGGAGCCAGAGTCCCAAGTTGTCATCAACCTACCCGACGATTGTTGGAAAGTCTACTCGGATGGGTCAGCAACCAAGAGTGTCAGTGGAGCTGGGATAGTTCTGATTGAGCCTGAGTCTGGAACAGTATATGAGGAGTTGCTAAGGTTCAAGTTCGATGCATCCAACAATCAGGCAGAGTATGAGGCCTTAGTGGCAGCCATTGAGTACGCCCAGTGCTTTGGAGCGACTAAAATCATGGCCTATTGTGACTCACAGTTGATAGTCAACCAGGTCCGAGGAGAATACGAGGTGTTGAACTCTACTTTAGTCAAATACCACGACCTGGTGAGGAAATTGACAAAGGATTTGGAGTTTTGGGGAATTCAGAGGATTGGTCGAGAAGACAACGAGCTAGCCGACCTACTCTCAAAACTGGCCACATCAGATGAGCCACATGAAGAGCCCATCTCCTACCTTGAGAGCCCAGCTTATGAAAGGGTTCAGATTCAATGTGTGGAAAACACTTCAAATGAGAAGTGCTGGATTGAGGAAATGAAAGCATACCTGGAAAGTGGCGAGCTCCCCGAGGACGAGAAGAAGGCTCGAGCTGTCAAAAAGAAAGCTCCAAGATATGTCATCCAAGGAGGCATGTTGTTCAGAAGATCATATACCAGACCCTTATTGAAATGCATTCATCCTCAAGAAATCACACAGTTGATGCTTGAGGTTCACAGTGGAATTTGTGGTGGACACCCGGGGGCCAGGACTCTAGCCGACAAATTGATCACTCTGGGATATTATTGGCTACATATGAGAGCTGACACTCATGACTTCGTTCAGCAATGTGACCAATGTCAAAGGTTTGCCAACTTACCTCATTTACCAACAACAACGAGAGCACCCCAGTGATCGCCGCCGCCATTTGATATGTGGGGCGTCGACCTGATTGGACCCTTCCCTCCCGCCCGTGGAAATTGCAAGTATGCAATCGTTGCAATTGACTATTTCACTAAGTGGGTCGAAGCTAAGCCATTAGCTCGCATTACAGAGGAAAATGCCATCAACTTCATACATGACTTCATCTGGTGTAGATTTGGGTTCCCTAGAGCTATAGTATCAGACAACGGCCTGCAGTTCTCCAGAGCCTTCGAAGCAGAGATGAATCGAGTAGGGATCAAACATTGGCAATCTTTTGTCGCCTATCCCCAAGGAAATGGGCAAGATGAAGCAACAAACAAGCTCGTATTATCCTCACTCAAGATGGGTCTCATAGGTCGACGCAATAACTGGTTGGACGAACTCCCCCTTGCTCTCCGGGCAGTTCGCACAACCACTCGGGGGCCTACGGGGGAAACCCCATTCGCTCTAGCATACGGGTCAGAGGCCATGGCTCCAGCTGAGTTGAGATTCCCAACGGCTAGAGTAACTTTCTTTAATCAAGAGCAGAATGATATCAACAGATTGATCGACCTGGATTTGATCGAGGAGAAGCGAGACACAGCTTACCTTCGAATGGTTAACTACAAGCAGCGGACTAAAAGTTACCACAATAAGAAAGTGAAAGCCAGGTCATTCCAAGTAGGAGATCATGTGTTGAGGAAGATCGAAGCAACAGGGAGAAGGACCCAATAGAATAAACTATCTCCCAACTGGGAAGGTCCTTACATTGTTACTCGAGTCGTCAAAGAGGGAACCTACATGATAGCTCACCCAGATGGTGAAGAGTTGAAACATCCATGGCATGCCACTCACCTTATCAAGTACTACTTCTAGTTCAAATCCTTAGCTCAGTTCAAGGTTACAGCAGTTCCCCATTTGTCATAGTTCTAGTTTTCTATTTAATGTAAGCATGTTTTTGATTCAATAAAAATCACAGTTTTATTCGACCAAACATTGTACTACACTAAATTCAATAAGCTCGATTCTTAATCAGCTTTGTTCCTCTAGCAAGCTCGACTCTTAGTCAGCTTCGCTTTAACAAGCTCGATTCTTAATCAGCTTTGTTCCTCTAGCAAGCTCGACTCTTAGTCAGCTTCGCTTTAACAAGCTCGATTCTTAATCAGCTTTGTTCCTCTAGCAAGTTCGACTCTTAGTCAACTTCGCTTTAACAAGTTCGACTCTTAGCCAGCTTCAATTAAAATAAACTCGATTCTTAATCAGTTTAGTTCCTTTAACAAGTCCGACTCTTAGTCGACTTCGTACTAACAAGCTCGACTCTTAGTCAGCTTAGATTAAATAAACTCGATTCTTAATCAATTTAGTCCCTTTAACAAGTCCGATCTTAGGTCAACTTTGTTTTTATAAGCTCGACCCCTGGTCAGCTTTGACCTCTCAAAACAGTTTCGACTCTGAGTCAATATCGTTTACAAAAATCCCTACAAGTTTTAGGTTGACTAAGCTATCATGAAGCCAGGTCGACCTTGAACTTGGGACGATTTATCTTTCCTATTATATCTAGCTCGACTCACACATGCTGAAATCAAAGGCATACAATATACAGAAAAAGAGAGTCAACTATGATATAAGTAAGTCTCCCAAAATGGGCCAAGACTTAAACAATTAAAGTTACCAAGCAAAAATGCCTCCCAAAAATAGGGCCAAGGCATAAGTATTCATAAAACCAAAAAAACAAAAAAGTGTTTGGAACTTGTCTGATTACATCAAAGTTAAATTCAAGAGGACGGGTCAATCCCCGCTTGGTGGCTGGTAGTCACTTGATTATCTACAGCTTCTTCCTGCTGCTGGGGGGCCAAGTAGTTTGCCTGATTCTGAAAACCCATGCCTCGGAGTATCACCATCAAAGGCCGGTGAATCAGGCTCCTCGAGTTCAGCCAAGATGGTATCGAAGTTGACCTTCTCTACGTTGGGAGGGTTCCAGGGCGCCGCTTCAGCCTCTTCATCATCTTTGGCAATAAGCTCTAAGTCATTGTCATTGAATGGCACCAAAGAGTGACCTTGACGAGCTGCTGTGTTATATGGATCCTCCGAGGCCCATTTGGCTAGCTGCTCGATGGAGATGTTGACAGAAGGATCCACTATGATGCGCCGAGCCATATGTCTCAGACCCACCTCGAAGAACCCCCTGGCTTCTTGAGTAATATGCTTATTGAGCTCGTCGCTGTCCTTATAGGCCTTGACGGCTTCCTCCTTGGCAGTCTTGACCACAGCAGCTAGATCCACCCCCCACTGAAGTCGAGCAGCTTCTAGCTCTTCTTGCTTCTTGGCCAAAGTAACAGGCACTTCATCAAGCTGTTGGGTCGCCAGTTCGAGGTTTGATGCTATCTTCTTCTTCTCCTCCTTAAGGGCAGCGAGCTCCTTATTAGCCTCTCCCAACTGGCCCCAAGCTTCCTCTTTGGCCTTTATTTCATTGTCCTTCACCAGTTTCAAGGCTTCATAGGAGTTATCCAGATCAGAATGCTCCTCCTTCACTTTTTCAAGCTCATTCTGCAGCTTCTTATTATCAACATCAAGTTTCTTCAACTCCTCATTCTTCTTGGCCAACATAATCTTGGCTAGCTTCTCCTGCTCCTCTGCAGCCTTCCAGTAAGTGGTGGCTAGATCTATCATGGCAAGAGACTGAAACAACGAGTAACGACAAGGGGTTAGATCGAGCAGAAATAAAGAAAGGACGAGAAACAAGCAAGAAGAATAAGCACACTAAAAGCACAAGAGTTACCTCGGAGGAAGCTAGCCCAACTCTAGCTCGACAGGCCACGGGAGTCAAGGGTTTGTTGGTGAATTCCTTGATCAGATCTTGGTCAGCTCCCCTTCTGACAACTACTTGGCCGTATTCCAGTTCAGGGTAGTCCCTCACCAAGCAGTTGATCCTAGGCACTACAAGAAAGGAGGCTATTTATGGCGGTGGACACGCGTCCGCCGTATATATTATATATATACGGCGGTTATGTATACCGCCGTATATAACTAATATATACGGCGGACTAGACCGCCGTAAATAAGTAAATACGTACATTTCACATGTATGTGTATGATATCGAAGTTATATACGGCGGTATATCAGTAGCCGCCGTATATAGGTAACTATTATCGGCGGTTGATACGCGTCCGCCGTAAATAATGTGTATTATTTACGGCGGTGTACAATATCCGCCGTAAATGTTATTAAATACCGGGAAAACCAAATTTCCCTATTCAGTTTCGCGGTATTCTCTATCTCTCCCTCTCTTTCTCTCCTCCATAGCAGCTAGGGCACGAAGATCTCCTCCATAGCTAGGGCACGAAAATCCGACGCCGGTGACCAAATCAGCAGGTAGGTATTTACTTTTAATTTTTTGGTTTTTATTGTTCTTGGTCTTGGTCTGTACTCAGTCTCTCTTTCTCTCCTCTAGCGTATCTCAGTCTCTCTCTCTCTCCTCCAGCCTGGGAAATTGAGCTTTGATTTCTTCGATCAACAACAATCAGGTATACATTTCTTTCCCCTTTTCTAATTTACTTTTAATTTCTGGGTTTTTTTGTTCTTGGTGTTGTGAGTTATTGTTGATGTTGCTGTTGTTGTTGTTGGTATTGCTTCAGTCTCTGTTTTTTTGTTATTTTTTTTTTAACTCAATAATGTTAGTACTTCGATATATTATATTTTGTTCTTGGTGTTGTGAGTTATTGTTGATGTTGCTGTTGTTGTTGTTGTTGTTGGTATATAACTAGGTTGATGTAAGCCCCAATTTTGAGCCTAATATACATCAATGAACCCTCACTCTGATAGCTTTGTTATTGGATGAGTCCGAAATTTACATTATTTTTTCCTCGTTCTCCACTTTCTTTGCATCCTAAGAACAGAACTAGCGAAGGAAGCAATAACAATTTAACCTATCAAAGAAACTTCAACCTGAAAAGGGATCCTTAAATCAGGTTAAGCTTCAAAGACTATGATATTCTTTCCCTTGTCAGGAAACCATTTCGTACTTGCATTCTATGCTAGTTACAATATCATTGCATCGGCTTAGTGATACAAGTACTGGTATACATCTCTTCATAAGAGAGTTTTCCATCTGACCTGAGCTGCTTGGATAAGCTGTTGACAGCTAAACAGCGCTAATGCAAGTCAATTTTTAGCCTTGTTCTTATGAACAATAAATTTATCTTTAGTCCTGATCAATATTCCAACAAATTCATTGCAATCGGCTAGTGAATATACTTGAACATTTCATTCACAATTTAGGAAGAAGCAACCAGCATTGACATATGAACTTGTTCACAATTTAGGAAGAAGCAACCAGCATTGACATATACACGCCCTAACTTGATAAAGCACATAATCTTTTTAGCAATCTAGATGTTGTTTTGCACATCAACCTAGTTCCTTAAATTAGCTTCTCAATTAGGGGGGTGGCTTGTGAGAGAGAACGAATGAATGTTGTCATAGGGTTATACTATATCATGGGCCCAAGTTCGACTAATAGGCTAGGCTCCAACAATGTGTATATATTATCTATATTTGGACAAAAGTTGTACATATTTAGACTATGTTTGTTTATGAGTATATTTTTATTCTAAAATTTGTGTCTCTCGATCTTATATATAGGTTGTATTTTAATGTTAAAAATATCAAGTCAAGTCATATATGGACAAAAGTTGGATTGATTTGGATAATCGAATTTCAAATGAGTATATGTCTGGGGTTGACAACTTTCTCGATTTTGCATTCTCAAAAAAGTCTGTTGGTGTTAAAGAAATATATTGTCCTTGTAAAAAATGCGCAAATCGTTACCAAAAAGACCGTGCAACCGTGAGATCACATTGTATTGAAGTGGGATTTCAAAAAGATTACAAGAATTGGATTAGGCACGGGGAAGAGTACATTTCGGCGCGTAAGAATGATAATAATGATAGGACAACTGAAGATGGCATTGAAATTGAATTGGGCGTGCAAGATTGTATGAGGCGAATGGTACATGAAGGGATGGGTATGCCGGATAGTAACCAACCAGGAATTGAAGAAATCGTACAATCAGATGCATCCACCGCAAAGTTTCTTAGACTTTTGAGAGATGCTGATCAAGCCTTGTGGGAAGAGTGTGATAAGTTTACAGTACTCTCATTTATTGTATAACTTATGCCTTTGGAAGGCTAATTATCGAGTGACCGATAAGGGATTTACTTCTTTATTAAAAATTTTCATTAGGGCATTGCCTCAGTCAGTGAAAGTGCCAAGTTCCTATCGTGAGGCGTATAAGATGATTGCGGATTTGGGTTTTAGTTATAAAACGTGGGACACGTGCATTAATCATTGTATGTTGTTTCGAAATGAAGCGAAAAACTTACTAAATGTGAAATTTGTGGAGCCTCTAGATATAAGCAACAAGAAGAAGGGGGTAGCGGTGAAGGTGCGGAAACAAGTGGCAAGAATAAACTTCCCAAGCAGGTAGCGATGAAGAAAGTATGGTATTTTCCCTTAAAGCCAAGGTTTCAAAGGTTGTATTGGTCATCTAAGACCGCGATACTCATGAGATGGCATGCCGAGAAAAGAATAGATAATGGTGTGCTGAGGCATCCTGCAGACTCTCGTGCGTGGAAGGAATTCGATGAACGTTATCCATTATTTTCAAGTGAAATTCGGAATGTTAGATTGGGATTAGCATCTGACGGATTTAATCCTTTCGGAACAATGACTATATCTCACAAGATTTCTTGGCCGGTTATTGCTTATGCCATACAATCTTCCACCTTGGTTATGCATGAAACAACCATATTTCTTCTTGTCGGTGCTTACTCAAGGCCCAAAAGGCCCGGGCAACAAGATAGATGTGTATCTCCAACCGTTAATTGATGAGTTGAAGGAATTGTGGGAAGATGGTATATCAACTTATGATGCATCAAGGAACGAGTTGTTTACTTTACGAGCTTCACTATTATGGACAATAAATGACTTTCCTGCATATGCAATGTTGTCTGGATGGAGCACTAAAGGTGAATATGATTGCCCTTGTTGCAATGTGAGACCTCAAGCACGATGGTTGGATCATGGTGGCAAGTATTGTTATATTGGTCATCGACGCTTCTTGCCTAGGAGTCATGCTTTTCGTAAAGATAAAGGCTCTTTTGATGGTACTCATGAAGTGAGAGATAAGCCCAAGTTATTGTTTGGAACAAAATTGCTTAAACAAGTTGAAAATATGGAAACAGAGTATAAAATAGAAGATGTTATTAAAAAGAGGAAAAGAGATGAGGGTGAGAAGCAACAAGCCAAGTTGGAGAAAAGAAAGGTTCCTAAGTTGTGTTACAATTGGAAAAAGAGGAGTATCTTCTTTGAGTTGCCATATTGGGCAAATAATCATGTTCGTCATAATCTTGATGTTATGCACATTGAAAAAAATGTGTGTGATAATGTGCTACATACTGCTAGGTAGATGCTGGGGAAATCAAAAGATAATGATAAAGCAAGAAAAGACCTAAAAGAGATGAACATTCGGAAACCATTGCATCTACAAAAGCTTCCATCTCGGCAAAAAAATTATGCCTCAGAAGCTTCGTTCACGAAAATGAGTAAGAAGCATAAAGACACATTCTTGAAAGTTCTAAAGGGAGTCAAAGTCTCTGATGGCTACTCGTCAAACATATCTCGTTGTGTACATCTAGAGGAAAGAGCTATTTGGGGTCTTAAGAGCCATGATAGTCATATTTTGCTCCAACAACTACTCCCTTTAGCCTGTTCGAAAAGCGTTGCCTACTTACCCATTGTAAAAGCCATCATTGAGTTGGCAAATTTCTTTAGGCAATTATCCTCAAAGGTGAATACACTTGCTGATCTCGAAAAGATACAAGATCGGATGGCTGTCACACTATGCGCTCTCGAGAAAATATTCCCACCAGCTTTCTTTGATGTTATGGAGCACTTGCCGGTGCATTTAGCCGAGGAGGCCTTGCTAGCAGGCCCAATACAATTTCGTTGGATGTATCCGGTAGAGAGGTACATCCATATTAAATTTACTTTGAAAAAATTTAAATTCCTTTTTACATTTGCTTTAGCATAAGTAAATGTTTTTGTAGGTTTCTACTTACATTAAAATTATATGTTCGAAATCGAGCCCATCCCGAGGCCTCCATAGCTAAGGCAATTGTGGCTGAAGAATGCATGACTTTTTGTACGCAATATTTGGATGACATTGAGACAAAGTCCAATCGTCCTAGAAGAAATGATGATGAAGGTGATGAGTTAGGCCGCTTGTAGGAAAAGAAGAGGTAATTACCCTTGATTACATCACACGAGTACAAGCGCATAGATATGTACTTTTCAATACTGAAGATGTTGAACAATACCTAGAGTAAGTGATTCCTTACATGAGGCTTACATTCCTTATATCTTTTATATTTCAAATTAATACTTAATTCATATTTTCAATGTTGCTCGAATGCATCGTGTACATTTGAGGGAGACACTACCTCGTAATCAATGACATCTTATAGAGAAAGAACATAATGATAAGTTTGTTAGCTGGTTTAAGGATTATGTAAGTATGAAACCACCTTCATATAATAGTTTCAATTTATCGTTTTAAATATTTTCTTATTAAATTTTGTTTTTTATAAAAGGTATGCACGACGAAAGATGTAGTGCCCGAAAGAATTACGAGTCTTGCATTGGATCCTCATATGGATGCGAGGCGGTATAAGTCTTACATAATAAATAGTTTTCGATTTCGAGTGAAGGATGTCGATAGACGGAGGAAAACTCAAAATAGTGGAGTCATGCTGAATGCAAGTGTGACAAGTTTTGCAAGCCGAAAGGATAATAATCCCATTGTAGGGGATGTTAACTTCTACGGGGAGTTGATTGAGATCCTTGAAATTCGTTATAGCAACTCAATAAGATTTGTATTGTTTAAATGTGATTGGGTTGATAACCGGACAGGCAAGATGGAAGATGAGCAAAAATTTACTCTTGTAAACTTCAATCACAAGTTGTATAAGGATAATCGAGTTGGTGATGAACCATTCATATTAGCATCTCAAGCTGAGCAAGTTTGATATGTTAAAGATCCTATAGAAAGTGATTGGAAAGTTGTGATGAGGATTACACCAAGAGATAGTTTTGACATATATTCAAATGATGATAAACAAGTTTCAGATTCGATTCCACAATTGGTACCATTTTGCTCACAAAATTTGCGGATGAAAATGTTGCTAACGAAGAAGCATCGTGGGTGCGAGAGGGAGTTGATGGGGTCGAGATTGAAACTACTAATATCAATGACCTAGATGTTGATATGACCGATAATGATGATGTTGATATGGCCGATAATGATGATGATTAGTTTGAGTAGTATTTGTTTAGATCTCATTTGCTTACTATTTACTAAGACAATGTTATTACTTAAGTTTCATGTTTCAATCAAACTTGTTATTTTTGTATGGTTGAATATTAATATTGTTACTTCTATATAATATGTATTTGTTTAGATCTTATTTGCTTACTATTTACTGAGACAATGTTATTACTAAAATTTGTGTCTCTCCGTCTTATATATAGGTGGTTTTTGTGTTGAAAATATGCCTCCTAAGGAGAGAGACGTTAGAGGGGGTAGCAACAAGAGGGGTAGACAAAACCCGTCGCCCGTAGTCCCAAATGATCCCACTTCCCCTAATGCATCATTGACGCCGTTTATGGGATTGACCCAATTGACCGCCGCTCAAAAGAAAAAATGGCAGAATTTGGAGGGTAGGAAATTTCAAGTCACCACTTTCCTTCATTTGCCGGTGTTGAGGGATTTGGGTTTAGAGACGTTAGTAACAGAATTGATGACGCAAGCCGGGTTAGGTAATTTTCTGGGGAAGACTCCATCTACGTATTTGAGATATTCACTTTAGTTCCTTTCAACTTTGGAGGTAGGCAAGGGGTCACAAGAAAATTCTATTCGGTTTCATATGAATGATGAAGCCTATCGAGTGACTTATGATCAGTTGAGGGAAATCTTTGGGGTTGATCAGCCGAGAGGAAACTGGGTCGAGGGCGATGGGGGACTTATTTTTTCTTTTCGGAGCTCACAGATTGCCCGGCAATGAAAAAAAATACCTTAGGGCTTCCTCTCTTTCTCACCCGGCTTGGAAATTATTTTACGAGAGGTCTATCTATGTCTTGGTTGGAAAACGGAGAAACCGCTCAATTGAATGTGGCTATGGTAAACCTTTTGCGAACAGGGGGTTGAGGAGTTTTCAGTGATTCTGATTGGGTTGATATTTTTATTCGAGATGTGAGGCATTTGCCCTTACCAAAAAAGGGAACATATCAATAGGGGGATGATCACATTGATTGCTCAAGCTTGTGTGGTTGAACCAAACCCGAGGCGATGAGATTGATGGGGGGCACGAGTTTTATTACGGAGGCGGCTAGTGCGGTATGGCAAGTTTGTGAGGGGACGAGAGGGCGACGGACAACGAGGTCTTTATTGTTTGAATATGGTACTCCCGGGAGGACGGTCCGTTTCAAGTTAGGGGCCACGTTTCCGAGTGGTGAACGAGCATTGGCGTATGCCGGTGTTGATGATCAAATGGATCCCGTTGATGAGGAGGATGATGAGGAGACGGGAAGAGGAGGATCGGGAGAGACGGGGTGGTCGGGGAGGAGAGAGAGCGAGAACCCGAGCCGGCGGGGTTCTTTTGATCGGTGGGATACCGTGAGGGCATTTTGGAGGAGCGGGAGCGATCAAGAGGATCGCTCGGGAGGCAAGGCAGAGCATGCTTTGGAGGATGCTAGATGGGGAGGTTATCGCTCGGGAATAGAGTCGATGAGACTTTAGAGGATGCAAGATAGGGAGGTGCGGGATCGTTTTGAGGGGTTGGAAGATGAAAGCGCCATTTTGGGAGCCCTGTATCTGCAGTGGAGGCTTGGGCGATGCGGGAGACGAGCCCCGGAGTTTCTGAGCCGGTTTCAGAGGATTATTTGACTATGATGCATTCGAGTCAGCTGCTCGTGCACGGGCGTTCTTCCCGTCGGACCTACTATCAGGGACAAACCTCCAGGCTCTCATCGGTGACGTTATTATTGTGATGTTATTATTAATGTTTCATGTTTCAATCAAACTTGTTATTTTGTATGATTGAATATTAATATTGTTAATTGTAATATGTATTTGTTTAGATCTTATTTGCTTACTATTACTAAGACAATGTTATTACTTATGTTTCATATTTCAATCAAACTTGTTATTTTGTATGGTTGAATTGAATATTAATATTGTTAATTGTAATATGTATTTGTTACGCTTCTTTTGAGTCAAACTCTTATTTCCTACGGGATCTTGTTATCGCGACTCTGCTTACTTTCCACCTCAGTCATCCTTTACTTCTCTAGGTACTCCTTTGATGCACAGCAGAAATTTGAATATATTAAATGAATATCCAATTTTTACTTTGGGATGTCCCCGCCCCTTCCCCACCGATTTGGTACCCGCGGGGTATTGACCCAATCCCCCCGTACTATTTTGTACTTTTACGTATCAAGCAAGGCTTGCCCTATAGTGTTGTTGTTGTTGTTGTTGTTTGTTGTTGTTGTTGTTCCCCACCTTGCCTTCCCCACCGATTTGGTATTTGTTTTTGTTAAATGTGACATATAACAAATGTGTCACTGTAACCTTTCAATGTTGATTTTCCTTGGTTTATGGTATTTGTTTTTTTTTTCAATTTTTGTTGATTCGTTGGAAATGTTAGTGTAATGTCATGGTTTTATGGTATTCCCCTGTTATTTATTGATCACATTTAACATTTTTTGTTCGAAAAGTATTATTTATAGAGCAAAAGAAATAGATTTGGTTAACGTGCATGGTTTAATGGTATTTCGTGTTATTGATCACAGTTCTATATTCTTGGTGGAGTACATTATGAAGTATGCAACATAAAACTAAAGTGTCTAAATACATAAATCAATTTTGAAATTGCATGTAGATTGCCAACATTGTTCGATTATTGTTTAATTCTTGAGAACCATATTTATCTTTGTTGTTATTGTTCTTGTTGTTGTTATTGTATTGTTCTTCATTGTTGTTGTTGTTGTTTTACATTGTTCTTTATTCTTTAGCTTTGTTATTATTCTTCTGTTGTTTTTCTATTCTTTATTCTTTAAGCTATTGTTATTATGCTTTATAGAAACCTAGGTTGTTGTTGTTGTTTTACATTGTTATTCTTTCTTTGATCGGCAATCATTTTCTTTCATTATTCTTAGAACTTTGTTCTTATGCTTTATGGAATGTCATTGCACTAGTCAAGGAAAGTCACCTCACAGCACCCGGTACCAGCAACACCTTTGGGAATTTCTCTTTCTGTTCTGCGCAACTCTTTTCAGCCCTATTCCATCTAGATAGAAATTATCTTGTGCAGTTATCTTGGGAGACTTCCCAACCTTACCTTGCTCGGAATGTATTACCTTATGCTCGGTTATAATATTTTCGGTATCCTTAGGTAAATTATGGAATTTGGTGTTGCTTTGGCATTATATGTGCTAAGTTGTTGGCATTATATGTGCTTCTTTAAATTTTGTTTCTTCGAGCGTTGAAATGAAGTTTTGAGATCTGATTTACATGTTTTATGAAACCCTTACTTAAGGGAGTTTTAGCGCCTTACAGAGCTATTTGATCTAGGAATGTTAGTATGGTGTTCCTATACGTGTTATTAAATGTTCTCGAATCAAGCTTCCGAAGAAGATTGTTGGCTTTTGGTACTTTGGGGATGCTATAATCGAACTCTTTTCTCTCGGATGTATGGTGTCATATTGTGAACATTTTACATGTATGTGTGTGAGCACACAACTTTGTTGTTGTTATTGTAATACTCACGGGAAAATAGTGAAGTTTGGATATACTCTTGGTGTTATTAGTGTTAAAATCTTGTGGTATACTAAGTTAAATTCTTAAAATCTAAATTTATTGCTTGATATTTGCAGGATAGTAGCTGCTGACTCTGTTCTTTCATACTATGAAGATTGCAATCAAGGGTAATTTATGCATTAAGTGATATCCCGTATGTTTTGAGTGTTGGCTTCTAATGCAAGGACTGAACATTTTCTTGAATAAGATTCTTGATGAGATGTATTAATTTTAAGGCCGAGATACCAAGCTTGATATATGCGAGGAAAATATATCATGTTCATTGGCATGCAAAATTTTGAAATTTGAAGGGTCCCGTTAACTAGTGCTTTTATTGCACTTGCTAAACATTAAAAGTAGAGAATATTCCGTTACAAATGGTTGGGTCGAGGAGTTGTTTTACAAATGGATTTTAAAGTTTTTCGGTTTGGAATTCACAGTCGAGTTGTTTAAATAATGGTCCTCGTTAGGTCGAGTTATTTTTGCAAGAGACTGCCTTGCCCACTGGTGTTATATCAAAAGCAAATTTGAAAAAATTTGGTCATTGATTTTGCAGACGGAGGAGTACTAGTTAGTGTTACCATTGGCGTATGGTTCACATCAAATTTTGTTTTAGAAACACTCTGTGTACTAGTTAGTGTTACTATTGGCATGGTCACACCAAATACTTCCTGTCTTAAACTCCATGCTATATAGCATCGTACTAAATAATGGTTTTAGGATCATTTACTATTCTCGTGATTTTGATAGGTCTTATATAAGATACATAAGACCTATAATAAATTTATAGGTCTTATACATATATTATAAGACTATTTTTTTGGGTCCTTTACTTGGTTTATCCAATTTTTGTGCTATAATTGAATTGTCATATGACAGATATGTCGCCAAAGAAAAATTTATTAACAGGTCAGGGCTCGAACCCTAAAGGAAGAGGGTTGGCAAAACCAACCAGCAAATGGGGTAAAGAGAGATTGAATATAATATGGAATAAATATGGTCAACCAGTTGGTGGGGATATGGCAAAACTAGCTACTCAGATAGGAATTTTTGCTAGAAATGGGGAATATTTCCCATTAACTAAAGAGTGGCCTCAGATGGACAATGAGTGCATAAATGTCGTATGGAATGACGTTCTGGTAAGTTGTAATCCATATTTCTTACATAAATCTCTAGTATGTAGTCAAAAGTCTTATGATTCTCTAACAATTGTTTTTTTTTTCTTTGTTGAATTGTGTATATAGGATAATACAAATGCTCCTCTGGAGTATTACCCGGTTATGAATCTTTCTCTCAGTAAAGCGTGGCGTGACTGGAAATACCAGGTGAGACAAGCATATAATAAGTATTACTCGGTTATGGAATATTACTCGGTTATGACTTTGTTATGAATATTATATCGGTTATATGACTCGGTTATGAATATTACTCGGTTGAAACGAGTTTTATAAGATGTATGAATCCGACCAAGACGCATTGGCTCACCCCCCCGTGGGTGCGTTGCGGATCAGTGCACCTTGTTGCGATGTGGGGTACGGACAAGGCTCGGGTATATTTCAAATTAATCTCAATCTATTATCGTGAATGTCTTATATAAGTAGTCAAATTAATACTAATATTATCTTCTTTTTTCCGGGAAATATCGTAAACAAATAAATTGAATCGAGAAAAGCAAGCGTGCCTGAACCGGACCGGAAAAACGTCCCATCCCAAACTCATAAAAGAGGTTTGTCATCGTTCAATTTAGTTCTCAGTTGTCAATTAATGTTTCTTTTTGTATCGTATATAAATATTTTTTTTTTGGTCAATTCTATTATAAATTGTAGAGAGACGACAAGGGTTTACCAACTGATCGCGTAAGCTTGTTCATAGCTACGCGCACGGGCAAAACACCTGCAGATCAAGAAACCACTCAAATGATTATAAGTTAAAGTTTCAACCTTTTTTGTTTCAGTTTTGTTATTCTATAGAATACTTTTTTCATTTCTAACTTCATTTTCATAATATTAATTAAAGTTAAAACATTTATATTGAACATGTTGTTTTTGTTACAGCAAACGCTTAATGATGCAATTGATGAGCTGCCAGAGGAGCAACAAAACTCTCCCACGGCGCGTGAAAAGATTTTTGTTGGTATGATGGGCAGCGCGATGACCACGGGAGAGTGCGATGTATGGGAGGTGGTGTTAACAAAACTAAGGTGTTTGGTAAATCCCAACTACTCGGGCAGTTTGTATTGGAGGCGGTGGCATCCGTCAAAGCAGATTTTGAAAGGCAACTTCAGGAGGAACGCCGACAAAATGAGGAGCAACGACAACAGTTACAACAACAGTTACAACAACAAATTGATGTTTTGAAACGTTATTTTATGGAACGTGGAAAAGACGGTAATCAATAGGTGGTGAATTTGGTTTTTGTGATACATTCAACATTAATGGTTATTATGTTTGGAAACGACAAACGTTATTTGTATAATGGTTATTATGTTTGGATACATTCAACATTAATTTTGTGTTAATATGTAGATTGTAAACATTGATTGCATTTGTGTATTTTTGGTTATATACAGGTTGCATTTGTGTGTGTACAGGTTGAATTTGGTTTTTGTGAACGTATTTTTGGGGAAAGTGAATTATACAGGCCTGGGGAAAAAAAATAGGCTTATTTACGGCGGAACCCTTCATCCACCGTAAATAAGCCTAGACGACTCGTGCCAAAAGGGGGGACGAGGGAACCAGGAGGGGGTGCAAATGGGACGACTCGTGCCATGGTGGACGACTCGTCCCTATTAAGTCATTTACGGCGGTTAGAAACATTCGTCGTATAAAATGGGCATGGACGACTCGTCTTCTATGGGGGGACGAGGGAACCTGGTGGGGGTGCAATTGGGATGACTCGTTATGTAGTGGACGACTTGTCTCTTATTTACGGCGGTTACATCTACCGCCGTATAAAGATTACTCAAATACGCCATAAAATATGTATGGTATTACATTTATATACGGCGGTGGTATTTCCGCCGTATATAGTATTTACGGCGGGATAACCGCCGTATATATTATTTACGACGAGGTTTTATAGGGTGGACTTTTTACGGCTGAATGTCCGCCGTATATTCTATTTACGGCGGGGCGCGTTTTATATACGGCGGATTTTAACCGCCGTAAATAGTCCTTTTTCTTGTAGTGGGGGTCACGTCACTCAGCTCATCAACTCGAGTTTGAATCAACTCAGCATAAGACACTTGAATGGGAGAGGACTGGTGGCCCCTAGCTTCAGCTTCCACATGCTCGGTGGCATCAACTTGATCGGGGACAGAGCCAACTTGGGAAGGACCAATCTTGATCTTCTTACTAAGAGGGGCAGTATCATCATCATCCTCCTCTTCATCAAGCTCGATTACAGGCGACTTGGCCTTGGAAGCATTTTTAGATTTGTTCTTGGCTTTAGCTTGGGCACGGGTCCTAGTCCTAACGGCCCCCCAGCTGGTTCCACAGCTTGATCAGATACGTCGACCTCAGCAGCGTCGACCTCATCTGTTCCTTGACCAGCATCTCCAGCTCGGTCCTCCTCCAGTTCCTCAAAATTATCCACTTGAATAGAATTGACAGGGTCACGTCCAGCTTGTCTTGAAATCTCTTGGCATTGAACACCCTCCCTCTCTCGATGTTCCCTGGCATTGGCTGCACCACAGCTTCTCTTGCTTTTTCTGATGTCAATAGCTCGGCCCATATTCGCTTCTTGCTCAGGAGTCAAAACTGCCCCAAAATAAAAGTGAATTAAGAGTTAGGTCGACATATGACAAGTCTACATACGAGCAAAATGTTCTATGTACGAATTGAGCACGCACGAGCAACCAAATCAATGAACAAGCCAGACACATACGAGTTAAGAGGTAAACTTGTGAATAAATAATCTACGCGCAAAAACATATGCTAGTTAATAAGTTTTACACACGAGCAGTCAGTTCTGTGTACGAGCAAAACATGAGCATGTCAGCAACTATTGGAAGGATCAAAGGACAGTGAATGGTCGAGTTCTTACCCCCAAAGTGCTCTACTCGCTCCTTACAATGGTTGGCAGTCTTCTTACAAAAATGGCACTCTTTCTCGAATCTGAATCGAGCTCCCTCATGGGTGACCCAATTCGGATACCTCTGGCATCTAACTATTGGCACCATGGGCACAACATCTCCCTCGCTGACCATCATTCCAGCTCAAATGAAGTTGTTTTTGTTGGTCCCCAAAGCATCCCAACTTATAGGTCCCCTCTTGGTGAGCTCCACCAACTTCTTACGCAAATCATCGTGCCAAACTGGCTCCCAGTAGTCCTGCTCCCTCACTTCAGTGGACTCAGCATCGGGTAGAGGGAACTCCCATCCTCTCCTGCTCTCCACTACAAACACATAAGAATTCCAATCACTGGCCTTGCTAGGGAGATTGGCAAACAACTTTGGGGATTTTGGTTTGGAGGGGGTACTTATCCCGTTATCTTTATCAAACTTGATACTAAAGAACTCCTTGAACACTCTCATACAAGGTTCATACCCCAAGAACCTACAAACCATAATGAAGCAAACCAGTACCACTGTGGTATATTGGCCCCTAGTTGAAGTGGCAGTGCATCGGTGCATTCTAAGAACTCATTTATGAAGGGGTCTAAGGGTAACCTCAAGCCGGATTCAAATTGGTCATAGTAGAAGGCCACCCTAGTGGGATCCTCCTCATAGGTATCCCCAAATTGGTCGAAGAAATCTCTCCTGCTATATAAAGTGACGTCAAACTCCTTCCTATCAACCTCACAAAAGTCATACACCATACTCAATCGGGATGGGAGATTCTGCCTTCCCTTGAATAGCCTTGGAGGTACATATCCCCTTTCGTTCCTGCCAGGCGCCACAAAAGCTTCGAAAGCATCGACTATGCGTGGGCTGGATGAGGTAGAGGCATTAGCTTCACCTTGAATCTCCATATTTGTACAAGAAGAAGGGGAAACAGGGGAATCAGTTCTATGTAAGGTTTCATGGGACCTGGTAGACACACTAAGGGGCGACCTAGATTCCCCCGGAAAGCTAATCCTGTTCCTAAGGAAAGAGGGTTTATCGGAATCTCGAACATAAAACAAAGACAGATGGTCAAGAAGCTCATGGAAGAGGTGAAAAGACTCGATTCTTGGGTCATTCGTTCCTAGGACACCTAAGTTTTCACCCACAGGCAAGGCCAATTCAGTAAAACGCAAACCCCAACGGGTCAAAATTGAAGTGCATTCCCCCATAGTCATCTCTCTCCACTCTCCATTTAAGTGTTTATAAACCCTATGGTTGACACTACAATAACCATACCAAGCTCCAGGCTCAGTGCTAAAGGTCCTAGCCATGGCAGAATTGGAAAAAATTATGGAAATTACAACCCTAATATTGAAGGAAAAGAGGAATACCTTAATTAGCTCGAGAGAAGGGGGATTACAGACGGAGACGAAAACCTTGATTTAACCGATTGCCTTTTCGCTATTTTCGCCGGAGTTCAAGGAATCAGAGAAGGTAAAAGTTGTAAATGGAGAAGGATTCTGCTATATATATCTTCCGGAATTGGAAAGGAAAAAGGAAAATTCAAAAGTTATTTTCCTAATTAATGGCGGAAACAGTTTCCAAGGAGGACTCTCAAACGTCAAAACAGTAATCATTGCGAAAAACGGCGCTCTCCGAGATCTGACCGTTCAAACATTCGACGTTCCAAGATTGTGCCACATCATTATGATCGACTACAACTTTAGAGCGAGTAGCGACCTGCGAGTCACAACAATTCTCACCAAAAAATTTTCTTAACTTCCTAGTCGACAAAGTCAACTCGAAAGTTGGGGGCCACTGAACATACCAAAAGTATCTAGCTGGGCCAAGCGAGTAAAGCCCAATCCACAAGCAATTATTGCCGCCATATTCTCTATGGGCCAGGCCCAATCATTACATGGCTCAAGGCCCATCTCACGCATCAGTCGACTAAGTTCATTGTCCGACCTATTAGGTCCCGACCTAACTTAGTCCGACCTTATGACCCAGTCATATTTCGGGTACGATCCAACTCTACCCGACAGTCAGGTCGACCCAAACACAAGTGTCGACCTCGACCTACTGAAGCAAGCGTCGACCTAACGGTTACAGGCGTACAAACAATAACTCTTGCCATAACTGCTTCCCTACAAATCAGGGACCGTTCTAGGACACGTTCACATTACATGTAACTGTCCCTAGAATCTCGGAGCTCATGTAGCCATACCAAAAATAACCGCTCTCACCAACTATAAATACTTCATCACTACCACGGTTATAAGGTAACTGCTATTTTGTTATCAGAATTCTATTATTCAATACATTTTAGCTCTCCAATCATCAAATACTTACTCTCACGCCCGAGGGTCTAAGCCGGAGACACATCCGGCTAGTCGTGGGTTCTGATTTCAGGTCAAGGAGCTAGGTGATCAGTCCTGCCACGTGGAGGAAGATTGATAAGCACATTTCCTGCGGCATCAAATCCTTTTGATGAGCAGTACTTGCAAAACCAGCTGAGGTGGTAGTTTTCAACATCGCTCTTTCATCTTCACCAACTATTCCTGCCTTCTGAGATCATCACCTGTTTAAAAGAGTCAACTTCATATACTTTACATCACAAATCCTCTTGTTGTCAGTATGCAAATCCACATCCAAAGTAAAGAGATAGCACAATGTACGACAACCTTGTTCAAGTGTAAAATAATGAGTCTAATCTAATGTGCAAACCTGCAAAGTCACACTTCCCCGCTCTTTTAATTGATCCATGCTCTCTCATTATCTCCTAGTCCGGAAAAGATGTCAGTGGAAAAAGGGATCAAACATTTTACCACAATAGAACATTCATGCTCTTGACTAACAAGAACGAAACAAAGTCATTTAAATCCGATCACGCTCCAAGGATGTTCCCTCACCATGAAAACCATTATACCAATCAAGAAACTCCTCCCAACTTGAAACTAATTCACTAGTTAAGAATATACTTTTGAGTAGATGAAACACTATACAAGTATCATCCTAGTCTGTACACACACATACTAAAAATCTAAGAACATATATAGGCGATTTTACCTCCTCAGGAACCATCGCCTTTTCAACATCTCGTGTCAGGATCAGAAATGACTCCAAATTTCTTCCTTGATGCTTAATTTATGTATGTCGTCAAAGTCATGCCCTATTATGTGAAAAAAGTTTGTTAAGAAAAACTGTCACAGCCAATCATGCATGATTTGAGATGGACTGCTTGGCCATATAAGTGCTAAAGTCTATGTAAAAACTACATAAATGATCAAGAGATTCTGTGAAAAATCCTAGATTGACGTAAAAGGCTCTTCTAAGATTCTGTATTGATTTCTCACCATCCGGTGTAAGTTGTTACACAAGGGTGTACAATTACAGAAAAAATAATACAATATAAATTGACAAAAAACAGAAAATAAAAAAGGAGAAGTTCTTGAATTTGCTGCACGAGCCCAATGAAATCACTGTCTCCTTAAGACATATTCGATCCCTCACCGAGTGTGCTTGAGTTATTCTTGGATCGCTTGTCTCCCAGGATAGAACGTGCGGACCGGGGGCACTTTGCACCTAAGTTCCCGGCGAGCTGAACTATGCTTGAACTAGATCACCTCTTCTTTCTATATGCAAGCTAGGAGGCCAATAGAGGAAGTAACAATATGCAACAAGAGAATGGAGGAGGATTTCTTTGGAGAAAGATGTTTGTTTTATATTTGTGTTTTCTCTCTAGAATTTGCCAAAGAATTTTCCAAGTTTTTCAATTGTTGTTAACAAACAACAATTTATACATATTTAATCAACCAATAAAAACTGAAAATCAATGTTGTTAATGGAGTAATAAAATGTAATAAACAATTTAATTACAAAAATTAAACCACCATTATTCCAAAATCATTAGCCATAATGATTTTCATTTCAGTTTTCTGCATTTAATATTGGCTGTTAAATGTCCGCCCAAGATCTGCTCGGCCGAGTCTTATAGCCTGCTCGGCCGAGCAAGCCTCTTGCAGAAACTCTGAACCTTCTGTCTCACTATGCTCGGCCGAGTCAACAACCCGCTCGGCCGAGCACCTCAGAAAAATTCAAAACCAATTTTTGATTTACAAAATCAAAATTTATTTGGCCAAATCATTTGAGCGTCTATATTTAATTCATCCAAAACCCATTTTGAACAATTAAATATTTTATTTTTCACAAACACAAACCACTTAAGTAATTTGACAAAATTACCCTTTAGAAATTAACCCATTAATTTCCTTCAAACATACTAATTTTTTCCAACAATCCCCCACATGAAGGAAATTCATGAGGATAGGTGATAAAGTTCGGCAGTCGAAAACCTGCATAGGATAGGTAGGGGTTTGCCCTTTGAACCTTCCCTTGTAAAAGCATATTTACTCTACTCGCTAATCAGTAGACACGATGTCCTTGAACTGCTAGCTTTTTGTGTAAATGGGTCATATACTTTACACAGTATCGCCCTAACACAATTCAGCTCTCATAGTTGTGTCCATTCATGGCCCCGGATCACAATGCCTCGGTTACGCTGAGAAGGTCTACGAATTGAGCCTCACACAATTCTTCTCGAAGCGGCCTCTACTTCTTTCTCACATAGGTGATTCTTTTAAGTAAACCATTTTACTTCTCATGAGAATCATTAAAAGCCGTAGGCTTAACCTCATTCATCTCGGGATGTCACTTTAAGGAATGAGCATAGGGTTGACTCCCACAGTGACGCTACAAGTCTTTTAACAGTTAGGTTGTCCCTTTGAACCTAGATCTTGGGATCTCCAGTCAACTAGGTTGGGTTTTCCGCTGCGTTCAACTTCTCCAGAGGCTTTAAACCCATTCCCAATGTCAACCTTGCAACTATCTCTTTACTTAACCCTTTGGTTAGCGAATCCACCAAATTATCTTTTGACCTCACATAGTCAATAGATATGGTGCCAGTTTCAAGTAGTTGTTTAATGGTATTATGTCTTCGACGTATATGTCTAGACTTACCATTATACATATGACTTTGTGCCCTACCAATCGCAGATTGGCTATCGCAATGTACACTAATTGCGGGCACGGGCTTTTCCCATCTTGGAATATCTTCTAGAAATTGAGCGTAATAAAAATGTTTATTACATTTTATTACTTAATTAAAACCATTGAATTGTTACACAAGGGTGTACAATTACAGAAAATTAATACAATATAATTGACAAAAACAGAAAATAAAAAGGAGAAAGTTGCTGAAATTTGCTGCACGAGCCCAATGAAATCACTGTCTCCTTAAGACATATTCGATCCCTCACCGAGTGTGCTTGAGTTTTTCTTGGATCGCTTGTCTCCCAGGATAGAACGTGCGGACCGGGGGCACTTTGCACCTAAGTTCCCGACGAGCTGAACTATGCTTGAACTAGATCACCTCTTCTTTCTATATGCAAGCTAGGAGGCCAATAGAAGAAGTAACAATATGCAACAAGAGAATGGAGGAGGATTTGCTGGAGAAAGATGTTTGTTCCTGCTGTGTTTTCTCTCTAGAATTTGCCAAAGTATTTTCCAAGTCTTTCAATTGTTGTTAACAAATAACAATTTATACATATTCAATCAACCAATAAAAACTGAAAATCAATGGTGTTAATGGAGTAATAAAATGTAATAAACAATTTAATTACGAAAATTAAACCACCATTATTCCAAAATCATTAGCCAGGTTTTGGATGAATTAAATATTTTATTTTTCACAAACACAAACCACTTAAGTAATTTGACAAAATTACCCTTTAGAAATTAACCCATTAATTTCCTTCAAACATACTAATTTTTTTCAACAATCCCCCACATGAAGGAAATTCATGAGGATAGGTGATAAAGTCCGGCAGTCGAAAACCTACATAGGATAGGTAGGGGTTTGCCCTTTGAACCTTCCCTTGTAAAAGCATATTTACTCTACTCGCTAATCAGTAGACGCGATGTCCTTGAACTGCTAGCTTTTTGTGTAGCCGATCATATACTTTACACAGGTATCGCCCTAACACAATTCAACTCTCATAGCTGTGTCCATTCATGGCCCTGGATCACAATGCCTGGTTCTGTGAGAAGGTCTAAGAATTGATCCTCACACAATTCTTCTCGAAGCGGCCTCTACTTCTTTCTCACATAGGTGATTCTTTTAAGTAAACCATTTTACTTCTCATGAGAATCATTAAAAGTCGTAGGCTTAACCTCATTCATCTCGGGATGTCACTTTAAGGAATGAGCATAGGGTCAATTCCCCACACAGTGACGCTACAAGTCTTTTAACAGTTAGGTTGTCCCTTTGAACCTAGATCTTGGGATCTCCAGTCAACTAGGTTGGGTTTTCCGCTGCGTTCAACTTCTCCAGAGGCTTTAAACACATTCCCAATGTCAACCTTACAACTATCTCTTTACTTAACCCTTTGGTTAGCGGATCCGCCAAATTATCTTTTGACCTCACATAGTCAATAGATATGGTGCCAGTTGCAAGTAGTTGTTTAATGGTATTATGTCTTCGACGTATATGTCTAGACTTACCATTATACATATGACTTTGTGCCCTACCAATCGCAGATTGGCTATCGCAATGTACACTAATTGCGGGCACGGGCTTTTCCCATCTTGGAATATCTTCTAGAAATTGGCGTAGCCATTCGGCTTCTTCACCACATTTATCTAATGCTGTAAACTCAGATTCCATTGTTGATCTGGCTATAACAGTCTGCTTAGAATATTTCCATGATATAGCTGCACCTGCTAATGTGAATAAATATCCACTTGTAGACCTTGAGTCTTTGATATCCGATATCCAATTAGCATCACTATATCCTTCTATCACAGCTGGATGTCTAGTGTAATGTAATCCAAAATCACGAGTATATCTTAAGTACCTTAGTACTCTTACTATACCCTTCCAATGATTTGTTCCAGGATTACTTGTATACCGGCTTAACTTGCTAACAGTATAAGCAATATCCGGCCTAGTACAACTCATCAAGTACATTAGACTTCCAATAACTCTTGAATACTCTAATTGAGACACCGGTTCATCTCTATTCTTTGATAGATGAAGATTCGGGTCAATTGGAGTACTCGCTATTCCATGGTCATTCTTGCTAAATTTCTCAAGAATTTTATCCACATAATGAGATTGACTTAACACAAGTCCATTGGATATTCTAGAAATTTTAACTCCAAGGATTACATCCGCAAATCCCATATCTTTCATGTCAAATTTTGAATTCAACATGTCTCTCGTGGATTTGATCATCTTATCACAACTCCCTATGATAAGCATGTCGTCTACATAAAGACACAAAATGACATAGCCATTTTACGTGGTTTTAGTATAGACACATTTGTCACACTCATTTATCTTAAATCCACTTTGCATCATAGCATTATCAAATTTCTGATGCCACTGTTTTGGTGCTTGTTTCAAGCCATACAATGACTTTACTAATTTACACACCTTCTTTTCTTGTTCATGTGCAACAAACCCCTCGGGTTGTTCCATGTAAATCTCCTCTTCTAAATCTCCATTTAGAAAGGCTGTTTTTACATCCATTTGATGTATTTCAAGATTTCTCAATGCGGCAATTGCAAGTACTACTCTTATTGACGTTATTCTCGTGACCGGAGAATACGTGTCAAAATAGTCTAGGCCTTCTTTCTGTCTGTAACCTTTAATTACAAGTCGGGCCTTGTACTTATCAATTGTTCCGTCCGCTTTCATTTTTCTTTTGAAAATCCACCTATATCCTAGTGTTTTACTTCCCGGAGGAAGGTCCACTAGTTCCCATGAGTGATTTTGCAAAATGGAATCAATTTCACTTTTAATTGCTTCCTTCCACAAAGGTCCTTCCGAAGAGCTAACGGCTTCTTTGTAACTTTGTGGTTCGCTTTCTACCATATAGGTTAGAAAGTCCGGACCATATGATTTTTCAATCCTAGCTCTTTTGCTCCGTCGAGGTTCTACCTCTTCTTCTTCTCTTTCATCTTGAACATATTCGTCTTCTATTGAATCTATTACCCTAGTCGATGAGCTTGCCTCATTTCTTGACTTACACGGGAATATATTCTCAAAGAACGATACGTTCACAAATTCCATTATAGTATTTTTGTGTATAGCATCAATTTTCGACTCATACACAAGAAATCTATAAGCACTACTGTTATGTGCATATCCAATGAATATGCAATCAACAGTTTTAGGTCCAATCTTCACCTTTTTAGGAGGAGGTATGGCTACCTTTGCAAGACACCCCCACACTCTCAAGTGTTTGTAACTTGGCACTCTTCCATGCCATAGTTCATAAGGAGTTTTGTCTTGTTTCTTTTGGGGTATTTTGTTTAACACGTAGTTAGCCAACAACACGGCTTCCCCCCACATGTTATCCGGTAATCCCGAACTCAATAACATGGCATTCATCATTTCTTTCAATGTCCGATTTTTCCTTTCGGCAACACCGTTTTGTTGGGGTGTATAAGGTGCCGAGGTAATATGTTTAATTCCACTTTGAGCACAAATTGCTTCAAATGAAGATTCATATTCACCACCTTTATCACTTTTTAGCACCTTAATTTTCCGGTTTAATTGATTCTCAACTTCATTTTTATATAGAGTAAACTTCTCTATAGCTTCATCTTTACTTTTTAGAAGATACACATAGCAATACTTTGTGCCATCATCTACAAAAGTCATGAAGTACTTATTGCCTCCCCGTGTTTGTGTTGATTTAAAATCACATAAGTCCGTGTGAACCAATTCAAGTGGTTCACTATGTCTTTCAACGGATGTGAATGACTTTCTTGTTAATTTTGCTTCTACACAAATTTCACATTTTTGTTTACAATCAACTTTAAACTTTGGAATAGAATTTGCTTTTGTCAAACGACGTATAGAATCAAAATTAACATGACCAAGTCTACCATGCCACAAATTAGATGACTCAAGCAAGTAAACGGAAGAGATATTCATTTCATTAGCTTTCGCTTTCACAACCATTACACTTAGCTTAAACAGTCCATCATTGACATAACCTTTGCCTACAAACATTTCACTCTTAGACAAAGTGACTACATTGGACTCAAATACAATACGAAATCCATGCTTTATCAAAAGCGATCCGGACACCAAGTTCTTCCGGATATCGGGCACATAAAGCAAGTTGTTGAGAGTTAACTCCTTCCCGGATGTCATCTTCAAAACCACTTTTCCTTCTCCTTTGATCTCGGAGGTGGCTGAATTCCCCATGAATAGCTTCTCGCCATCCTTAGCAACAAAAGCACTAAACATGTCTCTATTGGAGCACACATGTCTAGTAGCGCCGGTGTCAATCCACCATTGATTTGGGTTTGAACCCACCAAATTCACCTCGGAAATCACAGCTGCGAGGTGCATCTCGGACACGTCTCTAGCAATGCCTTCCACCATGTTGGCCTCACGAGCCTTCTTTGGCAACTTGCAAGCATGAGCCTTGTGGCCTTGACCGCCACAATTATAACAAGTTCCTTCGAACTTCTTCTTGGAAACACCACCTTTTGGTCCCAAGTGGAAATTCTTGGAAGTTGTCACAATCTTCCCTTTTCCCTTTCCAAACCATTTCCCTTTGGAGCTTTCACCATGCTCCACCACATTGGCCTTAGCCACACTAGAAACAAACTTGGTTTCAGCAACTCTATTGTTCTCTTCAATACTCAATCGAAGGATAATTCCTTTCACATCCATTTCCTTTCGCTTATGCTTAAGGTAGTTCTTGAAATCATTCCAAGATGGAGGCAATTTTTCAATGATTGCAGCCACTTGGAAGCTTTCACTTATAACCATACCTTCGGCATGAATCTCGTGCAAGATAGTTTGAAACTCATCCACTTGAGATTTCATACTCTTGTTGTCCACCATCTTAAAATCAAGGAAACGGGCAACAATGAACTTCTTTGTTCCCGCATCCTCAATTTTATATTTGTGGTCCAACGACCCCCACAATTCCTTTGCAGTTTTTTTCTCATTAAACACGTTATAGAGAGAATCTGAAAGCGAATTGAGGACATAATTTCTGCACAAGTACTCCCCATGCTTCCATGTTTCAACCGCAACCAAGGTTGTAACATCGGTTTCTCCTTCACTCACCTTTGGCATATCTTCTTTCAGATATCTTGCCAAGTGCAAGGTAGTGAGGTAGAAAAGCATCTTTTGTTGCCAACGCTTAAAGTCGTGGCCAACAAACCTCTCGAGTTTTTCCGCATGAGGGGTCGGGATATGAATTGTATGAGGATTAATCACAGTCTTAAAGCCACTTCCATTTCCAGTTTGGGAATTAGTTTGGGGTTCCACTTGGGGTCCAACTTGGGTCTCCACGTTGTTGTTGTTCGTCGCCATCTGAAACACAACAACCAAGTTAAATTTCCTGTTTTTCAAACTGTAATCGACACTCCCTCGATTAGGATATGCCTTAAGATTGTTACACAAGGGTGTACAATTACAGAAAAAATAATACAATATAAATTGACAAAAAAAACAGAAAATAAAAAAGGAGAAGTTCTTGAATTTGCTGCACGAGCCCAATGAAATCACTGTCTCCTTAAGACATATTCGATCTCTCACCGAGTGTGCTTGAGTTATTCTTGGATCGCTTGTCTCCCAGGATAGAACGTGCGAACCGGGGGCACTTTGCACCTAAGTTCCCGGCGAGCTGAACTATGCTTGAACTAGATCACCTCTTCTTTCTATATGCAAGCTAGGAGGCCAATAGAGGAAGTAACAATATGCAACAAGAGAATGGAGGAGGATTTGCTGGAGAAAGATGTTTGTTTCTGCTGTGTTTTCTCTCTAGAATTTGCCAAAGGATTTTTCAAGTTTTTCAATTGTTGTTAACAAACAACAATTTATACATATTTAATCAACCAATAAAAACTGAAAATCAATGGTGTTAATGGAGTAATAAAATGTAATAAACAATTTAATTACAAAAATTAAACCACCATTATTTCAAAATCATTAGCCATAATGATTTTCATTTCAGTTTTCTGCATTTAATATTGACTGTTAAATGTCCGCCCAGGATCTGCTCGGCCGAGTCTTATAGCCTGCTCGGCCGAGCAAGCCTCTTGCAGAAACTCTGAACCTTCTGTCTCACTATGCTCGGCCGAGTCAACAACCCGCTCGGCCGAGCACCTCATAAAAATTCAAAACCAATTTTTGATTTACAAAATCAAAATTTATTTGGCCAAATCATTTGAGCATCTATATTTAATTCATCCAAAACCCATTTTGAACAATTAAATATTTTATTTTTCACAAACACAAACCACTTAAATAATTTGACAAAATTACCCTTTAAAAATTAATCCATTAATTTCCTTCAAACATACTAATTTTTTCCAACATAAGTAAGCTACATAAGCTTAAGCTTACAGGGCCCAACTATTGAAATATACTCTCTCACAAAAGGCATGCATATACAGGTGGATGACAGGACATGGAGACGGATAGAACGATCCGTGTAAATGGCTTTTGAATTATTACTTTTCTTATATATTTCCTCCGTCCCACCTTAGTGTAGACTAAGATGGTGGGCACAATAACTAAGGAATATTATTAAGATAATGAAAATGTGTGGTAGAAAATGAAGAGAGAGAATGAGTGGAGTGAATAGTAGGTTGGTTGAATAAATTGTATGGTGGAAAATGAAGAGAGAGAATGAGTGGGTGGGGTAGGGAAAATAAAAAATAATAAAAAATTTTCTAATTTTGACAGTCTACACTAAGGTGAGACGGACGAAAAAGGAAAGAAGTCTACACTAAGGTGGGAAGGAGGGAGTATATATTTTTTTTCCTAAAATAGGAAATGAGCTTACAAACAACAAAAATCACTTTTCTTAAATTTATCACAGTAGTAAAAGATGGACACTCATTTCAGAACCGGAAATTTTCATATAAGAACACAAAAATTATTTGACAAAAACTTATGTGAGAACACTATAACCCGTCTCATGGATGAGACGGGTCATTTTTGACCCATGACCCAGCCCATTGAACCAGCTTCATGACCCAGGAGGCGACCCTGCCACGTGGCATCCTCTCATAGGCCCAAATGACGGGTCGGATCCATGACCCACCCCAAAAAAAAAATTGCTCCAGGACCCATGGGTCCGACCCTGACACGTGGCAGCCTCTCATAGGCCCAAAAAAAAATTTAATTTTTATATTTTGTTTTTTTTTTTCGGTTTGTGAAAAGTAATAGTGTGAGGACCCCGACCCGGAACCTACACGTGTCCCGAGCTGGAGCGTCCTCAAACTAACCCAAATATCCTATACTTTAAAAACTTGATTTAACTTTCCAACATAAACACAACCATTTCAAAATAACTCTACTCCTTTCCACATTGGAGGAAGAATTGACCAACCTTGAAAGTAATAAACGGTTTTAGTTACAAAAAGATATCGAATATAAAATAGAATTAAAGTTTATGAATACAAACCCTTTAAAAGAATTATGCCAACATACACTTTCTACACCAACCTATACATAACCCGACAATTTCCAAAATACCACCTCTAAACTCCTTTCTGCCCTTACTTGGTCGGTCCACCTGTCTCGGGATCTAAAATATTAAAGGGAGAGGGGTGAGAATAAATCTCAGCAAGCTATTATGAATGCAGCAATATACCATATAAGATGCAACACACAACAAGTTGCATATAATACATTGGAAAAGCTGTAAACACCTTACATTACCTTGGTTTACCTTTTTCCCGTCTGAACAATAGTCGTACAACATTGGGTATAATAATACTCCAATTTAGGTGAGCTGCTTAAGCAATACTCACATCTTATAAGACCCATTTTTCAGGGAACCAAATAAGATAGTAGCAATTCTGTAAGGTTTTTGGCTCAATACAGATGCTATACCCCAACCTGTGGCCACAGAAGGGGACGGTCACAGATATAACATAATCCGATCACATTAGGTCACACTTCCATAATTGATCGTATTATGTTATACCCCCAAACATCAGCTGATTAACACATTATCAAGCACATAATAGTTACTTGAAATATAATCCACAAACGGGATAAGCAATATAACCACATGGTAAAATATACTCATGTTCAACAAATCTCATAGTGCAACATTTATTTAAAACACTATGCATAAATAAGCAATATAGCTACATGGTAAAATATACTCATGTTCAACCAACAATCAGAGTGCAACATTTAAGTAATACACTATGCATAACATAATCAATGAATATGTAATCAAATGAGGTAACAATACAACCGGATAATCCACACGTGAGATACAATATAATAACATGCTAAATAATCCACAAGGGGGATGAGCAATATAACAACATATCATAAACTATTCCTACGAAATCATTACACAACCTCGGATAACCTCAATAAGAGTTCATGATCTACTTCACAAGTTCGAACCACATTGGTGAAGTACGAATCAAGCTTAATAACCAATTTTCGGACAATATTCTGTATTACAAGGTCTCTATAGGGATTTATGCTAAATTTATCGAGTTGGAGTTACATTACTTAAGTGGCTCAAAAGCTCTACTTTAATCTAGTTAAAGAGGATTAATTCATATCTGAGTTGAATTAGCTTCTACTACCTTATCATGGTTAGGGATCATTCCAAGGGGTTACTAGTAAAAATCAGCAAGAAAGAAGACTGGGGAGGTTCTGGTGCTATGGGCGACCGCCCATGCCACTTGGGCGACCGCCCAAGTGGTTTTCAAAGGAACTCAGCTGCTGCCCTCTTGGGCGACCGCTCACCACCTCTTGGGCGACCGCCCAAGAGGGTTTTCAAGGAAGGGAATTTTTACTGGCCTCATGGGCGGCCGCTCAAGCCCCCATGGGCGACCGTCCAAGGCGATTTCCAGCACATCCAATTTCTAGCTCTTTCTACTTAGCTTCAATTCCTTTTTCTTTTTATTTACCCTAATTTCAAGAACACCAAGAGGATTCCCTAGCTTACAAGGATCATCATAAATCATGTAAACCCATAAAGAAGTAAACCTAGGTTATCTATCACTACAAATTCCACCCATTTCATAACCTCTAGATTATCTTCCATGAATATTAACCTCAACCTTTTTCATTTACCAATCATCCAACTCATATAAAGTTTCCAAAGCATGAAACAAACTTCATAAGAACAAGAATAACATTCAAGAGTTATGAGCATTTAGGAGAAAGGAAATCATAACAACTCACCTTAGATTTTTAGAATGAAAGGTTGATCTTCTTAGCTTGATTGATTCCTCTAGTTGTCCCAACCTCAAAAATGCTCTTGAATTTGAAAATGGTTGAGAAATGAGCTAGCTATATGACTTGGAAGGGGAGCTTCAATGAAGGCTTTCCATGGTTTTGCTAGGGGAAGAGAAGTATGAAGAATGAAGGAGAAATGAGGAAGGAGGGAGGATAAGGAGGGTAAGAGGAGAGGTGACACATGGAGGGATTAGGGAGAGTAAGACTTTTGGCCCCCCATGGAAAATATCTAAGGCTTTCACCAATTTAAAATTTACCCTTCCCTTTAAATATTTATTCTACCCATTTTAACCTCCTCTTACTATTTATCTATTTTCTATTTTTTATTATCCCCATGGTTCTTCATTTAATACCCAATGAATTCTTAAAAGATTCTAAATTTATTTCTCACCCAATTTATCTTAAATTAAGAATTTAAAGACATAAATGGACACATAAAATTAACATAAATATTAAAAGCACATAATATGATATTAAAATTTGTGCCTAGGGTTGGGGTCGTCACACTCACTCCCCCTTAAAGAAAATTCATCCCGAATTTGACTGTCACTTACCTAATTGTTCAACCCGCCTCGGTTACATGTATACCTCAGACTCCAATTCTCCAAATAGTCTCCTCTATGTTGTGATTCTTCCCCAAGATTCTAATTCCATTAATGATACGATATTACAACTTAATGTTCCAAGAATACCTTACACATATCACTAACCCGAATTTTCACGACCTCAATAACAATATAATTAAATGAAAGTATTACAACTTATGTCACCAAATACATTACAATATTGCATTTAAATCTTTAAATAATCTATAAGCTGCTCCAAGCCAGTCTATGAGTCACATCACCAATCTTTTCCAAAACTTCAAATGGATTAATAAATTTTGGCGCCAATTTACCTTAGGCCTTGCTTCTCCAACCTCACCCCAACAAATTAGAGATCGATATTTTCTTCCCTAACAACGCCTCATACGGTTTTATCTCAATGCTAGAATGATAACTGCTATTATACGCACCCAACCACTGGAAATCATACGTCCTATCGACTACAAAAATCCATTGTACATGCCCGTAGCATATCCTCAATAATAAGTAATGATTCCTCAAATTTTTACAAAGTTAAACTCAATAGCATTCCTACATTTCAAAAGGATCTTCCCAAATGACGCCCATTCAATTCATTTAATATTATGGGGTTATACAATCAACTATCTCCTAACATATATGAGGACTTTATCAATAAATATCTCATCAAAATATATATACTGAGTAGAAAATACAAATCTTCTTTCTATAAACGAAACGACATACTCTTTTTTACTCCCAAGGTAACCCAATCACAAAATTCATCGTGATAATACTCTCAGCTCAATCTAGAACTCTAGATATTTTAATAAAGCTTCTAACGTCAAATTTCTATTTTCACATTTATGACCAAACCATCTTATGTCTTGACTCGCTTGAAACGAGTTATTTCAATTATCTCATCCTCATTTCTCATGATACAAACATTAAATAACTGCCTATGAGATAATAAATGTAAACATGCTAATAAGACCCTGATTCCCATAAACGGAATACTAGTCGACTATATATCATAATTCAATGCTCTAATCATGCTCAGGTCCAGTGACAGATCAATATTCAATCAAATGGTTGGCCGCCCACAACGGAGCCGATCCCACTCCAAAACAAAAACCGAGTCTACTGCGACCGTCACATTAACAACCCCACAATTTATCAAAACATTTCTCGGATCAAATCTTTAATGCAATCAATCACTATAGGGGAACTAGGTTGCCCTTTTTACTTGCTTCTGTATAACCTAAAATTTTAAAATAACATGTCTTTCTAAAATTTACAACATCTTTCAGAATTTCAAAGGATAATATAAAAAGAGATCCGAATGGTTTATTTATTTAAAACCGGCCCATACCAGTTTTAATTAACTAACCCACTCACAAATTTAAAAAAATTTCAAAAGATTGATAGGCTAAACAAAACTAACTCGAGTGATCTAATTATCTACAACCGTCCCATACCAGCGGTAGATGATCAAATTACTCACAGACATTATTGTGCACAAAACGGTTTACTGACCTTAATGATTTTAACTATCCCGAAGGGCACAATTGTTCATACAGAAGTTCAACACACACTCCCAAGTTTTGAAACACATTTAAACAATTTTCATAATATTCTTGTTTGACTTCTATTTATAGTGTAGTCACCACTCATAATATTTATACTCAGTTAAATTCTCTATAAGAAAATAAAATCTCGTAATACTAATACTATCTTCTATAAATAACACTAAGACATTCATTCAGATAATGAACTTGGTAAATCATCCTCAATTCAATAATTTCTCAAGTTGAATATTCAACACTTTTACTTAATTTGAGTCATCTATTCCCTACCTTTGATATTTGTATTGTACTTAGTAACAATGTATTGCATACATCAAGTTTCCGATCAAATACCATGATTTCCTAATAAGAAAATAGAGTTGAAACTCACATAGATCAATTATCCCCGAATTGCAATTAAACCTTAACAGTGTAACTAACTTACCTCTTGATAACCATCAACCAACTCAAAATCCGTATAACGTCAATACTTTCCCAAGCATCACACCAATCTCTCATATGAGTCGCGCAACTAAGTAAACATATAGGGTGTAATCATCCTAAAGTATCCTGCCTTCCAATAAGATTTATCCTCACATTATATTCTCAAGTACTAATGATAACCATTTCCCAAGGTAAACCATATACATATATTACCAATTCCTGAAGTTGATCCTATAAGTCACCAATAACTACATCTATTATACTTCTTCATATTTACCCTATTTACCTCTCCATAACTAATACACAACCACAAACCAAAACGGTCATAATAGATACAAATGTTGTCTTAAGTATATCCTTACAACAAATTTTCACTACAATTGTAACACCCCGAAAATTCAACTAATAACCATTGAGTATTCTACTAGTTTCTAAAATCAGTCATACACATCCTCAACAAGTGATAACGCATACTTATTCTTCACAGTTACTAATTTGAGATCTCCATAATCTATAAATAACCACCAAGTATCATCTTTTCTCAATATGGTAACAATTCATTCTTACGGAAATTCGCTGAGCTTATTATCTTCTTTATCGAATAATTTTCCAAGTTGAGTCATCAATTTCATTATCCCAATTAGTGTCCTCTATCTAGGGATCCGAATACCAAAATAGTACCTTATCTCAACTCAAAGCCTCAATATCCTGGTATGATACCTGATGGGAACCCATTTTGAAACCCACATGGAAAACACCACTTAGTCGACTCATAGGGTGATACCACCTACAAGAATATCTGATTCCTTATTCAAATTAGTAGCAAGAATACCATCAGTCTCTCATTAGAGAATATACTTATAGCACATAAGGCAAATATATATTAGTTCCATAAGATCTCGTACTCGCGATATTTTATAACCCATATAATCCCACTTAGACTATCACTTCCAATACTAGTCTCATATATCTAGTCTCCACTATGAGACACCAATGCATAAATACTCACGCAAGTTATATAACCATGAACCACTCTTAATTAGGTCATACACCTAACCTCAACTAAGAGTTTACCAATTCATTTACTACCTGTATACGAGATAATTCAAGTGTCTTTTAATCAAATATAACACATAACCCAAATAACCTTCATATTCCTTAGGCCATACTTTCGACATCTATACATATATGACATAATATCAATTAGTGACTTATCCGCCTCAACAACACACGTAGGCAAATCAAACATAGATAAGGAGACTCGCTTCTTGCGACAGTCCTCCCCAAACACAACAACTACTCAAATAGTTCAGGTCAATATGACAATAATTCACGGATTGGTATCTCTACCACATCCACCGGCAATCCCTGCCCACTTAATCACAATTACCATGATAATCAAGAATGATTCGAGGTACTCTCCCATAAGAGTAGAACCTCCAGTACATAAGGCAACTCTTAGACCATTTATGCAAATAAAGCGAAATATAATGCCACATGAGAACAACATGAACGGGAATTTAGAAAAGTATGATCCCTAATTCCGGAGACAGGTAATATACCTCAAATGATTGTGGAGGAATCTATCTCTCCATATTTCTCACATTTCCTTAATTCCTTGGTTGGTCATTATCATTTTCTGTCATTGAACAAATTCCTGCACTAAACCCTCGACGTCAGTTATCACACACTCTCACTCAGCTAGACTCTACCCGAGAACTCTAACCGAGCTGATATTAACTGTGAGGACCCCGACCCGAACCTACACGTGTCCCGAGCCGGGAGCGTCCTCAAACTAACCCAAATATCCTAAACTTTAAAAACTTGATTTAACTTTCCAACATAAACACAACCATTTCAAAATAACTCTACTCCTTTCCACATTGGAGGAAGAGTTGACCAACCTTGAAAGTAATAAACGGTTTTAGTTACAAAAAGATATCGAATATAAAATAGAATTAAAGTTTATGAATACAAACCCTTTAAAAGAATTATGCCAACATACACTTTCTACACCAACCTATACATAACCCGACAATTCCCAAAATACCACCTCTAAACTCCTTTCCGCTCTTACTTGGTCGGTCCACCTGTCTCGGGATCTAAAACATTAAAGGGAGAGGGGTGAGAATAAATCTCAAAGAAGCTATTATGAATGCAAAGAATATGCCATATAAGATGCAACACACAACAAGTTGCATATAACACATTGGAAAAGCTGTAAACACCTTACATTACCTTGGTTTACCTTTTTCCCGTCTGAACAATAGTCATACAACATTGGGTATAATAATACTCCAATCTTAGGTGAGCTGCTTAAGCAATACTCACATCTTATAAGACCCATTTTTCAGGGAACCAAATAAGATAGTAGCAACTCTGTAAGGCTTTTGGCTCAATACAGATGTTATACCCCAACATGTGGCCACAGAAGGGGACGGTCACAGATATAACATAATCCGATCACATTAGGTCACACTTCCATAATTGATCGTATTATGTTATACCCCCAAACATCAGCTGATTAACACATTATCAAGCACATAATAGTTACTTGAAATATAATCCACAAACGGGATAAGCAATATAACCACATGGTAAAATATACTCATGTTCAACAAATCTCATAGTGCAACATTTATTTAAAACACTATGCATAAATAAGCAATATAGCTACATGGTAAAATATACTCATGTTCAACCAACAATCAGAGTGCAACATTTAAGTAATACACTATGCATAACATAATAAATGAATATGTAATCAAATGAGGTAACAATACAACCGGATAATCCACACTTGGGATACAATATAATAACATGCTAAATAATCCACAAGGGGGATGAGCAATATAACAACATATCATAAACTATTCCTACGAAATCATTACACAACCTCGGATAACCTCAATAAGAGTTCATGATCTACTTCACAAGTTCGAACCACATTGGTGAAGTACGAATCAAGCTTAATAACCAATTTTCGGACAATATTCTGTATTACAAGGTCTCTATAGGGATTTATGCTAAATTTATCGAGTTGGAGTTACATTACTTAAGTGGCTCAAAAGCTCTACTTTAATCTAGTTAAAGAGGATTAATTCATATCTGAGTTAAATTAGCTTCTACTACCTTATCATGGTTAGGGATCATTCCAAGGGGTTACTAGTAAAAATCAGCAAGAAAGAAGACTGGGGAGGTTCTGGTGCTATGGACGACCGCCCATGCCACTTGGGCGACCGCCCAAGTGGTTTTCAAAGGAACTCGCCCGTCGCCCTCTCGGGCGACCGCTCACCACCTCGGGGCGACCGCCCAAGAGGGTTTTCAAGGAAGGGAATTGTTACCGGCCTCACGGGCGGCCGCTCAAGCCCCTACGGGCGACCGCCCAAGGCGATTTCCAGCACATCCAATTTCTAGCTCTTTCTACTTAGCTTCAATTCCTTTTTCTTTTTATCTACCCTAATTTCAAGAACACCAAGAGGATTCCCTAGCTTACAAGGATCATCATAAATCATGTAAACCCATAAAGAAGTAAACCTAGGTTATCTATCACTACAAATTCCACCCATTTCATAACCTCTAGATTATCTTCCATGAATATTAACCTCAACCTTTTCCATTTACCAATCATCCAACTCATATAAAGTTTCCAAAGCATGAAACAAACTTCATAAGAACAAGAATAACATTCAAGAGTTATGAACATTTAGGAGAAAGGAAATCATAACAACTCACCTTAGGTTTTTAGAATGAAAGGTTGATCTTCTTAGCTTGATTGATTCCTCTAGTTGTCCCAACCTCAAAAATGCTCTTGAATTTGAAAATGGTTGAGAAATGAGCTAGCTATATGACTTGGAAGGGGAGCTTCAATGGAGGCTTTCCATGATTTTGCTAGGGGAAGAGAAGTATGAAGAATGAAGGAGTAAGGAGGAAGGAGGGAGGATAAGGAGGGTAAGAGGGGAGGTGACACATGGAGGGATTAGGGAGAGTAAGACTTTTGGCCCCCCATGGAAAATATCTAAGGCTTTCACCAATTTAAAATTTATCCTTCCCTTTAAATATTTATTCTACCCATTTTAACCTCCTCTTACTATTTATCTATTTTCTATTTTTTATTATCCCCATGGTTCTTCATTTAATACCTAATGAATTCTTAAAAGATTCTAAATTTACTTCTCACTCAATTTATCTTAAATTAAAAATTTAAAGACATAAATGGACACATAAAGTTAACATAAATATTAAAATCACATAATATGATATTAAAATTTGTGCCTAAGGTTGGGGTCGTCACAAATAGTTACTATAACATAATATAATAATTGTATGTATATAAAGTAATAGTTTGTATACATTAAAGTAATACATATATACAGAAAAGTAATAGTGTTTTTCCCTATGCATATAAAGTAATACTCCCTCCGTCCCAATCTAAATGTCCAAACTTTTCATTTTGGGCGTCTCATTTAAAATATCCCATTTCCAAAAAAAGAAAGTTTTTTTCACTATTTCACCCACTCATTCTCTCTCTTACTTTACTTTTACACTCACAACATTCTCTCTCCTAACTATTCCTCCCACTCATTCTCTCTCCTATTTAATTTTTATACTCACAACATTTAAATTTTTTCTCTTTCCTACCTCACTTTTTCTCTTTCCTACCTCACTTTCCTTAATTTTCGCGCCGGACCCATTTTTGGACATTTAGATTGGGACAGAGGGAGTAGTTTGTATACATTAAAGTAATACATACTCCCTCCGTCCCGGACCTATGTGCTCGGTTTGACTTTTCACGTAAATTAAGGAGAGAGTATTATATTGAAAGTGTTGTGAGTGTGAAATAAAATAGGAGAGAGAATGAGTGGAGGGAATAGTAAATTATAATGGTGTTGTGAGTATTAAAATAATATAGGAGAGAGAATGAGTGGAGGGAATAGTAAAGATTCCTTTCCATTTTAGGAAATGTGCACGTAGGTTTGGGACGCCCAAAATGGAAAGTGTGCACGTAGGTATGGGACGGAGGGAGTATAAAGTAATAGTTTGTATACATTAAAGTAATAGTCGGACCCATGGGTCCTGGAAAGAAAAAAAATTGGCCTATAAGAGGCTGCCACGTGACGGATCATGTCCCATCCCCATGGATCATGGGTCGACCCGTCTCATGCATGAGACGGATCCCCTTGTTCTCATGGGAGACCACCTCAAATTATTTTGAGTATAATATATTTAAATCTAGTAAGAGCATCTTCAATGTTACTCTAAAATTTCAAAATAGAGCATTATTTTACTCCAATGATATTCTAAAACTTACTATATTATGACACAACTCTATTTTTTGCACCAAATTTAGTGCAAGAGATAGAGCTGCGATATTTCATTTTTCTCTCTATTTAAAAAAAAAACTTATTATTTTATTTTTCTCGATATATTTGAAAAGATGTTATAATATAAAATATAAATAACGTAATATATTTATATAAGTAAATAATAATGAATATTTTAAGAATATTTTTATTTGGCATAAGATTTAAAACAAACTGTTGGAGAAGTTTGATGCAAAATTGCATCATTATAAAAAATAGTGCAAATTTGCACCAAACCATTGAAAATGGTCTAACTAAATTTAGCATAAAGGGTGGAAAAACATTAATTTTAAAGATAAAAAACATTTTTTATAAAATTGTCAAGTGCTAAATTTGTTGATTTTAAAAAATAAAGGGGGGCAACTGCCCCTTGTTACTCCATGTAGACATGCCCACGATTCATGTTTGAACCGGATGAATCGGCGGTTTTAAACAGCTGAAAAATCGTTAAAACCGTTGAAACCGTGAATCAGATAAACTGTTAAACCAGGTGAACCGTGAACGGGCGGTTTACGATTCATATGCGGTTTAGGCTTCGAAACCAACGGTTTAGACCGGCGGTTCATACGGTTCATACCCACGATTCATATTGTCTTAATTTTTGAGGTAAGACTCCTAAATGTCCCCCTTAATTATAAAAGAGTAAGGTTGGTTGTTCCCCTCTATATAAATTTGCTTAATATTAATAAAATTATATGGGTACCGTCACTTTTAAAAACAAAAAATTGTCTCATTCCACCCAAAATATGAAATGTAAAATTTTCTTAATACTTATGTAAAGTAAAATAATTTATAATGTATCAAAAAATTGAAAAATTAAAACAAACTTTGAAAAAAAAAATTTGTCTAAAAACTGCTTAAAATATTTTATTTTTTCATAAAAGATGAACCAGATGAACCGGTAAACTGTACCATGAACCGTCGAACCGTATCGTAAACCGTGAGTTAACGGTTCATAAACAGTTTTGATTTTTTACAAACCGTGAACCGTCGGTTCATGAACCGTGAACCGTCATAAACCGTGAACCGGGCATGTCTAACTCCATGTGCCTCATGTGCCTCGGCCAGTGACCCATTTAAGATGATGACAGTAAAACAAAGTGGAAAATATTTCTCGATGTCACATTGAAGTCAAAAATGAACTCAGACATCAAGTTGTGAGGCTCAAAACTACAGTTTTTAGAACCCCATGTGTGATTACCTATCTGAAGATTTTTAAGTGGCTTAAACCTCCAAAAGAACAAATTAACCATTCGTTCCAATTTCCCTCCAATGTGAGGCCGTGTGGACATTTGTTTTCGACATATATTGCCCTGCTTTTGTTCTTCAGCCAGGCCACCTTTCTATGAATGAAGTATGTATGTTCTATAGCTCGTCTTTGTGTTCTTGATGCTGGGCTTTTACATTTTTGTTGATGAGTATTGCCAAGTCCTTCAAACTAGCTTTAGTGGGAAGTTTGATCTGGTCAAAGTAGATAGGAAATCAGAAAAAAAAAAAAAAGCATTTAAATCAAGAAAGTTGAGGATAACGAAAAACATTGACCATTATTACCGGATTTGACTTGTCATTCATTGGGTAGAACAGCAGCGTTGGGAACTCATTTACCTGCAACACGATCTGACATTAGGTTTCGGTTTACCCATAAAGATTCAAGCATGCATGGACAAATTCAAAAATCCCATGTTTTTCATTTGTTTTTCTTACTATTACTACCTTTGTCCCAAATGAATGACCAAGAAATTTTAAAATTTGTTCTTGATCAATAGCAATTTTGATTTTTTTTTTTGGGTCATTCATTTTGGGAAGGAGGGAGTAAGTATTAAGTAATAGGGTTGTTTTCTGCAACATCATAGTTCGATCAAATGCCTCAAAATGTGGTAGCATATTTTCCTACTACTAAAAAAAAAAAAAAAACTTACCTGTAATTTTGGATGCTCATTGGCAGAGGCATCAATTCTGGCAAAAGTTAGGCTTTCCAAACCCTTGAAATGTTTTGCCAACTTTTCTACGTTCTTGGTCGTGGTCTCACAGTTGAAGCACCATGGAGTGTACACCTTGTACGAGCAACCGGAAAAAATTAGCACAATTATCAGTATTTAACTATTTATAGATCTTTATTTAGAAATTTATGCAGCATTTAAACATGAAGTAGAAGGAGGTAATGAACAGCAAAAACCTTATACCAACCTCTAAAAGAATGTTCTTCGGGCTGCTCAGAACCAAGCCGTCAAATGTTTTTCCCACAATGGCCAGAATATCAGCATCTTTCTGTATTTTAACATACCCAACGACATTTTCAAGTTAATGACATGAAAGACATTTCCAGAATTATATTAGGCTCTTTTTTAATCAATCACTCCTAGTCTAGAAGTCTCTGCAATATGAAATAATAGAACCTCGTAAAAGAACAATAAGAATTGCAGAAAAATATATAGCCGTATAACTTACATTATCTGGGATTGATTGTGACTTGTAATACGGCAACATAGTACCTTGGACAAGGCCCATGCAGAACTCCTACAACGTCGAGTTCACTGAAAACGCTTAATTTTTGAACCAAAAAAAACAAAATATTTAGACTCAAACAAATGAAAGTTCATTACCTCTATTTTCGTTGGTATGGGATCTGACTCCAACAAATACTTGGAGTTGATCTTGTAATCAAAAGCAGCAACCTATCCAGGTAATCAGAAAAAGAAAATGCATCAACATTTATGATAGATGCGAGAACATATCAAAATCTGAAATTTAAGAGGCAGCAAAAGTATGGTTGTTCATGTAGAAACTAACAATAGTGTCTTCCGAGTCTTCCAGCCCAAATAGAGTTAGAAATGGCTTTGCAAGGTTTTCCTCTTTAATGTTTACGAAAATAAACATTAGCTGCACAAACAAGATGATATTATAAGGAATCTTGATCAAATAAAGGGGAAATACAAATTCAGTGGTATTCACTTGAGTTGATTAACCTTTGATTTAAACTTCCTAGCAACATCTTGAAAAGGCTCTAGAAGTTTCTTGAAGTCGTCAGCATCAGCAAAGACATAGACCTGCTTGGCATTGAGGATCGATAAATAAGAAAATGCCTTTACCAGATATCTTAAAATAATACTTCCTCTGTCCCAAAATGAATGTCCAAAAAAATTCAAACTTGCTATTGATCAAGAATAAATATTGATATTTTATGGACATTCATTTTGGATGGAGGGAGTAAAAGATTGAAGGTCGAGCACAACCTGGAGTTTGCCGGTGTTGGAATAAACTTTGGCAGAATTGAGTTCAGTCAATATGGTGACCAATGGGAACTTGTTAGAGTCCACAAATTGCAATATTTTATCCTCTGTGTAAGTATCTTCTGCAATACAAAAATTTACGATTCCAATAGTATTGACGGATGGACTTGGCCCAGGAAAATTATCGAAAAATGGTTTGCTCTTCAGTATATCAAAGAATCAGCTTACCGAATACAGTATATCTTTCCGGCTCACTTTTGACAAGAGCAAGGAAAAGATTAGTTGGCTTGACATCGGGAAACAAAATGTTGGCAATTTCATTGCTACTCGTCTCAACAAATTGGATTTCATTGTCAGAAGTAGCTGCCTTAACAAATTCTTCATAATGGGGTCCCTGAAATTTATCATGATGCAAGTTAAATGGCACATTAGAAACATTACTTGCTTGTAAGCTAGAATTGGCATAATATTCCCTTCATTCAGCACAAAGAGTCCTAGTATCAATTTGGAATGTTCCACTTAAGGAGTTTGTTTAAGAAAGTAAGTGTATTAATTCTATGATATATCCTGCTACATTACACTAGAAACTAAAGCACTGTGTTAACACTCAAAAGATAAGGTAATGATGTTTTAAATTGTTCAACTTTCAACGTGGACTCTTTGAGTGGAATGGGGGAGTATATCAGAATGATACGGGACACATAAATTCATGAAAAAAGAGCACAAAATTTTCATAGAAAGCAGCAAGAAATAAAGGAGTGAAGCTGAGTTGTGAATACTGTTGAAGATTTGAAAAGAAAATGACTACTATATGCATAAAAACATGAGATAAGTTTTTCTTTCTTCTTTTAAAAGGATTTGAGCTTGTACCCAATAAAGTGAAGGGTTATCAAGGGAGCTGCTCACTAAACTTGCACTTACAAATGGTACATGCTTCACAATTGACTGTATGTAGTCACGGATTTATACAGTGAACTGGAAGACCTCATTATCCCGTAACCCCCAATTCTCACTTATGCATTTTTCAACATCTTCATTCACACAGAAATACCTAGCAACTATAATTTATAAACTGGGAATTACTGTAGTATGGAGTACTATATATCTAAGGAGACACTTGTGGGAAAAACAATAAGGGACCCAAATGTACATACCTCAAATTTCTCAAACAGACCAACTGCAAACAAATAATGCTTCTCAAGAAATTGGTTTGCTTCAGCAACTGAATTAATTCTAATAACAGGCACACCTGTCTTCTTCCTCGCCCAGATCATAATTTCTTCCCTAATTCACCAAAATTCCACAAAAATAATTGAATAAGTTGAATGCATTGCCGGAAAATTACATATGCAGAAACACAGACTGAGAACACTGAGAAACTTCATCTACTTGAGATCAAAATGTTCCAAGAATTTAGGAATTTACCAAGTACAGCATATCAAAATACAGATCATTTTAATTTTATGCAATCTCGCAAACTTAATTGGAGAAATGAAAAATGATTACTTACCATGAAAATCCACCAGTATAAGGTTGAGAAGTGCCATTAACAAATAAAAGCAAAGTTGGATAGCCTTTGATCCCAAGACTGGAAGCTACTTTTGGAAACCTCTCGGCATCAACCTTAGCTAACAAAAGAGAACTTCCCAATTCCTTCAAAGTGGTAGCAGCCTCCGCAAACCTAGGCATCAATTCAGCACTCCGAACACACCAAGGAGCATAACCCAGAACCAAAACATACTCATTTCCATCAATTGCCCTCTGGAAATTGTCATTGTTGAGTTCAAGAACGATTCTTTGCGCCTTGGTTAAAAGCTCAGCCTCAGAAAATTTGACATGATTGTGTGTCCCTTCTACTTGTTCTTCTAGCGCCTCCTCTTGTTCATCAACTGCTAGAAGCTCTTCAATGCCGTCAGCGCCTTCGACGTCGTCGGCGGCGGCAGGGTTAGAAGTTGCAGAATTGATCAAGAAAGTGAGGGAAATGAGCAGAATTAGGGAGAAAAAGATGAATTTCGAAGTGGGTTTTGGATTGAACATGGTGATTAGGGTTTGGGTTGAGAACTGAAGTTGAATTTCCGATGAGATCTGGATCGAAGTCGCCGACTATGGGCGAAAGGTTTAATGAAGATTTGGAGAAGAAGATCTGGTGCGCTGATTGCGAGAAATGTGTGAAAAATGGACTTTAAAGATGGGGCAGCCATTTCTTTCCTTTTTCCCTCCAGCGACGAGCAATACTCTTGAACGATTTACTGCTCAACGTTGACTGAGTGGACTGGCTATGGTCAAAATTACTCCCAATTCACCGACAAATGACGGGGTGGAAATGGTTTGGTTTAGTTCAGTTTTGAAAAATTTAAAAGTTAAATCGCTAATATCGGTTTGGAAAAATTTTTAATTGAATTAAATCATAAAAAATTTAGATCGAGCTAAACCGAATCGCTATGGTTCGATTTGGTTCGATCTAAACCGCGATTTGATTTTGCGGTTCAGATCACGGTTCAAACCGCGATCTAGACCACGGTCCAAACCGCATTTCAAATCATAATTTTTTGGCCCATTTCCTCTAGGGCCCCTCATGCGAGATTTAAACTCAATTTAGGAAATAACATTTTGAAAATTCCAAAGACACCCCTTCTTGATACAATGACATTAATGCCCTTTTTTGCCCATACACAGCAACAACGTGTGTTACAGCCTCTGACTATGCAAGTCCAAAATTCAATTTATACTTTAGTCACTGAAACTTTGGGAATTAAATATTGGTCACTAGACATTCAAGTATTTTAAATTAGTCATTAGATTCAGAATAGTTTAATTTTTTCAACCAAAAAATAATTTAAAAAAATCAATATTAACAACGAATTAATCTCATAATTTACACATTCACTTATAAGTTCTCTTATAATTGACTTATAAATCAAAATTTTCAACAAAAAAAAATCAAAAATTTCAATAATAACAACGAATTACTCTCATAATTTATACATTTACAACTCTTATAATTATAAGACTACTTTGTCTTTTATAATTGACTTATAAGACAATTTTACCAACCAAAAAATCAAAAATTTCAATAATAATAACGAATTACTCTCATAATAACAACGAATTACTCTTATAATTGACTTATAAGACAATTAACTTATAAGACTACTTTAAAAAGTCTTATAAGTAACATATAAGACTTTTTAAAAAAGTTTTTATATAAGTAACATATAAGACTTTTTAACAAGTCTTATAAGTAACTTATAAGACTTTTTAAAAAGTCTTATAAGTTACTAATAAGACCTATTTGAACATTGAGAACTATATTGTAAAAAAGTCTTATAAGTAGTAACTTATAAAAAGAAAAAAAAGTCTTTTTACTTATAAGACTTACTAAAAAAGTCTTATAAATTACTTATAAGACTTATTAATAAGTCTTATATGTAACATATAAGACTTTTTTAAAAAATCTAAATTTATATAAGTTACTTATAAGACTTATTAAAAAGTCTTATAAGTTACTTATAAGACTTATTAATAAGTCTTATATGTAACTTATAAGACATTTTAAAAAAGTCTTTATATAAGTTATTTATAAGACTTTAAAAAGTCTTATAAGTTACTTATAAGACTTTTTTAAAAAATCTTATAAGTAACAAAAAAATCAAAAATTTCAATAATAACAACGAATTGCTCTCATATATACATATTTATAACTCTTATAAGTAATATATAAGACTTTTTAAAAAAGTCTTATAAATAACATATAAGACTTCTAATTGACTTATAAGACAATTAACTTACAAGACTACTTTAAAAAGTCTTATAAGTAACATATAAGACTTTTTAAAAAGTCTTATAAGTTAGTTATAAGACTATTTTGTCTTTTATAATTAACTTATAAGACAATTTTTTCAAACAAAAAAATAAAAAAATTGACATATATTATTCACACACTTTAATCTCATTGAAATGCCACACTCATGAACCATTTCTACAAGCACATACACATTCCAACTGCACACACTTCAATTTTATTAAACATCAAGATTATGCTCCGACACATGTCAAACACTCAAGCGCCTTTAACTCAACTAATATGCCACAGCATTACTGATCAAGAAGTAATCCTAAAATTGCGACATTATTTGAATCAACTGAGCTTTCCACATTCCAGACAAATAAATCAACCAAAATGTAGCATTACAGATAAAGAAGTAACCCCAAAACATCTTCACACCCACACACGGATTATTAATCGAAATGCCACCTTACAGATAAATAAAAATAAGAATTCCAACTAAAAAGCAAAAAACATATTGAAAAGCAAAAATATAGTAAAAAATATGAAATACTCTGATTTCATTTATAACAAAAGAGGAGATTTGTAACACTCATATGAATAAATATACTTTCTAATCATTAAACATATTCTAACCCCCCCCCACACACACACACACACAAAAAAAAAAAAAATGACTTACCCACATAGTATGCAATCAAACAGACCCAGAAAACCAAATTAATATCATTCAAATACAAATTAAAATGAAACCCACCTCAGCTTGATACTCATGGGTTTCACCAGAAGCCTTAGGGGCATAAACAAACCTGCCACTGTGCTGTATACATATAAGGAAAGCTTCAGCCATTACATTACCTTACGTGTGAAAACCAACAAGGAAGCTAAGATGTAGCCACCTCAACCCCAAAAAATAATTTTGAAATCACATTTGAAAAATCATTAAAACTCCTAATTTGTTTGCTGATGTAAATCTTCTTGTCGGTGATGCGAGGAGGTCAGATTCACAGCTTACCGGCCAAGTCTGGGTGAACGAGCCTCGCCGGAGAATGGGCTTCGTCGAAGAAGGTGACGCCGGGAGGGTGTTATGCAGATCTCATCGAAAAGTCGATCGAGTGGGACGGGCGATTAGGCGGAGAAGATAAAAAGCCAGAAGGTTGCTGGTGGGATCGGGGGTGGGACGGTGGCCGGATTTACAGAGGGTTTAGAGAGAGTGTGTGTTTTTAGAGAGAGAAGGAGAAGTTTTAGAAAGAGAGAAAAGAAGAATAGAAATTTACTGTGTGTGTGTGTGCTTAGACAAAAGAAAGAGAGAGGAATACAACGGTAGGGGTAGTTTTGGCAGTTAAGAGTTTTATTTGACTGGTCAAAGGGATTGAGGGGTATATACGAAATTATAATTTTAGAAAAACTCTCTATTTAAGATTTACAAATAGAGTCTCCTTAAAAAAGAATAAAATTTGGGTAAGGAGGGCCCTAAGGGAATTTATCCTAATTTTTTTTGTTAATCATTTTATGACTAATGAATATAAATTAATATTTAGAATAAATACAAGCATAACATGATTACTTTGAAACTAAAGTACCAAATACCAATCACCAAACAACAATCATAGAATAATCTTTAAAGTAGAATACAAAACATACCATATGAAAATTACAAATAACAATCTTAAAGTATCAATTACCAAACAACAATCTTAAACAATCTTAGAGCTATCAAGAAAAACTCTACTATAATTCTTGCAGCAGCACATTAAATGTAAGCATAATGGTTTGGTTTCACAGTTCAAATCGCGGTTCGATCTTAAACGATTTAGCTCGATTTGGCTCGACTCAGTTTAGGAGTGTCAAACCCCAAGCTGAGCTGAATCACATGATTTGTTAATTTCTCAAATCGAGCTAAACCACTTATGTCTAAAAACCAAACCAAACCACACGGTTTGCCTCGGTTCGACTCCAAATCGTGATTTGAACCAAACCATTTCCACCCCTAATGACAGTGTATCTTTGTCATTTGAACAAAATTTGTCTTTTTAACTACAGAATAATGCCTCTATTCTGGATTTAAAAGATTATTTTAATAATTGGTTGATAAATTAATTTTTAAAGAATATATATATATATATATATATATATATATATATATATATATATATATATATATATATTTGTGCAACGCAGCGGAATCAATTGACAAAACAATACACAAAAGCAATTGGGAATCGAAAGAGAGAGAGAGTGAGAGATTGTATTTGGGGTTATGAACTTCTGATTTCTTATTCAACCGTCAATCATTAGTTCTTTTACATAATAGAGTTATAACCTTAAATACTTAAGAAACAAACCCTAGTCCCACTACAAGAAAGGAGGCTATTTACGGCGCTCATTTACGGCGATGGACACGCGTCCGCCGTATATATTATATATATATGGCGGTTGTGCATAGCGCCGTATATAAGTAATATATACGGCGGTCTAGACCGCCGTAAATAAGTAATGTACGTACATTTGGTATGTTAGTATATGAGATCGAAGTTATATACGGCGGTATATCAGTGGCCGCCGTATATAGTAATTATTATCGGCGGTTGATACGCGTCCGCCGTAAATAATACACATTATTTACGGCGGTGTACAATATCCGACGTAAATGTTATTAAATACCGGGAAATCCAAATTTTCCTATTCAGTTTCGCGGTAATCTCTATCTATCTCTCTCTCTCTTTCTCTCCTCCATAGCTAGGGCATGAAAATCTCCTCCATAGCTAGGACACGAAAATCCGACGCCGGTGACCAAATCAGCAGGTAGGTATAGCGTATTTACTTTTATTTTTTTTGTTTTTATTGTTCTTGGTCTTGGTCTGTATCTCAGTCTCTCTTTCTCTCCTCTATAGCGTATCTCAGTCTCTCTCTCTCTCCTCCAGCCAAGGAAATTGAGCTTTGATTTCTTCGATCAACAATAATCAGGTATACATTTCTTTCCCCTTTTCTAATTTACTTTTAATTTCTAGGTTTTTTTGTTCTTGGTGTTGTGAGTTATTGTTGATGTTGCTGTTGTTGTTGTTGGTATTGCTTCAGTCTCTATTTTTTTGTTCTTTTTTTTTTTTTAACTCAATAATGTTAGTACTCCAATATATTATTTTTATGTATATAACTAGGTTGATGTAAGCTCCAATTTTGAGCCTAATATACATCAATGAACCCTCACTCTGATAGCTTTGTTATTGGATGAGTCCGAAATTTACATTATTGTTTCCTCGTTCTCCACTTTCTTTGCATCCTAAGAACAGAACTAACGAAGGAAGCAATAAAAATTTAACCTATCAAAGAAACTTCAACCTGAAAAGGGATCCTTAAATCAGGTTAAGCTTCAAAGACTATGATATTCTTTCCCTTGTCAGGAAACCATTTCGTACTTGCATTCTATGCTAGTTACAATATCATTGCATCGGCTTAGTGATACAAGTACTGGTATACATCTCTTCATAAGAGAGTTTTCCATCTGACCCGAGCCGCTGATAAGCCGTCAGCCTAAACAAATGCTAATGCAAGTCAATTTTTAGCCTTGTTCTTATGAACAATAAATTTATCTTTAGTCTGATCAATATTCCAACAAATTCATTGCAATCGGCTAGTGAATATACTTGAACATTTCATTCACAATTTAGGAAGAAGCAACCAGCATTGACATATGAACTTGTTCACAATTTAGGAAGAAGCAACCAACATTGACATATACATGCCCTAACTTGATAAAGCACATAATCTTTTTAGCAATCTAGATGTTGTTTTGCACATCAACCTAGTTCCTTAAATTAGCTTCTCAATTAGGGGGGGGGGGCTTGTGAGAGAGAACGAATGAATGTAGTCATAGGGTTATACTATATCATGGGCCCAAGTTCGACTAATAGGCTAGGCCCAAACAATGTATATTATCTATATTTGGACAAAAGTTGTACATATTTAGACTATGTTTGTTTATGAGTTTATTTTTATTCTAAAATTTGTGTCTCTCGGTCTTATATATAGGTTGTATTTTAACGTTAAAAATATCAAGTCAAGTCATATATGGACAAAAGTTGGATTGATTTGAATAATCGAATTTCAAATGAGTATATGTCTGGGGTTGACAACTTTCTCGATTTTGCATTCTCAAAAATGTCTGTTGGTGTTAAAGAAATATATTGTCCTTGTAAAAAATGCGCAAATCGTTACCAAAAAGACCGTGCAATCATGAAATCACATTGTATTGAAGTGGGATTTCAAAAAGATTACAAGAATTGGATTAGGCACGGGGAAGAGTACATTTCGGCGTATAAGAATGATAATAATGATAGGACAACTGAAGATGGCATTGAAATTGAATTGGGCGTGCAAGATTGTATGAGGCGAATGGTACATGAAGGGATGGGTATCCCGGATAGTAACCAGCCAGGAATTGAAGAAATCGTACAATCAGATGCATCCACCGCAAAGTTTCTTAGACTTTTGAGAGATGCTGATCAAGCCTTGTGGGAAGGGTATGATAAGTTTACAAGATACTCTCATTTATTGTAGAACTTATGCACTGGAATGCTAATTATCGAGTGGCCGATAAGGATTTACTTCTTTATTAAAAATTCATTAGGGCATTGCCTCAGTCAGCGAAAGTGCCAAGTTCCTATCGTGAGGCGTACAAGATGACTGCGGATTTGGGTTTTAGTTATAAAATGTGGGACGCGTACATTAATCATTGTATGTTGTTTCAAAATGAAACTGAAAAACTTACTAAATGTGAAATTTGTGGAGCCTCTAGATATAAGCAACAAGAAGAAGGGGGTAGCGGTGAAGGTGCAGAAACAAGTGGCAAGAATAAACTTCCCAAGCAGGTAGCGATGAAGAAAGTATGGTATTTTCCCTTAAAGCCAAGGTTGCAAAGGTTGTATTGGTCATCTAAGACCGCGACACTCATGAGATGGCATGCCGAGAAAAGAATAGACGATGGCGTGCTGAGGCATCCTGCAGACTCTCGTGCGTGGAAGGAATTTGATAAACGTTATCCATTATTTTCAAGTGAAATTCGGAATGTTAGATTGGGATTAGCATCTGACGAATTTAATCCTTTCAGAACAATGACTATATCTCACAGTACTTGGCCGGTTGTGCTTATGCCATACAATCTTCCACCTTGGTTATGCATGAAACAACCATATTTCTTCTTGTCGGTGCTTACTCAAGGCCCAAAAGGGCCGAGCAACAAGATAGATGTGTATCTCTAACCGTTAATTGATGAGTTGAAGGAATTGTGGGAAGATGGTATATCAACTTATGATGCATCAAGGAACGAGTTGTTTACTTTACGAGCTTCACTATTATGGATAATAAATGACTTCCTGCAGATGCAATGTTGTCTGGATGGAGCACTAAAGGTGAATATGCTTGCCCTTGTTGCAATGTGAGACCTCAAGCACGATGGTTGGATCATGGTGGTAAGTATTGTTATATTGGTCATCGACGCTTCTTGCCTAGGAGTCATGCTTTTCGTAAGGATAAAAGCTCTTTTGATGGTACTCATGAAGTGAGAGATAAGCCCAAGTTATTGTTTGGAACAAAATTGCTTAAACAAGTTGAAAATATGGAAACAGAGTATAAAATAGAAGATGTTATTAAAAAGAGGAAAAGAGAAGAGGGTGAGAAGCAACAAGCCAAGTTGGAGAAAAGAAAGGTTTCTAAGTTGTGTCACAATTGGAAAAAGAGGAGTATCTTCTTTGAGTTGCCATATTGGGCAAATAATCATGTTCGTCATAATCTTGATGTTATGCACATTGAAAAAAATGTGTGTGATAATGTGCTACATACTCGTTAGGTATCAAGGGGAAATCAAAAGATAATGATAAAGCAAGAAAAGACCTAAAAGAGATGAACATTCGGAAACCATTGCATCTACAAAAGCTTCCATCCGGCAAAGAAATTATGCCTCCGGCTCGCTTCACAATGAGTAAGAAGCATAAAGACACATTCTTGAAAGTTCTAAAGGGAGTCAAAGTCCCTGATTGCTACTCGTCAAACATATCTCGTTGTGTACATCTAGAGGAAAGAGCTATTTGGGGTCTTAAGAGCCATGATAGTCATATTTTGCTCCAACAACTACTCCCTTTAGCTGTTCGAAAAGCGTTGCCTACTTCTGTTGTAAAAGCCATCATTGAGTTGGCAAATTTTTTTAGGCAATTATCCTCAAAGGTGAATAGACTTGCTGATCTCGAAAAGATACAAGATCGGATGGCTGTCACACTATGCGCTCTCGAGAAAATATTCCCACCAGCTTTCTTTGATGTTATGGAGCACTTGCCGGTGCATTTAGCCGAGGAGGCCTTGCTAGCAGGCCCAATACAATTTCGTTGGATGTATCCGGTAGAGAGGTACATCCATATTAAATTTACTTTGAAAAAAAGTTAAATTCCTTTTTACATCTGCTTTAGCATAAGTAAATGTTTTTGTAGGTTTCTACTTACATTAAAATTATATGTTCAAAATCGAGTCCATCCCGAGGCCTCCATAGCTAAGGCAATTGTGGCTGAAGAATGCATGACTTTTTGTACGCAATATTTGGATGACATTGAGACAATGTCCAATCGTCCTAGAAGAAATGATGATGAAGGTGATGAGTTAGGCCGCTTTGTAGGAAAAGAAGAGGTAATTACCCTTGATTACATCACACGAGTACAAGCGCATAGATATGTGCTTTTCAATACTGAAGATGTTGAACAATACCTAGAGTAAGTGATTCCTTACATGAGGCTTACATTCCTTATATCTTTTATATTTTAAATTAATACTTAATTCATATTTTCAATCGCTCGTAATGCATCGTGCACATTTGAGGGAGACACTACCTCGTAATCAACGACATCTTATAGAGAAAGAACATAATGATAAGTTTGTTAGCTGGTTTAAGGATTATGTAAGTATGAAACCACCTTCATATAATAGTTTCAATTTATCGTTTTAAATATTTTCTTATTAAATTTTGTTTTTTATAAAAAGTATGCACGACGAAAGATGTAGTGCCCGAAAGAATTATGAGTCTTGCATTGGGTCCTCATATGGATGCGAGGCGGTATAAGTCTTACATAATAAATGGTTTTCGATTTCGAGTGAAGGATGTCGATAGACGGAGGAAAACTCAAAATAGTGAAGTCATGCTGAATGCAAGTGTGACAAGTTTTGCAAGTCGAAAGGATAATAATCCCATTGTAGGGGATGTTAACTTCTACGGGGAGTTGATTGAGATCCTTGAAATTCGTTATAGCAACTCAATAAGATTTGTATTGTTTAAATGTGATTGGGTTGATAACCGAACATGCAAGATGGAAGATGAGCAAAAATTTACTCTTGTAAACTTCAATCACAAGTTGTATAAGGATAATCGAGTTGGTGATGAACCATTCATATTAGCATTTCAAGCTGAGCAAGTTTGGTATGTTAAAGATCCTATAGAAAGTGATTGGAAAGTTGTGATGAGGATTACGCCAAGAGATAGTTTTGACATATATTCAAATGATGATAAACAAGTTTCAGATTCGATTCCACAATTGGTACCATTTTGCTTACAAAATTTGGATGAAAATGTTGCTAACGAAGAAGCATCGTGGGTGCGAGAGGGAGTTGATGGGGTCGAGATTGAAACTACTAATATCAATGATGTTGATGTTGATATGACCGATAATGATGATGTTGATATGGCCGATAATGATGATGATTAGTTTGAGTAGTATTTGTTTAGATCTTATTTGCTTACTATTTACTAAGACAATGTTATTACTTAAGTTTCATGTTTCAATTAAACTTGTTATTTTTGTATGGTTGAATATTAATATTCTTACTTCTATATAATATGTATTTGTTTAGATCTTATTTGCTTACTATTTACTAAGACAATGTTATTACTAAAATTTGTCTCTCCGTCTTATATATAGGTGGGTTGTGCTGAAACTGTAGTGTGGTGGTTCGGTTGGGAATTGGAAGGAGAATTTGATTGTGGGGGTATGTTTATTGTTGCACTTTCTTTGTGATTTGTGTGGAGGTTTTGTAGTTGGTTTTTGTGTTGAAAATATGCCTCCTAAGGAGAGAGACGTTAGAGGGGGTAGCAACAAGAGGGGTAGACAAAACCCGCCGCCCGTAGTCCTAAATGATCCCACTTCCCCTAATGCATCATTGATCAGTTTATGGGATTGACCCAATTGACCTCCGCTCAAAAGAAAAAATGGCGAAATTTGGAGGGTAGGAAATTTCAAGTCACCACTTTCCTTCATTTGCCGGTGTTGAGGGATTTGGGTTTAGAGACGTTAGTAACAGAATTGATGACGCAAGCCGGGTTAGGTAATTTCCTGGGGAAGACTCCATCTACGTATTTGAGATATTCACTTGAGTTCCTTTCAACTTTGGAGGTAGGCAAGGGGTCACAAGAAAATTCTATTCGGTTTCATCTGGATGATAAAGCCTATCGAGTGACTTATGATGAGTTGAGGGGAATCTTTGGGGTTGATCAGCCGAGAGGAAACTGGGTGGAGGCTGATGGGGGACTTGTTTTTTCTTTTCGGAGCTCACAGGATTGCCCTGCAAAAAGAAATACCTTAGGGATTCCTCTCTTTCTCACCCGGCTTGGAAATTATTTTACGGAGCTCTATCTATGTCTTGGTTGGCAAACGGAGAGCCCGCTCAATTGAATGTGGCTATGGTAAACCTTTTGCGAACAGGGTTGAGGAGTTTTCAGGTGATTCCTGATTGGGTTGATATTTTTGTTCGGAGATGTGAGGCATTTGCCCTTACCAAAAAGGGAAACATATCAATAGGGGGGATGATCACATTGATTGCTCAAGCTTGTGTGGGTGAACCAAAACCCGAGGCGATGAGATTGATGGGGGGCACGAGTTTTTATTCTGGAGACTGGCTAGTGCAGTATGACAAGTTTGTGAGGGACCTGAGGGCGACGTACAACAGGTCTTTATTGTTTGAATATGGTACTCCTGTGAGGACGGTCTGCGGTGGTAGGGCCACATTTCGGAGTGGTGAATGTGCCAGGCATTGGCGTATGCCCTGTTGATGATCAAATGGATCCCGTTGATGAGAAGGATGATGAGGAGCAGGAAGAGGAGGATCAGTGAGAGACAGGTGGTCAGGAGAGAGAGCGGAACCGCAGCCGCAGGTTCTTTTGATCAATGGGATACCATGAGGGCATTTCTGGAGGAGCAGGAGCGATCAAGGATCGCTCGGGAGCAGAGCCGACATGCTTTGGAGGATGCTAGATGGGGGGAGGTTATCGCTTGAGAACAGAGTCGATAGGCTTTAGAGGATGCTAGATGGGGGGAGGTGCAGGATCGTTTTGAGGGGTTGGAAGATGAAACTGCCATTTTGGGAGCCCGGTATATGCAGCTGGAGGCTTGGGCGATGCAGACAGAGCCCCGGAGTTACGAGCTAGTTTCAGAGGATTATTTGACTATGATGCATTCGAGAGCCACTGCTCGTGCACAGAGGCGTTCTTCCCGTCAGACCTACTATCAGGGACAAACCTCCGGCTCTCATCAGTGATGTTATTATTTATGCTTCATGTTTCAATCAAACTTGTTATTTTGTATGGTTGAATATTAATATTGTTAATTGTAATATGTATTTGTTTAGATCTTATTTGCTTACTATTAGTAAGACAATGTTATTACTTATGTTTCATATTTCAATCAAATTTGTTATTTTGTATGGTTATATTGAATATTAATATTGTTAATTGTAATATGTATTTGTTCTGCTTCTTTTGATCAAACTCTTATTTCCTATAGGATCTTGTTGCAGCAGCTCTCTCAAGTTACTTTCCACCTCTGTCATCTTCTTCTCTAGGTACTCCTTTGATGCCTGTAGAAATTTGAATATATTAAATGAATATCCAATTTTTACTTTGGGATGTCCCCGCCCCGCTTCCCCACCGATTTGGTACCCGCGGGAGCCCCAGCCCCCCCGTACTATTTTATACTTTTTCTGTATCAAGCAAGGCTTGCCCTATAGTGTTGTTGTTGTTGTTGTTCCTTGTTGTTGTTGTTGTTCCCCCTGCCCCCCTTCCCCATCGATTTGGTACCCACGAAACATGTTCCTTCTTGTTGTTGTTGTATTTGTGATTAGGGAAATGCATTTTTTGCATCATTTTCCTACTTTTACTAAGTTGAGTGACAATATTGAATATTTTTGGACTTTAGTAGCCTATGTGATTAATGCAGGAAAGTTGGGTGGTCAATATGTCGGTTTTGCTAAACTTAAAACATTTATCTTTAAGGAATTTTGGTACTTTAGGTCCTTTAGGATGTTTACCATTTGTATCATGTTGTAATTGCCTTAAAGGCCTTCTATGTCATAGTTTATTTGCTTTTGCATTAATGTAAATTGATAGATATTTCATATTCTCGGGTGATTGATTTCCTATCCAACTAAGCATATTTCCAACTGATGGTATTTTAATGGTTGTGTTTAAGATTATGACTACTCATAGATAGTGCTTCATATGGATTTCATATGTTCAGTTTGCGTGTTCAACTTATTTGGTGCAACTTCATAAGGTTGTAAGTTGTAGGTCTAAAGGCTTTGTTATTATTGTTGCTGCTGTTGTTATTATTGTTGCTGCTGTTGTCGTCGTATACATAAAAAAATGAAATGATATTTCTGTTTTTTCCTGTTGCTGTTGTTGTTTCTGTTTAAGCATAGCAAACTTGGATAGCAAACTTGGGATTTGGTTGTTATTGTTGCTGCTGTTGTTATTATTGTTGCTGCTGCTGTTTTTTCCTGTTGCTGTTGTTGTTTCTGTTGTTGTTTCTGTTTAAGCATAGCAAACTTGGGATTTAGTTGTTTATTTGTTGCAAGATCTGCATAGTTGCATCCTTGATACATGACATATCAGTTTTTTTCCTGTTGCTGTTGTTGTTTATTAGACTTAAGAGTAAGAGTAAGCATGTGAGAAATACTTGTACTTTTGACTTGGTTGATATCCATCCTCAGTTATATGTTATACTTGTTCAAAGAGAACTCCTGAGCTAGCAATTTAAATTTATTTGGGTATTAACGATTGTCATGTATAATGCAATGTTTGAGTTTTTCTAGTGCAGAAAAACGATTATTATTATTCTTTTTTTTAGATGTCAGGAAATGCATATTTACTCATCATTGAAATGATATACTCCCTCGTTACCAAAATTAATGTCAAAAAAAATTCAAAATTGTTATTGCCGAGTAGCATGGGGCACCTAAAATCCCGTGTTTCAAAAGCATATTTTTTTTGACATTCATTTTCAGACGTAGACGGAGGAAGTACATTAATAATCTTCTTGTTTGGCTAGTTTCTTTACTAAGCACATTGCAAAGTTCCAAAATCAAGGAGGGAATATCTCAAATCTCACCAACCTCACTAATTAAAAACATTTTTTTTTAATAATTAATTAACTCCCCAGCAACTTAAGTTTGGTAAACTATCTAATGGGTATATTATAGCTTGGACACCCTTCCATGATAACAACTATAGACAGCATGTACCCCCACGGGGTAGCTCAATGGTAAGGGATGATAAGAGGGTTTTTGTGTTTGAGTGATGGGATATGCAACTTGATTGGTCCTTGATATTGGATGTGCAAATAAATGAATAGCTCATATGTGTGGCTATATTGAGTATTGTACATTATAAATACAGAATGCAAATAAATGAATAGCTCATATGTGTGGCTATATTGATAAATGTGTGATGTTGTTGTTGTTTTTTCCCAGACCATTGTAGCAAAGCCAATAGAAACCTAGGT
>JAFEMH010003924.1:0-52500 GCA_022495995.1 Adenophora triphylla var. japonica | reverse complement strand
CACGTCTTTAGGAGATTCTTTAAAGTAGTTGTTAATGATACGACCTGAGGGATTAGCACCTTAGTTAAACTAAGGCCCCCAAGCTCTTCTCCAACTTGCTAGACAAGGTTTCGGGCTGGAATAGCCACTTGATCAAGGTGGAGAGTAGGAAGGGTTTGGAGATCCCATTGCCAGAGGAGAATTCTGAGCCCATAAAGGAGGACGAGTATTGGGTCCCGGATCGGAGTGATGAGCTAACTCGTAGGTTGACAACTGTTGCTCGCAAGAGCACAATTAGTTGTGCTACGTTGGAGTTGAGCAAGGATTACTACATCCAGGCTAGGATGATGATGGGAGGTGACAGAGGAGTAGCCCCTTTGGTTCCAATAATAAGGAGCCTTAGGTATCCATACTAGGTTATCCACGAGAGCGAGAAAGAGAGGGAGAGAGAGAGAGCGAGAGATTTGCCACCCAATGCCACTTCTGTAAGAGAAATTCGGACCACTGCAAGAACCTGTTTCACTATGGCGGTTAAGTACTTATCTTGTTTTTCCTTTTGCTTAAGTTTTTGTTCATCCTTTTTATACTGACAACCCTCTTTTCGGCTTGTGCAGTTCTTACCCCAGCTTAGGAATCACAAATGGAGCGCATCGTCGAGTTGGGAGATCGCCGTAGAAGTTGCAAGGACCCTGGTAAAGCCAATGCTCAGGCTAGCAGGGAGAGTGAAGCCATTGCTAGGAACAACTTGCTCCCAAAAGAAGGAGTGGAGATGGTTCCCATTGATGGTACTGAGCCCGTCCAACCCATCGAGCCAGAAATACAAGTAGAGGCCCCTAGGGCGAATGGGAGAGTGGAGCCGGAGCCAGCTCCAGGGTCGAGCAACGACCCTCAACTTGAGTCAATGGAGGGCCAAGAATGCCAGACCGACTTTGTGGATCTGGAGCTAAATATCGAAGGCCAAGACGACACGAAAGGCGATCTAGCCCTTACCCGAACAGGAAAGGTCAAGGGTGGAGGTAGTTCTAGAAGGTACTGGCCCCTCTAGGCCGTCAGCCTCCAGGTTCAGCATTCCAGTTGGTCAAGATTCCACTTCAAGGGATGTAGGGGAGGTGCAGTCTATGGTAGATACACTGGGTAATGTGGCCCCTTGACTGGGGTGAATTCCCTCTGTCGTGAGTACCCCGAGTTGGCTCTAGGCCAGACCATAATCCGTCGAGCAGCGGATAGGGACCTGCTTGCCATCTTTTCTGAGGAGGGCTTGACCCTTGAGGAGTTTAGTGACCATTCCGGCCTACTTGCTTCCGAGGTAACACTTAAATTCTTTTCCCAATTTTCCCATTCACTTTCACTATCATTATCTTGATCGTTTCATTTTTGTCTCGCAGTCTTTAACTCTGATTGAGCAAGCAAAGTGCAGTTGAAGGGCGTCCCTGGAGAAGGAACATATCACTAAAGCTAACTACGCTAGGAAAACTAGGGAGGCAGAGGAGCTGAAGAGAAAGCTGAATGAGCTGGACTCTCAATGCTCGGCCCTTCAGATGACCCATTTTAATGCTAAAAAGAAGAGAGACGAGGCATATCAGGCCTCAAAGGTGGCTAAGGAGAATCTAGCTCCTTTGCAGGAGTAGGTCGACTCCTGGGCTCCGACCAAGGCTGCCTTGGAGGAAGAGGTAGCCCAAACAAAGCATGGTAAGGCTGAGTTGGAGGGTCAGGTTGAGCAACTATCCCAATTGGTCCAAGATCGCAATAACAGATTGCTCAAGCTTGATGAGGATCATAAAGCTGCTCGGCTCAAGTGGGAGGAGGAGGCCCAGGCTAGAGAGAGGGTTGTAGTTGAGAAGTTTAAAGCTAGTGATGAATGCTACAATATCATCGTATCTCGAACTCGGGACTTTTATGATGTAGGGCGTCAGCACCTGGTTCGTCAGGCTATAGTGGATCCAACTGTCGACTTGAGTGTTGAAAAATTGGCCCAGTGGGCTTTTGAGGATCGCTATGATGACCTAGCCCACACCGGCCACTCTCTAGTCCCCTACAACTCCAACGACCTAGCCGTTATTGCGAAGCAGGATGCAGAGGATGGGCTTGAGCCCTGGGTCGCTCCAGCTGTCGAGCCAAGAAACTTTAACACTATTATCCAAGAGCTCATGGAGGCCGATGAAGCATAGGAGGAAAGGGAGGTCACCCAGGACCATGTTTTTGAAGATGCGGAGCAGCAGCAGTAGAGTAGTTCTTTTGATTTCCTTGTAATGAACAAGTCTTAACAATATTTACGTTTTATTAGATAGCTATGCCTTGGCCCAGTTTGGGAGACATTTTCCTTTTTAACTTTTATATTAAATGGTCTTAGACTGCCTTTGGGAGACCAACCTTTCAATGCTAGTTTATTTTATCCATCTTTTATCGAGCAAAGTGTCTTTCTTAACTGCCAAACTAACATGAGAACGAGATCGACCAAGGATTTAGTCGAAACTATTTTAGATAACGAGACAGACGAAGGTTTTATTCGAGCCTGTTTATAGAATAAGATTGACTAAGGCTTTAGTCGAATCTGTGTAAGAACGAGATTGACCAAGTCTTTAGTCGAATATGTTTAAGAATAAGATTGACTAAGGCTTCAGTTGAATCTGTTTAAGATCGAGATTGACTAAGGCTTCAGTCGAATCTGTTTAAGAACCAGATTGACAAAGGCTTCAGTCGAATCTGTTTAAGAACGAGATCGACAAAGGCTTCAGTCGAATCTGTTTAATAACGAGATTGCCTAAGGCTTTAGTCGAATCTGTGTAATAACAAGATTGACTAATGCTTTAGTCAAATCTGTTTAAAAATGAGATCGACTAAGAGTCGGATCTGAGCTAATACATAGAAAGCATGAAACAATAACGTTGATAGAACTTTTGGGGAGCAGGCCCTTTTATTGAATATGTAACTTATTACATAGAGAGTTCATCCACCTTTACATCGACACGGGAACGAATTAAAAAATAATACTTAGTCAAATGACTAGCATGCCAAGGATGTCTTAGCTCGCTTCCTCTAAGATTTCCTATCATGTAGGTCCCTTCCTTGACTACCCTTGTGATGATGTATAGACCTTCCCAGTTGGGTGACAACTTGTTTTGCTCAGCCTTACACCCAGTCACCTCGATATTCCTCAAGACATAGTATCCAAATCTGAATGACCTCTTCTTGACCCTTTTGTCATGGTACCCTTTGGTTTTATCTTTATATTTAACCATTCTAAGTTAGGCCGTCATTCATCTTTCATCGAGCAAGTCTAAGTCGATCAACCTGTTGGAGTTGTTCTGAGTCTAGTCAAATAGTGCAACCATGGCTGTTGAAATCTATAGCTCAGCTGGTTCCATGGCCTCCGACCCATAATTAAGAGAAAATGGGGTTTTCCCGTAGGCCTCCGGGTGGTTGTGCGGATTGCCCATAGAGCAAGTGGGAGTTCGTCCAACCATCTTCTGCTCGTTCATCCAAATTCTTACTTAGAGCCGACAAAACCAACTTGTTGGCCGCCTCTGCTTGTCCGTTGTCTTGGGGATAGGCGACTGAAGACTTCCAATGCTTGACTCCTGGTCGGTTCATCTCTGTCTCGAAAGATGTTGAGAACTGCAGACCGTTGTCGGACATGATTGAATGTGGCACCCCAAAGCGACACCAAATATAGTCATGGATGAAGTTCATGGCATTTTCCTCGGTTGTCTTAGCTAGAGAATTTGCTTCTATCCATTTTGTGAAGTAATCTATTGCCACGATCACATACTTACAGTTTTCAGGGGTGGGTGGTGTTTTGGTAGAAAAAAAACAATAGTACAGAATCTTAACTTTGACAAGTGTGTGGATTTAAATACTAAGGAGGGGACTGTGGAATTCGAATAAATGGAACAAAGACATGAAAAGAACGAATGACACCATGAATTGTTAACGAGGAAAACCTTGGAGGTGACAACCTCTTTGGAAAAAACCCCGGGAGTTAGGTCTCCAACCTTAAAAGTTTCACTATGATAATTGAGTTACAACTTTGAAAGAGGATGGAGAGGATTACAAGTAGCTTGTGTGTAGAGTGTGTGCATATGAGAGAGTGTATTTGTTTCCGTCTCCATCTCCCCTTAAATATAAGTAAGTATGACGGGGTAATAGTTTGTTCCTACAATCTCGGAAATGATCTTTATCCTCTTCAACGTCCATGAGACTAAGTCATCCTTGCCGTTGAAGTTGTGTTGAACGTGCTAGAAAAATATCCTGTATTTTTCTCTCTTATTTACTGGAAAATAATAATAATAAAGATATTAGGAAATATCAAATAAGTAAATATTAAAACGATACTTACAGTGGAATAACATCTTGACATGCAGGATCAACTGAAGATGTCACTATGCTGAAAAATACCCACAACAATTTGTCCCCAAAAAAATTTGGCTATGTTGGCAATTGAAGAGGCAAATGTTTTTATTCCAATTAAATGCTCAACTGCCAGCTTGCATGATGGGACGGTTAGGGATACGTGGCGACAATGGACGGTTGGGGAGTAATGCTTAGAAAAAAGCGATTTTTTGAAAAAAGAGTTCTTTTTCTTTTTAATAACCGCTTGGAAGGATTAATAGGCTTCTCAAACCTTCCTTTTCACCTGCTTGCTACGGCGCTGTTCTTCCTCAAGGTAAAATTTCTCCGTTTCTTATTTTCTTCCATTGTTTACTTCTTTTCTTTCGTCTGTCATCCATGGGTAGGACCAGGTGGAGTTCGTCAAAAGCTAAGAATGCCCCATCCCCACAATGTCCCATAGAGATCAGTCTTACCGATTTTGTTTGTGAAAATGTCCTTGCAAAACCGGATGAAGAGACTTGTTTGTTTAGTGATACCCAAATAGAATCACTAAAACAACAATGTTACTTCCCCAAAGGTGCGATTTTTCATCCTTTCTCTGTAAACCTTAGATCTGACTTCGTTTCCGCCAAATGGATTTGTTTCCTCGAGTATCCTTTTCTTCTAGGGTTTAGTTACCCCTTTCCATCGTTGGTTTCTGAGTTTTTTCAAAAGACCCATCTTGCCTATCCTCAATTGATGCCCATGGCTTGGAGAGTTTTTGCTTTTATTATCAAAGTGAACAGGGAAAATGGGTTAAACCTAGGGCTTCATGAGATAGCCTATTCGTACGATCTTCAGCCTTTCGGTTCAAAAAGGTATCTCTTCAAGAAAAGGTCAGGTAGGCACTCCTTAATGAGCACCACATCTTCTAGTGATAGGGGATGGAAAAATAGGTTTTTCTTTGTTGATAGGGCATCCATTGGAGAAGGGAATGAGATATCAAGCAAATGGAACAAGGGAGGTACTTGAATTCCTAACTTTGTGACTTCCTATTCTTGAAACAAACTGAAATCGTAATTGTTCTTACCTCTTTTCAGATATTGACTGGGGAGAACTACTTCCACCGGCTGAGGACACCTTGGCCAAAATTGACGAGTTTTTCAGGCTTCCCTTGGATAAGAGATCTCCTAGGGGACTACTGGAGTCACCTCTGGTTGTTCCAGAAGATCAGAAAGCGTCAACTTCTGTCATTATGTCGACAGGTAAACATATTGTCTTTTCACTATAGTTTTACCAACTTGATGCGTTACATTTCTTGACAATATTCATATGTCAATGCAGTCTCCAAACCAGTTGTTTCAGGATCGGACTTTGATCTTGACGACATTGAGGCCATGTTTGATGAGCCCGCTCTTAAGATTGATATGAAACCTCCGCCTGTTCCTAAGAAGATCCCTGTTTTAGATGAGAGCGCGGGGATTGGCTCCAGGGTGAGAAAGAGGAAGGCTATTCAAGAGGAGGTGATCGAGGTTGGAGATTTTTTTGAAGGAATGCCAGTGGGAGAATTCAAAAAGAAATGTATGAGTTTTGCAACAGGGGTAAGATGATACTGACCAGGTTTTAACTATTTCAAAAGTTTTTTTTTATAACACATTTTGATGTCAAGCTATTATTTTACAGGCTGTAGGGTATTTGGAGGATCTGGTAAAAGAAATGGAGACGCTGAAGAAAAAATCTAAAGCTGATATTGCTTTGCTTAAGAAGGAGAAGATAATATTAGAGAGCAAGGTGAAAGGACATGAGAAGAGCTTGGAGCAACAAGTCAAGTCATTGGAAGAGCAGGAGCAGACGGTGAAGGATTTACTGAGCAATTTGGTAAAAAGTGAGGAGGATCATCTTAAGGAGATTGCAGAAGTGAAAAGTTCTTGCAAATTGGCTGCTGCTAAAACCATTTCCCAATGTAAGATTAAGATGATGAAGGAATTCCAGGAAGGGAAGGCCGATGATTGGGATATCAACAAGGAGTATGCCTACTTCTCCAAGCTGACGGGTGAGCCAATAGATGAGGGTGAGGTGTCATCAAGCCCAAATGAAGCGATTGAAAAGGATGCAGTGGAAGTTGGAGAAGTTACCCCCAAAGCAACACCTGCGACGGATGCCACCTGAAAAAGGTAAAATAACTTTGTTCTGGTCTTTTGATGGTATTACTGGGGTGGAATCCCTAAAGACAATTTTTAATTTTTGTTTGGTTGTGTAATAGGTCCATAAGGACCAAAGACAATTTCTTTTACGTGTTGGGTTGGTCCAACACTTTTGCACTTTAACTTTGGTAGTTTGGATGTTTTTATGGTAACTTTAGTTTAGTTATGGTTTAGTAGTTTTCAAGCATGTCAAGGCTTGTTTCCTTTTGGATGAAATTTTTCCTTGGATGATCATTTGTTATGCTCATAAGGTGACATGATAGTATGTCAAAACGGTAGGTACTTAAGATGACATGTATATGTCATAACCACAAGAATAATACGTAAGATCAATCATCTAACTGAGTGGGAATGGGTAAGCTATATGAGTTTACCCATATAGGCCCACCCCACACCTCAATTAAAGAGATAACTTGCGCTCCAGGCGAAGGTGTGGTAACCTAACATCTTAAGAAAGAGGTAATTAACTCTTTAAACCTTAGAAGGGATTGTGTACCTTTACTTGAGAAGAGATGGCCAGTCTCTGACGGAGGAGAATTCATTTTTCTTTGCGTACTTTCAACATGTCCCCATGTATGCATGTCAACACCTCATAATACAGAAACATGTTAAAACAGACGCCAACTAATATTGACGCCTCTCCACTAGGTGCGTTAGTAACATCTTGATTTGTAGTGAAGTAAATAAAAGTACATAGGAAAATGAAAGGTTACAAATAAATAAAGGATTATTCATACCTGGGAAGAGATGAGTTTAAGGGGAGTTTTTGTTTAGATGTAATACCTTTTAAGGTGAATGGCGTTCCAACTTCGTGGTATCATTTGGCCATCCAAGGTTGCCAGGCGATATGCGCCTTTCCCGGCCTGCGCATCTATTAGGTAGGGTCCCTCCCATTTTGGGGCGAGCTTGCCTGCATTGAGCTCTTTGGTATTTTGAAATGCCTTTCGTAGGACTAAGTCTCCTACTTGAAACCTTCTAATCCTGACGTTTTTGTTGTACGATCGGGCTACCCTTTGCTGATATGCTGCCATCCGAACTTTGGCCATGTCCCTCAGTTCATCTACGGTATCTAAGTCATGTATCAAGATGTCTTTGTTATGTTCAGATGTCAACAAACTGTATCTGGCCGTAGGTACAAGTACTTCTGCTGGAATAACTGATTCTGTTCCAAATACAAGTGAATAGGGGGTTTGACCAGTAGCGTTCTTAGATGTCGTCCTATCGGCCCATAGAACCATTGGTAACTCTTTTGCCCATCGTCCTTTCTTCTGGTTCAGTCTCTTTTTTAAGTTGCTTATGATTATTTTGTTGCTAGATTCTGCCTGTCCATTGGCTTGAGGGTGAACAGGCAAAGATGTCACCATCTTGACTCCCCAAGATGTCAAGAAATCTTGGATTCTCTTGCTAATGAATTGAGAGCCGTTGTCACAAATTATCTCTGATGGTATTACAAATCGGCTGAATATATTTCTTTTGATAAAAGATATAACTTCTTTGTCGCGAACTTGTACGTATGCCTCAGCTTCTACCCATTTAGAAAAGTAGTCTGTCATAGCTAGTAGAAATATTCTTCCACCTGGTGCCCTGGGTAATTTTCCTACGATGTTCATTCCTCAAACCATAAACGGCCATGGCGACAGGATAGGATGTAGTAGTTCAGCTGGTTGGTGCAGGATGTCCCCATGTCGTTGACAGAAGTCACATTTCTTTGCATAGTCAGCAGCGTCTCTTCTCATTGTGGGCCAAAAATAGCCCATTCTAAGAGCCTTGGTATGCACTTCGCCCCCGTATGATTTCCACATTGTCCTTCATGCAGCCTCCTTTAGAACCCGATGAGCTCGCTCGCCTCTAGACATCTTAAGTAGTGACCTGCAAATGCATTTTCTAAATGAAGGTTATCAATAAGTAAATACTTAGATACTCTTACCCTGAAGGCTCTAGCATTTTTCTCCTCGGCTGGGATCGTATCATCTAAGAGATACTTGATAATAGGAGCTGTCCAAGAGATTGCTGCTGGAGAGGGAGGTACGTCGACATCTAGAGCGAACAGCTCAAGATGATCAATTGCTGGGATGTCAATATGCACAATTGGGATACTTGTCTGTGAAATGCTTTTGAAGGCTGAGCCCAAGTTTTCCAGAGCATCTGCTTGAGAATTTTCTTCTCGTGGAATTTGTTCCAAGGAAAATGATTTGAATTTGGACGAAAGAATTTTTACGATTTCCAAATATGTCGTCATCTTTGCATTTTTCGCTATGTAGGATCCGTTGTAATGGTTAACAATTAGCAAAGAATCCATAAACACCCGGATATGCTTGACATCTAGGTCCTGGGCTGCTGTTAAACCTGCGATTAATGCCTCATATTATGCTTCATTATTAGTGGCCTTGAAACTGCAACTGATGGATTGTGGTATTATGTCCCCTTGTGGCGATTTTAGTACAACACCAAGACCTGTACCTCTCATGTTAGAAGCACCATCTGTGTAGAGAGTCCATATTTTCAGGATGTCATCATCTTGAAGTTGTTGTACTTCCAATTCCACCTCTTGTTGCATGGTTGGACTAAAATCAACCACAAAATCAGCTAGGGCTTGAGATTTTATTGCAGTTCTGGGCTCATATTTAATGTCATACGTGCTTAATTGTACAGACCATTTCGCCATTCGACCTGACATCTCTGGTTTTCTCATAACATTCTTAATAGGATAGTTAGTACGTACAATTATAGTATGTGTTTCAAAATAGTGCCTTAATTTAATAGAAGCAGCTTATCAAAGCTAAAATTAACTTCGTAAATGGGAATACCCGGTCTCCGCGTCTAAGAGTGTCTTACTTATATAGTAGATGGGTTGCCGATTACCATCTCGTTCTGTCACCAAGATCGCGCTTACAGCGCCTTCGATACCGCTAGGTAGATGTAAAGATGTTCCTCCTCCCGAGGTTTGGCCAATAATGGAGGTGTCGACAGGTAAGTTTTGAGCTCCCGAAAGGCTTCTTCATGTTGGTCCTCCCACCGGAACTTCTTGTTCTTCCTCAAGATATCATAGAAAGGTTTGCATCGATCCGAGGATTTTGAAATGAACCAGGTGAGTGCGGCAATCTTTCCCGTCAATCTTTGGACGTCCTTGGACAGATTGAGGTGACGACAGTTGATAATAGCACGTATCTATTCGGGCGGCTTCAATGCCTCTTTTAGTAACCATATAACCCAAAAACTTCCCCGCCTTCATTCCAAAGTTGCATTTAGCCGGATTAAGTTTCATATTGAAACAATCCAAGATGTCGAAGGCTCGAGATAGGTTGCCTATGTGATCTTCGGCTTTCTTGGATTTTACTACCATGTCGTCAATATATACTTCCATTGTGTCCCCAATCTGATCTTTGAACATTTTGTTGACGAGCCTTTGATATGTTGCACCCGCATTTTTTAGTCCAAAAGGCATAGCAATATAACAATAGATACCTGTGGGTGTTATGAAGGCGGTGTCCTCTTGGTCGATGGTTCCATCTCGGATTTGTTGAAATCCCGAGGATGCGTCCATGAATGTGAGGAGCTCATGTCCTGAGGTGGCATCAACTAACGAATCTATGTGTGGCAAAGGGAAAGGATCTTTTGGACAGGCTTTATTCAAGTCGTTGAAGTCAACACAGACTCGCCATTTCCCATTCTTCTTCTCAACCACAACCACGTTTGCTAACCATCTTGGATAATCTACCTCTCATATCATGTTAGCTTTGAGTAAGCGCTCTACTTCTTCCTTGATGATCTGGTTTCTTGTTTCGCAAACTTCCTACATTTCGGTGCACCGGTTTAAAACTAGGATCTATGTTAAGTTTGTGAGTGATGACATCTTTGCCGATACTGTCATGTCATCATGTCTCCAAGCAAAACTTTTATTCTCGCTTCTTAATAGGTCCACAAGCTTCTCTTCTATGTCTGATGGGATGTCAGTGCCAATAAGTACCTTGATGTCCGGGTTGGAAGGGTCTAGCAATATTTCTTTCACATCATCCTCCCTAGCTTCCAGGACTTCACGTACATTCCTCTGTAATTGCTATGCTTGTTTTGGAGATGTCGACGCCTTCATTGAAGTTTTATAACATTCCTTGGCCACCTGTTGATAACTGTATATCTTAGCGACACCCCAAGGTGTTGGAAACTTCACACACTGATGGTAAGTGGAGGGTACAGCCTTCATTCCATGAATCCACGGTCTTCCAAGGATGACGTTGTAGGATGTTGCACAATCAATTATGCAGAACCGTTCCATGGTGTTGAGGCCCTTTGAGTATATTGGAAGCTTTATCTCCCCCACCGTTTCTTTGACTTCACCACTGAAGCCTACCAACACTGCAGATTTCTTAATGATCTCCGATTCTGGGATGTTCATTTCCTTAAGGGTACCCAACATAATAAGATTGACAGAGCTACCCCCATCAACCAGGATGCGCCGGATTGTACAATTGGCAATCTGCAAGGAAATAACTAGGCCGTCGTGATGAGGTTCCAGCAAGTTATCTCGATCACTCTCATCAAAGGTGATTGGATCCTGGCAGGGTGTCGACATCCTGGGCTGTCTTTCTGGCTTCTCCTCTTTTGACTCCTTAGCATGTCGTTTTGCGGCAGAATAGGATGTGCCACATATTTCTGAACCTCCACTAATGAAATTGATCACCTTTGTTGATGCTGGGGGAGAAACTGGTCTTTCGGCTTCATGAGGAGCTTCCGCACTTTCAGCCTTCTTCTTTCTCGGGTCCCAAGAACTCCTTAAGATGTCCCTTCGAGAGCAGTAACCGATCTCCTTTCTTAGTGTGATGCAATCTTCATAACATGCCCAAAGTCTTCATGGTAAGCGCACCATTTTGATTTGTCACGCCATCCCGTGGTCTTATCCGTCTTCTTTGGCCATCGGGCTTTGTCCCCTAGGTTGCCCATTGCACAAAGTATACCCGAAATGTCACCGTAAAAACAATAATCGAAATGTTAGGCACATTATCACTATCTTCATCCTCACCATCTATTGAATTAATTTTGCTAGTATCAATTCTCGGATAAGGATTGGAACGGTTGTTCCCGCGATGGGACGATTCACCTTTTTCCGTCGTGGTTGTCATATGTCGACAACTTGGATGAGGTCTTCGATCTTCGCAGCCTCATCTTCCTCCAGCCTTATGAATCTCACCGCCCGCTCCCGACTTCTTCCAACCGTTTACAAGGAGTCATCACCAAATCTTGATAATCGTGAATCTTTCTTCACCCCATTTTGAATGCTTCTGTGGCTATCGACATGTCAAGATTGGGAATTTCTAGCACTTCCTTATTGAACCGGTGGACATAATCCTTCAGAGTTTCATTAGGCTGCTGTGTCACATTATAGAGGTCACTTGTCAACTTCTCAAATTGTCGACTGCATGAGAATTGGTTATAGAACATGTTGATAAGTTGGGCGTATGAACCAATTGAACCTAGAGGTTGCCTAATCAGCCATTTGAGAGCTGGTCCAACCAAGGTCGATCCAAATCATCTGCATAAGCAAGCCTCCCGGAATTGAAGCGGAATATGGATTATGTCCATCTTTTCTTGATAGTGAGCAACATGCTCTTCTGGGTCTGTGGTACCGTCATACAGCTTCATAGATGGTACACTGAAATGCTTCGGGATGTCAACATTTTCAATTGCTGGGACAAACCGGGATTGATTGTAGCAGTTCTGAGTCACTGGTTGGATTGGAGGAGTTATGCCCGGCACGTTCATTATCAGCTCTCTGAGATCCTGCATCTGTTTTGCTAGTGGATTTCCTGCAAAAGGGTCAGCCATAGGAATACGATTGAAATTATTATTATTGAAAAGATTATTTAGTAAACCAGAGTTGTCCGTAGTCGTTGTGACAGTGGTGTTGTCGATGAATGTGATGAACTGGGTGAATCCTGCGGAAGGTGGCGTCATTGGGGTGTCCCCGGGCAAAGATGTTGACATCATTAAGGATGTCAACTGATGAGTTTGAGGTGGACTACCCATTGGTATAAATTCACTCTGAAGCGAGATCCTTCGGTGTTGTCGAAGTTGAGGTTCCTCGCACGCAATGGTGATATGTTGTCAAGCCGAGATGCGATGAACTGTTGATTTTTCTGCATCTTAATCATGGAATTGGCCAGCACCTTCGAATTGCTGTCTTGCTGATCCAACCTCTGATTCAACTTGGTTAGGATAGTCCGGATGTCATCATCTACATTGGATGATGTTGCTCCCTTTTGCGGAGTCTTTGTAGGTTGAGTTTGCTGAGGTCCGGTTTGAGGAGGTGGTGGCAACAAACTGGTTCTACCTACTGATGTTGGAGTGACGGCGGGAGCTTTGCCGGCGGCGGACACATTGGGGGGTGCAGATATAATGAATTTGATTAGGAAATGATCCAAATAACCGATAAATTACGAGGCCCCTCGGTGGGCGCCAAATTGTTTTGGTAGAAAAAAAACAATAGTACAGAATCTTAACTTTGACAAGTGTGTGGATTTAAATACTAAGGAGGGGACTGTGGAATTCGAATAAATGGAACAAAGACATGAAAAGAACGAATGACACCACGAATTGTTAACGAGGAAAACCTTGGAGGTGACAACCTCTTTGGAAAAAACCCCGGGAGTTAGGTCTCCAACCTTAAAAGTTTCACTATGATAATTGAGTTACAACTTTGGAAGAGGATGGAGAGGATTACAAGTAGCTTGTGCGTAGAGTGTGTGCATATGAGAGAGTGTATTTGTTTCCGTCTCCATCTCCCCTTAAATATAAGTAAGTATGACGGGGTAATAGTTTGTTCCTACAATCTCGGAAATGATCTTTATCCTCTTCAACGTCCGTGAGACTAAGTCATCCTTGCCGTTGAAGTTGTGTTGAACGTGCTAGAAAAATATCCCGTATTCTTCTCTCTTATTTACTGGAAAATAATAATAATAAAGATATTAGGAAATATCAAATAAGTAAATATTAAAACGATACTTACAGTGGAATAACATCTTGACATGCAGGATCAACTGAAGATGTCACTATGCTGAAAAATACCCACAACAGGTGGGAAGGACCCAATCAAATCTACTCCCCACATGTCGAATAGCCAGGTAGCAATCATAGTAGTTTGCTGGGTGGTTGGTAGCTTAGGCAGATCGGCATACCTTTGACATTTGTCACACTTCTGCACGAACTCATGAGCATCCTCCTTTAAGTGCGGCTAGTAATACCCCAAAGTGATTATCTTGTCCGCCAAAGTTCTAGCCCCCAGGTGTCCACCACACACTCCACTATATACCTGGAACAAAAGATGTGGGACTTCTTGAGGATGGACACACCTTAAGAGTGGTTTGATGAAAGACCTCCGGAATAAAGCTTCCCCATGAATAGTGAATCTGGGGGATTTTTTCTTGATCACTTTAGCTTTTTATTTGTCTTCTGGCAGCTCGCCCCCCACAATGTAAGCCCTGATCTCGTTAATCCAACACTTAGCCATATTCTCCAAGCATAGAACCTGAACTCTTTCGTATGCTGGTTGTTCTAAGTAAGAGATAGGTTGGTTGTGTTCTTCCTCTGATGTAGCTAGCTTCGAAAGTAGATCGGCATCTTCGTGGCTTACCCTTTGGATTTTCCAAAACTCCAAGTCTTGGATCAGTTTCTTGACTAGCTTGCTATACGTGACCAGGATCGGATTAAGTACCTCGTATTTACCTCTGACTTGATGAACAATCAACTGGGAATTATAATAAGCCACTATCTTGGTTGCTCTGAAGCACTTGGCATACTCGATGGCCACTATTAGGGCCTCATACTCGGTCTGGTTGTTGGAGGCTTGAAATTTGAACCTCAAGGCTTACTCGAACACCTTCTCGTTTTCAGGCTCGATCAAGACGATCCCAATCTCACTAACTTTTCTTGTTGCATACCCATATGAATACACTTTTCAGCAGTTTATGGGAAAACTAACCACATGCTGGCTCGACGGCTCTTTCCCTTTAGATTCCTTCTGTTTGGGTGCCCCTGGGTCGTCTTTATTGGTGAATGACAACTCGACCAAAAAATCTGCCAAGGGCTGTGCCTGTAGCGATGGTGAATTTTAACATCTGGAGTCGCCAGTTATTATTTATTGATGGAAAACAATAAGAAAAACCTTTTTAAATTAATTTCAAGAGATTCAAGGGTTCGGGGGTTAAGTTATGGAATGGGTAGGTCAAGGAGCATCCATTCCACCCAATCTGAAGATTGGTCTTGCTAACTGGGTGTTATTAATCTAATCAATTCAAAGAACAATAAGAAGAAATAAATAAATCCTACTGAACTTATTAATTAGGAATGTCGGATGATCATATGCTTCGAGATCGCCTCAATGAATTGAAGGGGCTCTAGGCTGATCCTAGATTCAATATTCTACACCACTCTAATAAGAATAATAAAGAAAGAAGGAAGATTACCTTTGTTTTGAGAAGAGATTCAGACAGAGTTTCGACTCAATCCTAGATCGAATATTGATGCGGACAGAGTTTCGACTCAATCCTTGACTTGAATCTTGATGTTTGTTGATCAACAAGGTTGATAAACAAACTTTAGGTGTTTGGATGGTGATTTTGTAGGAATCTTTCAGGGAGGGAAACCAACAAAATGTGGGTGTGTTGTATGTTTTTGATCCAGGATCGGGAACCTCTGAAATACTGAAAATCATCAAGTATTTATAGAGGATGAATGATTTGGTCACCAAGATAGGATTCCACCCAAGGAAGGTTCTAGAACTCAAATATCATTGGATACCCGGATTGGATGAGATTTATCAAGAAAAGAGGTTGAAACGGAAAAGGAAAGTGATTCTGCACATCCTGCAGAGGGGTTATATCGCGCGAGACACGTATATCCCACGCGGGACAACTAGTCATTTGACTATTTTGTCCTCTTCAGTTATTTCGTTAGTCAGTTAGGTCCAAAACTAACAAGGTTAGTTAGAAACTTAGCGAAATATGACGAAACTGATATGCTTTCATCAAAACACAAAAGAGAGACAAAGAGTAGTGTAATCATGAATTATTGGTTAAGAATTGGGTGTCTACAGAGCCCCTCGATGACAAGACTTATGGAAGAAGTGATGTCGTTGATAGAAAAGACATCATTCTGAACAATGAGATGGTCGTGCCGCACGGCTGCCTACGTATCTCTATCAGAGAATCAGACCAAAACATAGTTCGACTCTAAAACACGAAAAGGCTGCTTTACGTATTTTGAAAATTATTTTGAAAATCGAGGAGATTTTTTTTGAAAAGGCAAACTCATACTGAGGAATCAAGTCATGACCCAATTCTGAAGATACATGTCTGTTGTTGTCTGAAGATTCGCCTGTTTTGGCTTTGAACCTGCATGAAAGTGTTAGAAAACAAAGTTATGCCTATTTGGCCTTTGCATTCGAACGATTTTTTGAAAGTGAGGTGACGATCCTGGCAATTCGGGACCGAGATTTTGTTGAGGTGACGATCCTGGCGATTCAAGACCGAGCTTTTGTTGAGGTGATGATCCTGGCGATTCAAGATCGAGCTTTTGTTTAGGTGACGATCCTGGCGATTCAAGACCGGGCTTTTTTTTTAGGTAAGTATTTGACATACTAACCCTAGATGATTGACACACCTAATTGGTGACGATACTGGCGATTCGGGACCGAGCTTTTTTGTTGGTGAGTACTCGACATACTACCTGTAGATGCTTGACACACCTAATTGGTGATGATCTTGGCGATTCAGGATCGAGCTTTTGTTGGTGACGATCCTGGCGATTCAAGACCGGGCTTTTTTGTTAGTGAGTACTCGACATACTACCTGTAGATGCTTGACACACCTAATCGGTGACGATCCTGGCAATTCAGGACCGGGCTTTTGTTGGTGACGATCCTGGCGATTCAAGACCGGGCTTTTTTGTTGGTGACTATCCTGGCGATTCAAGACCGGGCTTTTTTGTTGGTGAGTACTCAACATACTGCCTGTAGATTCTTGACACATCTAATTGATGACGATCCACCTGTAAGGGTGCTGAATTGGGCTTTTTGTTGGAATATGCTTGACGCATGGCACTTGACGTGATGGATGCTTGACGCACATGTCTGATCTAATTCTTGAAAGTAAGCACTTGACACGCTTTATGCACTTTAATTCCTGCAAGAGGGTTAGTGAAAGCATTTGCATAACAACATATATTCACTTAAGCATTTGTTTGTTCAAGACGATCAATGTACACTCAACTCCAAGAATTAACGGGGAGAATGAGTTCTATTATTTGAAAATCGTTTGTGTGATTTAGATTTTGGTTTAGAAGACCAACTCGTGAGGTCCATCTAAAAATCGAATGAGACAATCGTCTAATAGGATTCTATTGAGATAACCAAAGTTCAACGCTAAGGTTCAAGATGTTTCAAGTATTTTTCGTTGTCATAGGACTCTTTCATCGTCAAGCCCCCAAGTTTTTCATGTGATGATCATTGACTGAACAAGGTCTAAACCACTCCAATGGCTTTTGCTATGTAGAACTTATGCTGCCTAATCCAAAGCGCTTATTTTCCAAGGCTTCTCTTGACACTAAGCCCTAAGACTTTTTGAATGCTGCAGATGACTTCGTGAACAGGCCTGTGAGGCTGCGTGAATTGAAGAAGGATCCCCTCCTTTTTCCCTTTGATTTTTTTTCCTTTAGTGACGCACCCTGGTTTTTTTCTAGACCGCCCTTTCGGGTTTTTCAATCTAGCGGGCATCTCTTTTGCGTCTTTTGTTTTTGTGCTCTAATTTTAGCCTAGACCGCTCTTTACGAGTTTCAACCTAGCGAGCCATTTTTTTTAAAGTATGTTTACTCGAAGGGGACTCTGTTGGAAGAATCTCATTAAGGAGAAAGATGAGATCTCAAGCTTAGTTGAGGAGAGACGGACTCTATTTTTTGGAAGGTGATCCAAGCATTGACTCTTTGGAGAAGTATATTCTCTAATTATGAGAGTGAGAAGCAAAAGGGGAAAGCTCCTAATGCAGATTTGATTACTCTTGAGAGTTTGAGTAGAGATTGACTGGGGGAGGAAAGGTTAGGAAGCCCCAGTTTTGCTGCTTGGATTTCAAGAGTGTGTATGAGAATGGCTAAGAGGAAGCCCCTAGACTCAACAAAGAACGCTACATGGCTCAAAGGTCTAAAAAAGTTTTTCTACCTTTAATGGACCTATGTATCAGCTAGAAATTTCTTAACGAGTTTGAAAAGAAATCCAATCATTAGTACGACTTAAGGCTAAACATTTTTCTTTTATGGATTGACGTTGAAAGTCTTCTTCATTTGCGTTGCCATTCAGGCTTCATTGTAAGAGGATGTTGAGGATTCCTCTTTTCTTCGTCGGTATCACTTGACTCTTCTTCTTTGTGGGAGAGTCCTTCTTGCCTTTGTTGAAATTCCATCCTTGTTGTGGGGCGATGAAGGCTTTGAAATTTTTTTTGTACTCTCAAAGCCTTGAATTGAGTAGCCCCACTTTTCTTGGGATGAATATTGATAGCAGCGCCTTTGGCTTCCTTCGTTTGTTGGTCTTCGACTTTCAACAGGAGTAATGTTTAGCCTTAACCCTTCTAATGATACTTTTCATTTCAAACTTGTTTAGAAGTTTCTATTTTTCGTGACGATTTAAGTAATCAGGGTCCACTATTCAGCATGGATCAAATGATACTCATAAAGAAAAACAATTCTTGGAAAAGTGTTTGGGATAAAGAGATAACTTTTATTGATAAGGATAGAGATGGACTAGAATGATAGGTCGACTATTCGAGAACATACTAGGAAGTTGTCCTAATCTATTTTTATTTTATTTTTTATTTTTTTTCAAAGGAAAAATGGAGAGGAAAATCTGAGCCCCAAGGTGGTGATGCTTCAGTTGATCTTGCCGACTTCATACAAGTCTTGGATGGCATCCCTCATATTGTAGCAATTGTTGGTGTCATGACCACTAAACTGATGGTAATCGCAAAATTTGTCGTGGTCCAAATCTTCTCTTATTTTCTTAGGAAGATAGTCTTCCATTGGCTTCAATTTTTCTTGGCCCACTAGATCATCGAACATTTCCTTAAGAGTAGTCTCACCAAAATTATGATAGGTACGACTGGTGCTCCCCTTTGTTGGACAATTCTCCTTTTCTGAATTCTTTCTAAGACGGATCAATTCATCAATTCTAATGCCTGATTTATGGAGCTCGAGGAAACTAGGGAAGTAATTGCCGACAATCTTCTCTTGGTGCTCTTCGTGGAGGCATTGAAGTAGGACATGAATTTGTTCGTCTAGGCTTGGCCTATCAACAATTTCAGTCAGCTTGGTCCTCCATCTTTTAACAAAATTGACGAATGACTCATTTTGTTGTTGCCTAGTTTGCTCAAGGTCTCTCCTAATAGTGCGGTAGGTAGTGTTGTCCTAAAATTGTTCTTGGAAGGCACGACTGGCGAGTGGCCAATCAAGCCTTGTGGAGAGTGGAAGGGTCATGCACCAATCTCTAGCGGCACCATCAAGGGTTTGAGGGAAGCATTGAACAAGCAAGTTGTCATCGACACCCATAGGTAGCATGGCCCAAGAGTAAGTTTCCAGATGGGATTTTGGACAAGTAGTGCCATTGAATTTTACAATGTCGGGTACTTTCTAGGAAGCTTTGACATGGATTGACGAAGAGTGTCATAGTCAATAGAGAGCGAGGCTCCCTTACTCACATCGAGGGACGCAAGTTTTTTTTCTAGCATTGTCATAGTAAGGGGTTCGTTCTTGCTTTCCCCCTTGCTTTTTTTTCTTGGAAGCATAACTCTCATTGTCAGAGAAGGAAGATGATGAGCTAGACTCATACACCTTTTTCTTGTGCTTGTGGTGGCTTTTAGCTTTCTTAGTGTACGATACTTTATCATCGAAAGAGGTCCCATTCTCTTTTGAGCTTAATTCGGCCATTTTTAGTTTCATGGCTTGGAGTTCATCAACCATGGCTTTCATTTCTCCGACTTGGATTCTCCTTTCAAGTTTTAATTGGACCATCATTTCATCGGCTTGGGCTTTTAGCATTTCTTCATATCGAGTCCTTTGATCCTCAATTTCTTTCTTGAGTGCTTCGGGATTCATTGTGTCGGAAAGAAGTTGAAAAGGGAGCTTGATGACCTTAGAGATGAACTAGAGATATCCCAACGAAGCGTCTTTTAGAAATATTAGCCCCAAACGATCCTAGGCGAAGAAAATGATGATGGTTAAAATTACCTCACGAGCGATTTTTTTTTGAAGTTTTATTTTTATTAGAGACGGAGTTTTGACTCAAGGAGGGAGCGCACATCGATTATCAATCACAAACACAAATTCTGCAAATAAAGTCTCGCGAGAGACAAGGTCGTCTCGCACGAGAGAACCATTCGGAGAGATAGATTTTTTCTTTTAATTTTCTAAATTCATGGTCAGACGGACACAAATCCGTTTTCTATCTAGCATCCTAGGTAAATCTTGCAGGCATACATAATTCGAACCAAACCTAGGAACTCAGTAATTGACCATTCTTTGTAAAATAAAGCCATGTAAAATCATTTTTCAAGAAAGATTTTTTTTTCTTTAAAGGGACTTTCGAAAGGGTCATTCCAAAGGGACATTTCCGAATGGACTTTTTCTTTTTCCAAAGGGACTTTTCCAATTTCTTTTTCAATAGTCAATTTTACATTAGCTTTATTTTGGTCAAAGACAAGAAAGATTACTGAGTCAAAACCGACCGATCACGGAGTGTTCTTAAAGAGACAACCTACATGATATGTGGCGATGCAGGGCTGGAAGGCTAAGCTCCCCGCGATATGACAATCTAGGTGGATTGAATATGCGGAGCGGGATGATCCAACTTCGGAGAGACCGGCGACTAGGTGGTTACCGTCATCCGTCCTTAGTGTGGGGCCCAGGTTTATCAAGGGTATGTAGTGCAATGACAGTTATAGTATGATGTGAGCGTGTGTGAGAGTCAATCTAGGTGATAGAAAAAAATAGAGAGATTTTTTTTTTTTGAAAACAAAAGAAAACAGATAATGGCCGCACCAAGTGGTTGCCTACGTTTCTCCCAAATTTGGGGAGACTCAGGACGTCGTAGTTTCACATAAAAAGAGAGAGAGATAATTAAATTAATTAATTACAAAGTCCGAGTCAATCGATGACCGGTAAAAAATTAAAATAATCCAATCTCACGCAAGTATACAGTTCAAATATAAATTAATTATTCTACCCTGCAAAATAAAATTAATACAAACAAAATAGAAATAACATTTATTTTTATTTTTCTGGAATTCTTTTTTTGAAAGTTTTCTAAAACTATTTATTTTTTTAATTTGGTCAAACTTTAATAATGTAAAGTCAACTTGCCAAGGTTTTTTTTTTTTTTGTTTTTTGTATTTGGTCAAACGTTGAAGAAAAGAAAAGTCCATTGACCTAACTTTTAATGTCGCCGCCAAACAGGTTTTTTAAATCCAAATATTAGTTTCGCGCGGGACTACCATGTCCCGCGCTAGACAAGCAGTCTGAATAAAAAAATTTCTTGACGAAAACAGTGCGAAAAAATTTCAAAAAATTCAGAAAAATCAGATTTCAAACAGAAAATTGAAAAGATTAATAACACCCAATTGTAACGCAAGTCTAACCCTCATAATTAATTATCCCTAGCGGAGTCGCCACTGTAGCGATAGTGAATTATAACATCTGGAGTCCCCACTTATTATTTATTGATAGAAAACAATAAGAAAAACCTTTTTAAATTAATTTCAAGAGATTTAAGGGTTCGGGGGTTAAGTTATGGAATGGGTAGGTCAAGGAGTATCCATTCTACCAAATTCGAAGATTGATCTTGCTAAATGGGTGTTATTAATCTAATCAATTCAAAGAACAATAAGAAGAAATAAATAAATCCTACTGAATTTATTAATTATGAATGTCAGATTGTATGCTTCGAGATCGCCTTCATGAATTGAAGGGGCTCTAGGCTGATCCTAGATTCAATATTCTACACCACTCTAATAAGAATAATAAAGAAAGAAGAAAGATTACCTTTGTTTTGAGAAGATATTCGGACAGAGTTTCAACTCAATCCTATATTGAATCTTGATACGGATAGAGATTCGACTCAATCCTTGACTTGAATCTTGATGTTTGTTGATCAACAAGGTTGATAAATAAACTTTAGGTGTTTGGAGGGTGTTTTTGTAGGAATCTTTCAGGGAGAGAAACCAACAAAATTTGTGTTGTATGTTTTTGATCCAGGATCGGGGACCTCTGAAATACTGAAAATCATCAAGTATTTATAGGGGATGAATGACTTGGTCACCAAGATAGAATTCCACCCAAGGAAGGTTATAGAACTCAAATATCATTGGATACTCGAATTGGATGAGATTTATCAAGAAAAGAGGTTGAAACGGAGAAGGAAAGTGATTCTGCACATCCTGCAGAGGGGTTGTATCACGCGGGACAACTAGTCATTTGACTATTTTGTCCTCTTCAGTTATTTCGTTAGTCAGTTAGGTTCAAAACTAACAAGGGTAGTTAGAAACTTAACGAAAAATGACGAAACTGATATGCTTTCATCAAAACACAAAAGAGAAACAAAGAGTAGTGTAATCATGAATTATTGGTTCAGAATGGGGTGTCTACAGTGCCCGGAGTGCCTTTCGAGGTCGATACTCAATATCAAACTATGTTAACTCGATTGCCCAATTTAGTGGTCTACCTGAACTTTCTAGATTGTGTAGTATCTTCTTCAGAGGTGCATTAGTGATCACGACTATAGGATAGGCGGAGAAGTAAGCCCTTAGCTTATTTGCAGTGATCACCAAAGCATAAGCCACCTTCGCAGCATTGAAGTATCTCCCTTCCACATCTGACAAGGCCTTGCTCACATAGTAAACTGGCTTTTGGGTGCCATTTTCTTCTCGAATCAACACCGCTGCAACTACATGATCACTTGCTGATAAATACACATACAAACTTTCTCCTTGAACCGGTCTACTAAGGAGTGGGGAGAAGTGATGGGGAAAAACCCACTTGTTATAAAATACCTCGCAAGTGCACGAGTTATCGATATAGTAGTATTCACTTAGCAAGGGTCGAATCTGCAGGGACTTGTGTATCCACAATTCGACTTCCAAATATTAAACAAGAAACAAAAAGATTAGAGTTTTGGTTTTAATTAACTCCTAAAACAATTAAAGAACTAAGAAAAGAATTACCGAATTCCAAACGAGAAGGTTCTACGAAATGGATTCATATATATCTCACCAATATGCAAATTAATAATACAATCAATCATAGTTGGGGGGTTCATTCTCTTTAGTAAAATTGGGCATTCAGACGTCCACAATTTAGTGTTTTCAAAATATCATATTTTCTGTAAAGTTCACATAATATTTAAGAACTCATTAAAACTCTAGGAATCAATAACCTACAGTTTTGGTTTTCAATCACTTGTCAAAACCTAATTTATATTCATTCAAAATTTTTCCTTTGTATGTATCAAACAATCACTTGTCAATCACCACAAATATAGGTTAAAATCCAATCACATCTACACATGCGATTGTAGCTTAGAAAACCCTAATTTAAGAATAATTTTTATGAACCCAACCTTTGATTGATTACAAAATTAATTAGAGCATAAATGATTGATATACATTATCTCCAATCCATAGAAAGAAAGAATTAGTCGGTCATGTATATGAAGAACATCAACAAACCTTCAATGAATTGCATAAAGCTTCAATGAAATTCTTGAATTAAAAATTTAAGATCTTGTTTACAACTAAAGAATAGAATAAAAATATGCACAAGGTTGTCCAATATCGTAAAAAGATACAAAAATATGGCTAGAGTTGTTGTATATATACTAGGGTGAAGGAGGTGTCAAAAAACTAGGAAAACATAAGGATTCCTTATTGAAAAAGGAAAATCCAAGGTGCTGGTCAAAAATTCTCTTAAGGTCCCTGAGTTTTAGAAATTCCAGAAAAATCCTCCAATTATTCAAAAATATCCAAAAAGTCCCTGGAATTAATTCCCAATAGGTCCCTCACTTTTGGTAAAATTCCCCTATATTGATGATGACAAATGACACAAAATATTTAGAAGGAGAACTTCTAAAAGAAATTGTGTATTATGAAAAAGAGAATGTGACTTTCTCTAATTTAGAGGTACTTCAAGATGAGATCTTTAAAGTTTTGGATAATTAACATCCAACTATAATTTCATTAAGGAATTTAGAGATTTATAAATATGAGTGAATAAATAAATTCGGTTAATTCTCCTATTGAATTAGCAATTTATTCTTGGAGTTAATTCTATAATTAAGTTAGAGAGTTATATTTGTAACAATAAAGTTATAATTGTTGAAAATTAAAACCGATGTTTGGTTTGTGTGGAAACAAATCTCTAATGGAATGTGGTTGTTCCAAGTATTTCGGATCAACATAGTGAGAAGTTAGAAAATTTTGTTCGCCTTGACTTTAAGTGATGGCAACAAAAGATGTTCTACATGACCACCTTGAACTTAGAGAGGTTTCTTTTGGAAGATCCTACAAAGTTGGGTGAAAATGTGATGGATGTTCAAGCCGTGAGTGCGGTTGAAGCATGTGAATTTTATTTATCGGAATTATATACTTAATGAATTGTCGGATTCATTATAAAATGTGTATAGTACCTAGAAAATGGCAAAAAATTTGTGGAAGTCGTTGGACTATAAATATAAAGTTGAGAATGCGGGTGCAATGAAAATCATCGTAAGCCGCTTCCTTGATTTTAAAATAGTAGACTCCATAAATCGAAAAAAAAGGAAAAAAAATCATATGAAAGAAGTGAAAATAGTCTTCCCTAAAAACCATGTTGAATGGATGGTATTGAGTAAAATTCTCAAGTGATGACAATAATTGAGAAATTGCTTCCCACTTGAAGATATTTTAAAATCACCTCAAACATAAATGAATAGAAATGAATGTTGAGGTGTGTGCTATTCGTCTTTGTGTTGGAAAAGAGAATAGAACTTTTGGAGAAAAAGTTGTCTAACATTTCTTATGGCGAAAGCAAATATGATGAAGCATGCCGAAATGCTTAATACAAAGACAAAGTTTGTCAAACTTGTTTAAAATGTCAAACTTGTGTAAAAAAGTCAAAATAGTTTGAAAAGTTAAACTTATTTAAAAAGTCAAACTTGTTTGAAAAAGTTGAACATATACCTTGTGTCTTGAGAGACAACTGTGATGTCATCAAGAATGTTATTCATGATGTTTGAATGAATGAAACGGAAGGGTGTTCAAGTGATCAATATGAGATTGAGTCTCGTTATATGGTCAAAATAGATATAAAACAAGACTTATCAAATATACGCTTGAAGCTATAATCAAGTCATATTGATGCTTGATATGTGAATACTATTCACTTAGATGATGGTAAAATGTAAGTTTTACCTTTAACGTTGCATGCTAAAAAGCAAAATGTTGAATCTTATCTCTTTAAAGGAAAAGTTGAAAATCAACTTAATAAAGAGGTAGTGATAAAACACAACTAAGTGTAGTTTGTGTAAAATACTATTGATTGCATATGTGTTGGGTATGCTTACAATAGTTGTGATTATAAAATTCTTGTTTATAAATCCAAGATTCAATGTATATACAAGAATACTATAATGGAATCATGAAGCGCTTCTTTCTATAAGAATATGTTTTCGTATAAATTAAGAGATGATGCAAACTCATTTAAACGAATTAATGATTCAATATAAGAAGAAGAAACTTATCATGAGAAAATCATGAAGAAGAGGTAGGACCTCGACATAGCAAATGAGGTAGGATAAGAAAATTCAATGGCCCGGATTTTCTAATCTCCATGCTAGAAAGTGAATCACAAAGTTATAAGACATTGAGCTATTTGGAATGATCTGTGGAAAGAGGTCATTAAAAGTGAGATTGATTCCATATTGGAAAAAAAAATCACACTTGGAAACTAGTGGATTTACCTCCGAATAGTAAATCACTAGCATATAAGTGAATTTTCAAAAGGAAATAAAGACCGATGGAACAATCAATGAGTACAAGGTTAGATTTCTAATTGAGGATTACAAGAAAAATAAAGATATTGATTACTTTTATGCTTATTCTCTCATCACGAGAATAAAGATTTTTATTTGCAATTGCTGCATAGCAGAATTTGAAATACATCAAATTGATGTAAATAACCTTTCTAAATATCGATTTAGAAGAGAAAATTTACATAGAACAACCCGAGGGGTTTGTTGTACATGAGCAATGAAACAAAGTGTCCACAATGTACACCATGATCAACTGGTGTTAATAATGAAAATTGACATTATTGCTAATTTTGGGACTACTTCGAAAATGTGGGGGGTGAGTATACTTTGAAAAATAATTACCTTTTGGAGAGGTTTCCCCAAGAAAAAAATGAGATGTCCATATGAAGTATGAAAACGTAGGCCTACGTACACTTGTGAATGTGAGGTGTTTCGCAAAGTAGCAAGTCCAATTACCAAAGAAATTGAATTTGGTTACTAAATGGTGGATTATGTTTCAAAAGTTATGTTTATAAAAATTGTGCATATTGGTTTATTATATATGATTCAATAAGTTTGAATATATATAAAAATCAAAAGAAAATAAAATCAATGAAAATCAAGTATTGATGTCAAATTCATGAAAGTGAATAAATGATACTTTGAATGAAATAGATCAAAGTGTTGAAACGGTTCAAGAAATGGAACCTAAAAGAAAATGTGCTAGTTTGTAATGTCATTGTATGACTTGAGAAAAGTACAAAGTTAGCGACATCAAATGTTTGATTGTGTGGATTTAAACAAGAGTGACTACGTCACTTTGTTAATTAAATCCAAAAAAGATATGTTAACTAAGGAAAATTCTAGTCAATTTGATCTGTTGATTCAAATTCAAGAAAAACTAATGGTCTCGTTGTTAAACAAGTCATTAGGTGGATATTCTTGAAATTTTGAAAGGATCAATATGTAATAGCTGAGATCTAAATGAATTTGAGTTAACAATTATCAAATGGATAAAGCTCGTGTTAGCAAGATGGTATATTGTTAAAATCAATTTATGATTGAAAAGACATATATCAATGTGTGTAATGGTAGTCTAGACATATATGTCTAAGATATAATACCATTAGAAAACTACTCTAAACTAATTTGACTATGTGCGGTCAAATGATAAACGGATCCGTTAATCAAAGGGTTAAATCGAGAGTTAGTTGTAAATTCGGAGGAAGAATTAACCCCAAGTTCATTCCTATTAGTGACATCCCCAATGGACAAGGATAAGCATATGACTTTTAATGATTCTTACGCGTTGAAAATTCGAGCTGGATAATACGGGTTACCTTTAAGAAATCACCTATGAGAGAGAGAAGTGGGGCCGCTCCGAGGAGAATTGTGTGAGGCTCAATTCTTAGAACCTCTCACAGAACCAGGCAAAATGTTCAGGGCCATGAATGAACATATCTATGAGAATTGAACTATGTTAGGATGATACTTGTGTCAAGCATATGATCGGCTACACAAAAAGCATAACGATTCAAGGACATCGCGTTTATCGACTTGCGAGTAGAGTAAATATGCTTGTATGAGCGAAGGTTCAATGAGCATTCCCACACCTATCGTATGCAAGTTTTCGTCTACTGAACTCTATCACCAAACTCGTCATCAATTTCCTTTATGTGGGGGATTGTTGGAAAAAATATGTTGTGTGTGAAGAAAATTGTATATTTTTCTTACATGAATCGTTTGTCATTTGACATATATTATTGTGGGTTCATGTTTCACTCCATGTGAACATTGAAATGGTATATCTAGATGTCCAATTTGAGATTGGATGAGAAAGATATGATAGCTCAAAATTGATGGGTTTAAAGTGTAAATTTTAGAATTTAACACCACTATTGATGTCCAATGATTCCAGATTAATGAGGGATTAATGGAGATCATTACCTTAGGATTAGGGGATTACAAAGTGTGAAATTAAACCCCATGAATACAAGGTAATGACTCCCATATTAATACAAGGATTAATTGGGAAGTCATGACATGGTTGTTGAAGTTATAACTAGAGAAACCCACAACAAATGAAAATCAACTTTTTCCATCAATCTTTCTCCTACCTTTTGCAATTTGTTCATCTTCTTTCTTTGGCCTCCCAGAAATTTATCCATGGTGATTTTGTCCAAGCATAGTGAGATTCGCCGGAGATTCTAGTGTGCAAGAATAGTCCAGTCTGTCTGTTTTATTCTGGGAGGCGAACGTCCAAAACAACCTCAAGCACAACTCGGTGAGAGGACGAATTTATCTTAAGGAGAGTGTATTACACACTACTCGGACAACATCAAGAAGATTAATATACAAATTTTCTTCTACGGTTTTTTCTCTTTGTCTAAGTTTTATTGCAATTTGTATCATTTAATATATTGTAATTTTTTCTTTTTTTTTTGTGCTTTTGTAAGATTTTGTCTAACAAGTTTGACTCGTTAGTATCAGTATCGTCACTCGTTCAACTCGCACGCAGATCTCCATCATGGTCGACTTCGGTAAAATACTACCTCACTGGCCAGCATGTCTCCTTTCTATCTTCTAAGAAGGAATCAATGCCATTTCCATGGTACCAATTCATTTTGTGATTTAACAAACTCAAATAAATAGATGCATTCAAAAACATATTCCCATTGCTACAACCAATTACAGAATTTCAACAAAACAAATGCCACCTATTTGTACAAATTACAATTTCAAAACAAATTGCCTTCCTAGTCCTAGGGAAGGCCAAGAGTTCGATTCCCCTCAACGTTGTACAAATAACAATTTCAAACATTTACGCAAATGCAGATATTGAAACCAAAGATCCATTTGTTGTTGAATGAAGAGTCGAGCAAGCTGGTAATAGAATTGCATACAGGCCCGCCAGAAATATGTTTTAACTATAAGTGCACGAATTCTTCTTGAATCTTATAGGTTTAATGGTAGTGGACCGGATGACCAGAGAGCAAGAAATCTGTTTCCGATGCTTTGTTGTCACCAATTTCCCAACGACTTCTCCCTTTGATCGTATTTCAAACTGTAATGTCAATGGAACTTCAAAATCATTGTTGGAGATGGGAGTAAGACTTGATCCGGCTCCATACAAGGGAACTTTAGTCGCTTCCAAGTTCACTGTAGCTATACGACGACTCTTTCTTGGTTGATAGTATTTCTTCAGCTGAAAACCACGTAGTGTAAATCAGTGGGGAGCCAGAACATTTTCAAAATGGGGTCAAAATCATTTTCCCTAATTAAAAGGAGGCAAAAAAAAAAAAACTTTTATGCATTTTTCTCTATACACAAAAGGGAAAGTTTGAATAAATTGCACCAAAGCCCTAAAATTTTTTAAATATTTGTACTAGTAAGATATTTTTTTTAATCAAATAAGGTCAATTGCCCCCATTAACCCCTTACTAGCTCCGCTAGTGATGTAAATAAGATTAATGGTTAAGAAAGCTAAGAATCCAGAACCTGACCACTGGCGATGACAATGTCAGAGTAGACGAGATTGACAGGAGTGGAGGTAATATGAATGCCGAAAAATGTAGCAGGATTGTAAACGCTCAAGCTTAAAGAGCCATTCAAGGTTAGCATCCTGGTTGGGACTCCGGTGTTGTCTGCACCCACGCCAAGGTAGAAGTTGTTCACTGCTAAGCCCTGCAGAGATTGCATCCCCAAATATTAAACGCAACACAAAGGATCAAAAATGAGGAGGAAGTAGAGTATTGCGACATACTCCCTCCGTCCCTAAATGTTTGTCCCATTTCCCCTTTTCCTTTGTCCCAAAAAGTTAGTCTCATTTTCAAAATTAAAGCTTCAAAATCACTAAATTTTCAAAACTTGTAACATTTAGGGACGGAGTATTAAATAACGGCGGTGTATATTATCAATAATTTTCAAAGCGTTCGTAAAAATAACCAAAATTAAAGCTTCAAAATCACTAAATTAAAATGTTTGAAAAGTCAAATGGGACAAACATTTAGGGACGGAGGGAGTATTAGTAAAATCGATAATTCTATAAAAAAATCAAGTTTGGATTTCATTTACCACTATTTGTATTAATTTTTTGTGATGCTAATTAGATTAAGGCCAAACTTCATTTTTATCTATTCTATTTTTACCCAACTTTCACTTTAAACATTATACTTTTTAATTAACATAAAAACTAATGTACTGTGTAAAACCTATCATCCGATACTAAATTTGTGTCCAATCCGTCCCCTAATCCGAGAATTCCGGACCGAAATGATAAGTTTTCCTAAATACAATACATTGGACAAAAACAAACTTAGGCTTTGGCCTTAGACTAATGATATACTCCCTCCGACCCAGCCCATTTAGGAAATTTTGAAATGGCACGGGAATTAAGGAATATTATTATAATATTAGGAGAGAAAATGAGTGAAAAAAGTGTTGTGAGTGTGAAAAATTAAATAGGAGAGAGAATGATGGAGGGAATAGTAATTATAATGGTGTTGTGAGTATTAAAATAATGTAGGAGAGAGAATAAGTGGAGAGAATAGTGATTTAAGGTTTCCATTTCGGAAATTTTTAAGTGAAGTGGGACGCCCAAAATGGAAAGTTTCTTAAGTGAGGTAGGACGGAGGGAGTCGTATACTAGTAAGTTTGAAGTATAGGACAAGGAACTGCTCCAACGCTAAAAAAACGCTGCAACACTGCTATCAAGGGTGACGATTTGTCGCATCCCTGCCGGTGGATCAACGGTTGATACTAGAGGGGAGTGACCAAATCGTCACCCTTGGTAGAAAAGCCGGCGGCTGAGACAGTTCTGAATCCTTGGAGTATAGTACAAGTTTAACCTAATCATAAAAGTCAATATAGGTATGAATGAACACTATTTTAAATCAGACTATAGAAATCGAATCACATAGAAATAAAAAAAGGCAAATTCCGGTGTGCCAAGCAGGAGGCTGTTGGTCAACCTGTGACCGGTCACTAAAAGAGCAATTTAACCGTTGCGTCAAGCTAAAATCACATAGAAATAATGAGAATAAAATCAGCAAAAATTACATACCTTGACAGTAATCTCAGCTTTAAAAGGCCTGCCTGCACCCCAAATAATCAAGCACAGAACAGTAAACAGAACAACAAACCCCAACAAAGCCAATAAAAACTGAATTCTCTTAGTAAACATCTTCTCATCATCATACTCATCATACTTTCCTTCTTCCACAATCACATTACATTCCGGCCACCCTTTCTCATTGCTCTTTCTCCCTCCTTTCCTCCCGGACGACGACCGGAAAATCTCGGAGAATCGACTGGCGGAAGAATTCCTAGAGTGGCGGCCAAAGGAAGGGTGTGAAGGGGACTCCAATGGGCTTCTCAAATGAGGAGTGGCATGTATTGATGATAACTTATCACCATCTTGAGAGTCCCTTGAAGGACTTTGTACAAAGTAAACTGGCCGTTTTGGGGACCTTGATGGTGATGATGGTGCTAAACTGGTTACATCTGACTCTGATTTTGTGTGCAGCATTTTCTTCTTTCAAGAAATTTGAGCCAAAATTAGAATTTGGGACTACAAATTTGAGTTCATAAACACATGAAAAGATAAAATCTTGAAAAACCCAGATTTTTATTTTGGGAAATTGGTAGGAATTTACTTAATTGAAGTCAGATTTTCAAGAACTCACATTCAGAAACAGAGTAGACACAGAGTGGTGTACTCTGTGAGTGTGTGTGTGTGTGTGTGTGTGTGTGTGTGTGGAGGGAGTGAAAGAGAGAGTGTTAAAGTAGTGAAGTATTTGTGGGATCAGTGAGCTGTGGGAGTGGAAAGGCTTGGTGACCACGACCAACGGCAGTTGCCGAGCCTGATGCGGGACCTGATCCCGAGCCTAATGGATTGGGTGTGTCGGCAACAAATGTCGTTATCAATGAGGTTGGACCTAATGGAAAGATTAGTTTAGTAGGATGAAGTTAATTAAACAACCGAATTATTTTTTATTATCAAAAATAAATTACCAACAACTAGATTAGGTGTTCCTTCTATATCAAATTAAATACTTGTGCAATTTCATGCATAGTACCACTCCTCGTCCCGATTTAATGTTTTTAATTTAATTTTACACATTTATTAAGATATTAAAACAAAATTAAGTCAACAATAGTAGAAAATTGAGGATATAATTCTCAAAGTAGATAAATTAGTAACGATTTTTTATGTAATATATATGTATGAACTTTATACTAATAAGATTGATCAAAACAATGTTAATATTTTATTAGTTATAAAATAAAACAACTAATAACCTTAAATTGAAATTAAGATAAACTTTAAAAAAAAATTAAAATCTTAAACTAATACGAGCCGAGGGGAAGAAAATACCATCTACAAGTGTATTTGATTATATAATGTTGCTCGCTTGATTTATGTTGCATAGTTCCTCCTCAATTTAAGAAGAAAAATTTAAACAGATTATTTTTACTGAAATTCCTGATTAAATTGAAATAACTCAAAAAAATTATGCAATAATATATAATACTGAATAATTCGTATTATATAAATACCTCATGTAGTATTATATTCACTCATATACGTATATGTGAATATAATACAAAGAAATGAAGAAAATATGTGAATATAATATTATATGCAATACTATAGAAATAATACAACAAGTGGAATATCTTCTCGATCATTATGATAATTTTTTACAACTTCTCAATCACTCTCTCATCATAATAAAATCACTTATCAAATTGTATAGGGTTGTATTTTTTCTTTACGAAAATAAAAAACTGTAATTTATTTGTTTGTAAATAATTTGTGTCTTGATAAAATTAAATTGAATCTATATTTCTTGTTTACTTTGAAAAAAATAAAGTAAAATTTGAATAATTGAAGTTAGTGGGACAACCCACAGCTAAGGAAGAGACACCAATAATTTATGACTGGGTCACATAGCTAACAATATTCAGCCAAAATGCTAAACTTTAATTAAATACGTTGGACTTCCTTTGAAATGAAGGGTAATATATGTCGTTATACCATGAAATACATAATTGATATTGTCAATATTAATTAATTTCAAGGGTGAAAGTAGAGGCAAATCGATATTATATTATTTTAAAGTCGGTGAAAATGCCTTTTATCGTTTCACGTCGTATATTCTAGGAATTCTTTGAATTCTTGAAATCGTGAGTTTTATGAGAACATATTTATGTTTCCTTATTTAAAAATATCTCTATTATGGTAAGTAGATTTTTGATGCGCCATGGCAAAATATTATTCCCGTTAAATGTTTGCCCGGCCCAAGTTCGAGTATGGTCTATGTGGGCCCCTATTTTATGAGGATGTCGCGTGGTAGTTCTAGTACCCCGGCAAGGGGTGGGTTCTTGGTTGTCGCCAATAGTGTGGTTCCCCCTATGTTATTTGATATATGCCGCATATTACGTGTTATTTGATATATGCCGCATATTACGTGTTATTTGATATATGCCGCATATTATGTATTATGTGATATATGCCGCATATTATGTGTTATGTGATATATGCCGCATATTATGTGTTATGTTCTATATGCCGCATATTAAGTGTTATTTTCTGTATGCCGCGTATTATATGTTGTACGTTATATGCTGCATACTGAATGCTTATGATTATGATGCTAGCCAAAGTTAGGCCTATCGCTATAGTTCTGGTCTTGGTTCACTTGATGGCTTGGCCCTCGCATATTGTATATGGTGTGTCGGATATTGATTCCCGCATGTTGGATGGAGGTTCCCGTATGACGGGTGTTGGTTGTCGATGTATCATGTCGCACATCGTAAGTCGCATGTCTCATGATATATGTTATTAATGTTATAATGGTTACCTGCCGTATATAATATGTCGCATGTTCGGGTTCCGATGATGATTTTAGCCAAGGATTACGTGTATATGGTTATGGCCGGATTCCCGCATATGGTTTGGTTCTCGTATATCATATGTCGCAGGTAGCCTGTCGTGTTGTATGCTAATAATGTTAGAATTGCCGCATGTTGTAGATGGGTCTCGCATGCTGGTTCTCATAGGTTATAGGTGCATGTAATGGCACATGATTTATGTTATATGATTTATGTTAAATGTTAAATGTTAAGTCATTTGTTAGACTTCCCTCCATTGCAGGCGTGACACGTGGCAAAGGAAAATAATGTGGATGGTGATGTCATTGATGACATCACCTTTGGGTATATATATACTCCCCCCATTTCATATTTTTTATGGTATGTGTGTTTTGAGAGCCTCTCTCTCCTCTCTCTCTCTCTCTCTCTCTATAAATTATGATAAATATTATGTATCGGATTAATGATTCTCACGCCGGAGGGTTTTCGGGGGGAAAATCCCCCCGCCCTAACGGTGTTTTCTCTTGTAGGTCCCACATTATTTAGGACCTCGTGGAGCGTGCATATCCGGTCTGATCACCGTTGCTATCCCGGTCAGTTTCCTGTGCAACCTATTTTTTATGGTAGCATCAGTTGGTTCCGTTGCCGGGACTGACATTTTCCGACGGATCGTGCCGGAATAAGAGGAGCCGTATGTATCAACAAGGCTGTAACAGTTGGGGGTATCAACGGAGTTCGCCGGAGTCAGCCGGAAGGGTTAATGGGAAGGCCAGTTTCCGTTTTGGTTGGAAAGAAGGAAATCAGATCGGAGTTCGCCGGAATTCGGAGTCGGTAATTTCAGTTTTCTTTTTCTGAGCAAAGTTTGGAAGTCCAGGTCTGGTAATTTAGATTGTAAGAGATTAGAAAGAGAAGAAGAGCTAGATCTGGGAAGAAAAAGAGAAAGTGAGGGTTTTAGGGTGAAGCCATTCGAAAGCTTTAATCAAGCTTGATCGCCGGAAAATTAAAGAAAGAGGAAGAGGAAGGGGCCAGATCTTGAGACGACCGTCGCCGGAGAAGACGGGTTTGTTCGCCGGAAAGTTAGAAAGAGAAAGTAAATAGTGAGGAGCAGTGCCGGAGACGCGTGTCAGCGGGAGAAAAGCTTTGTCCGACGCGTGTCAACTGGCTAGGGCGTTGTTTTAATACGTGTCAAAAAGAGGGAAGCCGCCGTTTATGTCGCCGGTAGTGATATTGTTGGCTTGATTCGTGAATCGAAATAGAAAAGTTGGGTAGACGTCGCCGGCTGGTGATGTCGCCGTCGAAGGAGGATATCGCCGGGTGGGTTGTGACTGTTCGGTTTTTTGTCGCCAGTTGAGTCCGTCGGTGGTTGAGGTTGCCGTTGGTAGAAGTTGCCAAGCGAGGAGCTCGCCTGATGAAATCGCCGCTTGGTAGAGTTCGCCGATGGAGAAAGGTCGTTACTGGTGTGAGAAAGAGTGAAGGGAAATAAAGAGAAAATAAATGTTGGTCAAATGGAATTACTTTTTGGCTATGAGTTTGGTATAGAAAGAGGAAGATGCAAGTGGAAGGTCTGGAAGTTTCAAGATCTGAAATGAATAGGAAATGAATAGAAATGAAAAGAAATTGAATGGAAAAAGAAAAAGAAAAATGGGAAATGAGTGGAAGTTGAAAAGGAAGTGTGCAGGGGCTGAATTGTTGGGCTGGGATTTGATTGGCCGTGGAGGGGGCCCGCCATGAAGTAATATGGAGCAAGTCAGGCCGCATTATCTCTTTCGATTTTTTGACGATCGTTAAAGTCCCCGTTAAATTTTTAACGGAATCCATCAAAAGCATCGTTAACCTCCATCAGGTCGTCTCTTCCCATCTTTTCTATCCATGTTAGATTATGTTTAATATGAACTCGTTATCTGATAATATGAATGTATGCTTTGATGCCCGTTATATGGTTAAGTTAAAAATATTATCTATTTAATATGTTAACTTGACATAATAAATTGGCTTAGTTTGTCACTTGCCTATTGATATTATTAGCGAGAAATAATGGGATATAGAAGATCGAGCATGAATGATTATAATCTAGCGGGAATAAGCTCCGTGAAATGGTTAAAGTATATTTCGAAATAATATTTTGATAATTGACGAGTTCATATGAAAGGAATAGGAAGAAGTGCTTGGCGATATATGAAAAATTATGTTAGTTCTATATCTAAGACAGCTTGCCCATATCACTCTTATGTTTTTAAATGATGTGTGCCTGGTCAAGAAATAACGGATTGCATGCCTTCTCGGGAGCATTTGTTACCTTTTGGGTAGTGAGTTTTGGTTCGGGAAGAGGGAAGCCGCCGGAGACAGTGATTGCCGGCCAAATGAGTCAGGTCAATTCTTTCTTTTTCATTGCAGCTCTTACTGTGATAAAATGAAAAGTAGAAAAAATGGTATTGTTATTTGTTGGGCTAAGTATTTGAGACAGGAAAAATGGATGAAGAAAGTTAAAAGTTAATGGGAAGGACAAGCGTGCGACAGCCTTGGTGTTGAATCCCTCCGGAATATCATCAACCTTCGTCAGGTCGTATCTTCCCATCCTTTATGTTCATGTTCATGTTCATGTTAAATGACTTTTACATGAAATCGTTATGTGACAATATGAATATATGCTTTGAAACATGTTACATGGCAAAAATAAAAGTGTTCTCTGTTTATGCTTGCTTGATAGAATGAATTGATTATACGATGAATCCCTTAGCGAAAACTGAAAGTATGTTAAAAATGACTCGTATATGAAATTCTAGTGAGAAGGTATGGGACTTTATTTAATTCTGGGGATATGAGTTATTTGAATTAGCGACCATCGTTTATAATGGGGTTGCTAAAATAAATTCTCGTGGAAAGATATTGGTTAAGTGAACCTATGAGTCAAAATGCGGATTTGATAAAATTTAAATGTGGCAACTTTTTAGAAATGGATGAGACGTATTCAGTGGTGCATGCGTGAAAATGCTGAGTATCGACATCTATTAAAGAAAATGATGGTGATTTTAGTATAAATGAGACCAATTTAATATAACTGGAATATACGGAGTCCATGCTTTACGAAATTGATTATGTGATATTATGCTACAATGTGGTTGTTATGATGAGAAATATGCTTTGCCGCTAATGTGGAGCGTGCCTTATAAATATGAAGATATAGGATCAATAAAGTAATGCTCAAGTAAATGATTCACATAAGGATTTTCAATATGCCCCTCAGAATGTGTAATATGATAAAGAAAGTTGATAAAGATTGTTGCCTATTTGCTAAAGTATTAATGAGCGTGGATTAGTATTATATTGCAACATGTCATGCCAATTTTCAAATTATGCCCTTGCTTAGTTGTTTAATGGTGAAAGTCGTCAAGATTAGCAAAGTATGGATGTTGATCGAATTAAATATGAAAGCATTATGGCACAAGAAAAATGATATTTCATAAAGAAAAATATGTGAGTTTTATGCTATGCGCTTATATGCAAAATGGCGTCAGAATTATGAAAAATTATGCTAAAGTCTTAAGTGAAAATGGAAGTATCATGATATATGGGAACGTTGACCTGCTACATGTTTGAGATCTTGAAATGATGAGCAATGAAAAGTGATGGTCATGATGATATGCTTGGTAAAATGAGAAAGATATTTGTAATTCCTTATTTCTCTCGTTCATATAAAAGTTGCGTGATATTTGCTTATTGTGTCAGATATAAAGAAAGTGTTTACTTGATTTGCAAATGAGTACCTCGTGTCTTTTGTAGCGACTCTGTCACATGCGACAAGGTTGATAAAGATTGTTGCCGCTAAAGCTGCGACAAGGTTGATAAAGATTGTTGCCGCTAAAGCTGCGACAAGGTTGATAAAGGTTGTTGCCGCTAAAGCTGCGACAAGGTTGATAAAGGTTGTTGCCGCTAAAGCTGCGACAAAGTTGATAAAGGTTGTTGCCGCTAAAGCTGCGACGAAGTTGATAAAGATTGTTGCCGCTAAAGTTGCGACAAAGTTGAGTTGCCGCTAAAGCTGCGACAAAAGTGAGTTGCCGCCAAAGTTGATAAAGATGGATTGATAAAGCTTAAAGATGGATTGATAAAGCTTAAAGCTGGATTGATAAAGCTTAAAGCTGGATTGATAAAGCTTGAAGATGGATTGCGAAAGCTTGAAGATAAGGGGCGGTGCCTTGGAGATAGTGGTTCCTTGGCACCAAACCTTGCGACCTGGAGATAGTGGTTCCAGGCGCGGCGTCTGGAGATAGTGGTTCCAGGCGTCTAGAAAAGTCCCAGCTTTTTTATGGGCGAGAAAGGGGAGGCGGCTTGGAGATAACGGTTTCAAGTCGCCAAACCTTGCGGCTTGGAGATAACGGTTTCAAGTCGCGGTGTCCTGGAGATAACGGTTTCAGGCACCTAGAAAAGTCCCGGCTTTTATGGGCGAGAAAGGAGGCGGCTTGGAGATAACGGTTTCAAGTCGCCAAACCTTGCGGCTTAGAGATAACGGTTTCAAGTCGCGGTGTCCTGGAGATAACGGTTTCAGGCACCTAGAAAAGTCCCAGCTTTTTTATGGGCGAGAAAGGGGAGGCGGCTTGGAGATAACGGTTTCAAGTCGCCAAACCTTGCGGCTTGGAGATAACGGTTTCAAGTCGCGGTGTCCTGGAGATAACGGTTTCAGGCACCTAGAAAAGTCCCAGCTTTTTATGGGCGAGAAAGGGGAGGCGGCTTGGAGATAACGGTTTCAAGTCGCCAAACCTTGCGGCTTGGAGATAACGGTTTCAAGTCGCGGTGTCCTGGAGATAACGGTTTCAGGCACCTAGAAAAGTCCCGGCTTTTATGGGCGAGAAGGGGAGGCGGCTTGGAGATAATGGTTTCAAGTCGCCAAACCTTGCGACCTGGAGATAACGGTTTCAAGTCGCGGTGTCACGGAGATAACGGTTTCGAGCACCTAGAAAAGTCCCGGCTTTTATGGGCGAGAAAGGGGAGGCGGCTTGGAGATAACGGTTTCAAGTCGCCAAACCTTGCGGCTTGGAGATAACGGTTTCAAGTCGCGGTGTCCTGGAGATAACGGTTTCAGGCACCTAGAAAGTCCTGGTTTTTTACGGGCACAGAAAGTTTTGAAAAGAATTTGATTACCGGTTGAAAAGTTTTGAAAGTTTAAAGTGTGGCGAGATGCCATCATTTTAAAAGATTCTGAAAAGTTAAAGTGTGGCGAGATGCCAAAGTTTTGTAAAGGTTTGACGGGATGCCACGGTTTTGAAAAAGTGAAAAGTTTGGCGAGATGCCAATGTTTTGAAAAAGTTTTTGAAAAATAAAGGTTGGCGAGATGCCACGATTTTGAAAACGTTTTTGAAAAATGAAGGTTGGCAGAGATGCCACGGTTTGAAAAAGTTTTTGAAAAATGAAGGTTGGCAAGATGCCACGGTTTTGAAAAATAAAGTTAGCGGGATGCCGCAGCTTGAAATGTTTCAAAAGTTTTGAAAAGTTAAAGTTTGGTGGGACGCCATGTTTGAATTTTTTGGCGAGGAAAATGTTTTGAAAATTTTTGAGAAAATAGCATAATAAAATATATCATGGGCTGACATCCCGAACTGTTGGGCTGACATCCCGAACTGTTGGGCTGACATCCCGAACTGTTGGGCTGACATCCCATGCTGTTGGGCTGACATCCCGAACTGCTCATGCGACAAAGTTGATAAAGCTGCGACAAAGTTGATAAAGCGGCCCCAAAGTTGATAAAGCTGCGACAAAATTGATGAAGTTCTCAGAAAAGTCCTGGTTTAAAAGCCGAGCACTGTGGGATCTGCGTTGGCAGGACTCGGGAGTCTTGGCAAAAAGGCGAAGGCTCAGAAAAGTCCTGGTTTAAAAGCCAGGCACAACGGGATCTGCGTTGGCAGACTTGGGAGTCTTGGCAAAAAGGCCAAGGCTCAGAAAAGTCCTGGTTTAAAAGCCAGGCACAACGGGATCTGCGTTGGCAGACTTGGGAGTCTTGGCAAAAAGGCCAAGGCTCAGAAAAGTCCTGGTTTAAAAGCCAGGCACAACGGGATCTGCGTTGGCAGACTCGGAGTCTTGGCAAAAGGCGAGGCTCGAAAAGTCCTGGAGATATTGGTTTCAGGCACAACGGGATCTGCGCTTGCGGACTCGGGAGTCCTGGCAGAGGCCTGACTCAGCTCCTAGCCTAGCCTGAGTGGCGAAGCTTATGTGATAGAGCCTAGCCTGAGTGGCGAAGCTTATGTGATCTAGCCTAGCCTGAGTGGTGAAGCTCCTGGCCTAGCCTGAGTGGCGAAGTGCCTGCGACCTGGGGAGGGACCCAGGCGCCTGGAAAGACCGAAAGATGGGCTCGCATCCCGAACTGCTGGTTATGATGGGCTCGCATCCCGAAATGCTTGTGGGATAAAGTTGATAGGAAAGACCTGGCTCAAAGATGCCAGGCAAAAGTTGAGCAACGATGGAATTAGGTAGTTTGACCAAGTGGTTCGCGCGGGTTTGATCAGCGTGGTTCTGATCAGCGCGATTTGATTGGTAAGTTTTTGGTTCGCGCGGGTTTGATCAGCGTGGTTCTGATCAGCGCGATTTGATTAGTAAGGTTTTGGTTCGCGCGGGTTTGATCAGCATGGTTCTGATCAGCGCGTTTTCAGTTAGCGCGTTTGTGATTGTCGTATTTTAGTTGGCGCAGTTGTGATTGGCACGTTTTTATGCTTTGATCAGCGTGATTTGGCCAAGTGTGGCCTCAGTGCGGTTTTTGAGCCAAGTGTGGCCAAGAGGTTTGGCCGCGAGTTTTGGTTTCGGCCAAGAGGTTTGGCCGCGAGTTTTGGTTTCGGCCAAATGGACAAGGAATAGCAAGTCGCCCCGATGCTGAGTAAAGCTAAAGGGGCGAAATACTAAGGAGTAAGGAAGTTTGCCTAAAGACAAGCCTCACTCTTTTGAAGGAGTAGTATGTATATAGATAAGTTGTGTAAAAGGAGTCTTCGATGAACTATCGAAGCAAAAAAGGTAACTATTGAAGCAAAATGCAGTAGGCAACGTGTAAAAAATGAAATTTCAAAGCAAGTTAAAGAAAGAAAGCAGTATCATTCAAGTTAAAGTTAAGGATAAGTCGCAGATTGCGACGACCAAAGTATAAAAAGCGAAGTTAAAAGACAGAAAAGTAAATTGTTTTAGTATAGACCCACATCAGATTGAATTGTTGAAAAGACTTTAAGGGTCAGAGGGATCAAAAGGTTTTTGGCAGATTTGTCGAAACAAATTGCAGGGAAGGAGAGTTATTCGAAAGTCCAGCGACCAGGGTTCATGTCGCTGGCATTTGTGGATCTGAGCCGTATAATGTCAGCTCTCGTATGATTGGTTCCCGCATATTTTACCAGCCAAAAATTTATCAAAATGATTGAAATGGGAAAGCAAAAGTGCAAAAAGTTGAAGTAAAATGAGAAGTTAGTAATGAAAGTGTCGGAAAGATCAAGGAAATGGACCTATGTTTTGTCCCAGGGAAGTTGACTCGATGTGATAAGCAATATTTTGCTATGCATATTATTTTACTCCTCAGCTCGATCATGAATAATCGGAGCTAAGGAGTCGGGGGCTTCTGATGCGCCATGGCAAAATATTATTCCCGTTAAATGTTTGCCCGGCCCAAGTTTGAGTATGGTCTATGTGGGCCCCTATTTTATGAGGATGTCGCGTGGTAGTTCTAGTACCGCGAGGTGGGTTCTTGGTTGTCGCCAATAGTGTGGTTCCCCCTATGTTATTTGATATATGCCGCATATTACGTGTTATTTGATATATGCCGCATATTACGTGTTATTTGATATATGCCGCATATTATGTATTACGTGATATATGCCGCATATTATGTGTTATGTGATATATGCCGCATATTATGTGTTATGTTCTATATGCCGCATATTAAGTGTTATTTTCTGTATGCCGCGTATTATATGTTGTACGTTATATGCTGCATACTGAATGCTTATGATTATGATGCTAGCCAAAGTTAGGCCTATCGCTATAGTTCTGGTCTTGGTTCCCGCCAATGGCTTGGCCCTCGCATATTGTATATGGTGTGTCGGATATTGATTCCCGCATGTTGGATGGAGGTTCCCGAATGACGGGTGTTGGTTGTCGATGTATCATGTCGCACATCGTAAGTCGCATGTCTCATGATATATGTTATTAATGTTATAATGGTTACCTGCCGTATATAATATGTCGCATGTTCGGGTTCCGATGATGATTTTAGCCAAGGATTACGTGTATATGGTTATGGCCGGATTCCCGCATATGGTTTGGTTCTCGTATATCATATGTCGCAGGTAGCCTGTCGTGTTGTATGCTAATAATGTTAGAATTGCCGCATGTTGTAGATGGGTCTCGCATGCTGGTTCTCATAGGTTATAGGTGCATGTAATGGCACATGATTTATGTTAAATGTTAAATGTTAAGTCCTTTGTTAGACTTCCCTCCATTGCAGGCGTGACATGTGGCAAAGGAAAATAATGTGGATGGTGATGTCATTGATGACATCACCTTTGGGTATATATATACTCCCCCCATTTCATATTTTTATGGTATGTGTGTTTTGAGAGCCTCTCTCTCCTCTCTCTCTCTCTCTATAAATTATGATAAATATTATGTATCGGATTAATGATTCTCACGCCGGAGGGTTTTCGGGGGGAAAATCCCCCCGCCCTAACGGTGTTTTCTCTTGTAGGTCCCACATTATTTAGGACTTCGTGGAGCGTGCATATCCGGTCTGATCACCGTTGCTATCCCGTCAGTTTCCTGTTCAACCTATTTTTTATGGTAGCATCAATTTTGTGACTCTCATGGAGATTTATAAGTATCCTACTTTGACTAGGAATTGTAAATATAGTAAATATCTTTTATTTATGTACATAGTTTTATATTATGACTAACCTACTAATATTTGATTTCCTTGTGAGTGTGTTTTATGTTTTCATATAGGAAAAAGAATCTCACAAAGGAAGAGGTCGATTGCATGAAGATCTTCTCAATGATGCACTATAAATACAAGGCATTCAGCACAAGAGAAGGAACGAAATTTTAGAGAGAAAATTACTCATTCTTCATTCGACATTATTGTTTTAGGTTGTGAGTGAAGGTTGTGCCTTACATCCGTAACTCACATCTAGGTTTTCATAGAGTTCTCTTGTTTTACTTCTGACTAGAATAGATCCTACTTGGGAAAGGGGAGTTGTTCTTGTCATAGAAGGTGATTAGAACTCGTTTAGTATTTTCATATTTTAGTTTTTCACTTATTTGTTTTTGTAAGAAACGAAAGTTTTTATAGTGAAAAGTTTTTGGGCGTAAGCCTAGTTTGCTGATCACATTGATCAGTAAGCGTAAATAACTCTTGAGTTATTGCATTTAATTTTTTTTTAATTACTTTATTCCGCTGCATTATCTGTGGATGTGTGGACAGTTGTGAGACACATCTGTACTCACATCCGTTGTCTGTTGTGTGATTAAAGTTTCCTAGCTACACGAAACTTTCAATTGGTATCAGAGCCAACTCTCGAAATATTACTGAGTGTTGATCCAGAAAGTGTAGTCATTATGGAATGCCAAAATCACCAAAATAGGCCTCCTGTCTTGGATGGCACAAATTATTCTCTTTGGAAGTCTAAGATGCGAAATTACATCAAAAGTATTGATGAAAGGGCTTGGATGTGTATTCTTGTTGCATGGCAACCTCCTACTGTGGAGAAAAAGCCATCTTCTGGTGTTGGTGAGTCTATTTTCGAAAGAAAACTAGAAGAGCAATGGACTCTTGATGAAATACAAGCTGCAAATTACAATTCAAAAGCTATGGGTGCTATTTCCAGCCATGTTTCTGGGAATATGTATAAGCTTATAACTAATGAGAGCATAGCCAAAACTGCTTGGAATATTTTGCAAACTCAATGTGAGGGAGCATCAAGTGTGAAGGCTACCAGGCTGAGAATTTTAATGGATAGGTTTGAGTTACTTCGAATGGAAGAAACTGAGGATATTGTGTCATATGCTGCTAAGATTCATGAAATTTCAAATGAATGCACAAGTCTAGGAGAATCTATCTCCAATGCAAGACTTGTAATTAAGATTTTAAGGACCTTACCTGAGAGGTTTAACATTAAAGTGGCTGTGATTGAGGAAACAAAGGACACAAACACTGTAGGTCTTGACACAATCATAGAAATCTTGACTGTGTTTGAGCTTAACCTTGAGGCTCAGAAAAAGAACAAAACACACAGTCTTGCCCTTAAAAGTGCTGCTGCTCTTCCAAAAGAACTTGTGGAATTATCCTCTGAAATTGACAAGTCTAATCTTGAAGATGAGGATGTAGCTTTTATTTCAAAGAAATTCAGTTCTATACTGAAAAATAGAAGGATAAGCAAATTCCCTAATAGACCTACTTCCAGTACTGTTGAAAAGCCAAAACTTAGCACTGACACTGGATTCAAAAAACCAAGCTTTGAAAACAAATCATCTGAATCTGTCCAATGTAGGGCATGTCATGGCTTTGGCCATTATGCAAATGAGTATGCCAACACACTTAAAAAGAAGGGAATGAGCTTAACTGCTACCCTTAGTGACAGTGAGGATGAAGAAGAAGAAGTGGCTAATATGTCTGTCTTAAATTGCCATTCTGTGTTTAATGCCTTTTCAGCAGATATAGAAGAAGATACTCCTGAAAATCCCTTGGAAGTGGTCTCAGCTGTGAACACATCTGGTGTCACATCTGAACTGGTGCTGAACTGTTTCTCTGTTAAAGGAGATTCAGATGATGAAGATGAAGAAAGGGACATTCCCTATGAGGAACTTTTTGCCACATACAAGGAGCTGCATACAGATTGGATGAAAAGGTTGGACACAATTGAGGTACTTGTTAAGGTAAATAAATCTATTTCTGATAAATTGGCTGCTTGTGAAGATGAAAAAGCTGTTCTTTCAAAGGAAAATGATGCTCAAAAAGATACCATTGCAAGACTTGAAGTCCTTGTGACCAAAAGAGAAGTTGACCTTGAAAAGTTCAAGAATGAATGTGAAAAAGCTGAAAATACTTTTACTAAATTAAACAAAAGTAAAATGAAAATGGAAGAAGCGTTCTCTGTAGGTCAACGTGACAAAACTGGTTTGGGTTTTGAAAATAATTTTGTACAAGAGGGTTGTGATGCGTCTACCTCAAAAATTGTGAAAAAACAAGCTTTTAAAGAAAAAGTCATTTTGAGTGAGAAGAGACCTAGGAAGAGGCATTACATTTGCCATTAATGCCTAGCTCCTGGTCACATTAGACCCTTCATTACAAACTCAAGGCGATAAAAATACGATCACTTCAATCGGCCTCAAATGTGTGAGAAGATGTATGCACATCCTAACACACATCCCGTCAATCCGAGACCTCTGCAACCCAAAAAGAAAAGCATTAAACAGTGGGTGGCCAAACCAATTACCACCGCAATGTTGTTTACTCTTCCCTCAAGAGTACTGTCTCTGGCACTTGGTATTTTGATAGTGGGTGCTCTAGGCACATGACTGGAAACCAAGCAGTCCTTCTTGATTATGAAGTGATAAATGGAGGGAAAGTAAATTTTGGTGGAGGTGCTCAAGGAAAGATTGTTGGGAAAGGAACCCTGGATGTTAAGGGTCTCCCAAAATTGCACAATGTGTACCATGTGGAAGGCTTAAAAGCCAATCTAATAAGCATCAGTCAACTGTGTGATGATGACCTCTTTGTGAAGTTTGATAAGCACTTGTGTGAAGTGTTTGATAAGGATAATAAATGTGTGTTTACTGGTCCTAGATCTGCTGACAATTGTTACCAATTTGGTGACAATCTTTCTTGCCTAAGCTCAAAAGCTAATGATGTCAATCTGTGACACCAAAAATTAGGGCATGCTAGCTGTAGAACTCTGGAAGAACTTCAAAAGTTTGAAGCTATTAAAGACCTCCCTAAACTGAACTTCAAGAACCCTGATGTCTGTGGTTCATGTCAAAAAGGAAAGCAAACAAAAGCATCACATAAAAAGGTCCAACAATGCTCCACAACTAGATGTTTGGAGATGATTCACACTGATTTAATGGGACCTATTGAAGTAGAAAGCTTTGGTAGGAAGAAGTATGCCTTTGTGTGTGTTGATGATTATTCTAGGTACACTTGGGTAATGTTCTTAAGAGAAAAGTCAGAAACAATTGGAGAATTCAAGAATTGGTACAAAAGGGTTAGAAATCTTTATGGTCTTAAAACTGTGAGGATTAGGTCTGACCATGGCACTGAATATGAGAATCAAATGTTCACCAATTTTTGCAATTCTAAGGGAATCACTCATGAGTTTTCTGCACCAATCACCCCACAGCAAAATGGAATTACTGAAAGAAAGAATAGAACCTTGCAAGAAATGGCTAGGGTCATGCTAAGTTCTAAGAACTTGTCCAAGAAATTTTGGGCAGAAGCTTTAAACACTGCGTGCCACATTGGCAATAGGGTATTCCTAAGGATTGGTAGCACTGTCACTCCATACCAAATCCTCCTTGGAAAGAAACCAACTGTGAAATATTTTCATGTGTTTGAATGTGTGTTTCTATATTCTCAATGATAGAGAATACCTGTCCAAGTTTGACTCAAAGAGTGACAAAGAAATTTTCATGGGCTATTCCACTAATAGTAGAGCTTACAGAGTTTTCAATCTCAAAACTAAGACCATTATGGAATCTGCTAATGTTAAATTTGATGACTCACTTGATCTTAACCTCAAGACTGCTGAGGATGATGTTTCAGGTTGCTTGCTGGACTGGAAGGATGAAGATACAGGTGCTGAAAAGTCAAAAGAAGCTTCCAAAGGCCGAGCATAAACATGTTGAACCTGATAAGGATGTAAGCAAGGATGTGGACACATCTGCCTCCATATCTGAACCCACATCTGCTCCCACATCCACTCAAACTCCTGTAACTGAGGACAGTTCCTCTGATTCTGATCAGGATGATGCTCCAGAAGGTAATATGAATGGGTGTGTGGATAGGTTAAAGGATATCCCTTCAAAAATCTAGAAAAACCACCCCACTTCACAAGTTGTGGGAGATGTGCATGCTCAAGTGAGAACTAGACAAAAGGACAAAGTTGATTATAGAAAGATGGCTGGTTTATGGAGTTGCTCCTCAGCATACTCCCAGGTAAGTTTCTGTTGTTTTGTTTCAAAAATTGAACCTAAGAATGTTGCTGAAGCATTGAAAGATGCTGACTGGATTATGGCTATGCAAGAGGAATTAATTCAATTTGAGAAAAATGAGGTGTGGACTCTTGTTCCTAGGCCCTCACATGGTAATGTCATAGGTACCAAATGGATTTTCAAGAACAAGACTGATGAACAAGGTGTGATTACTAGAAATAAAGCTAGGTTAGTTGCTCAAGGTTATACTCAAATAGAGGGAATTGATTTTGAGGAGACATTTGCTCCTGTTGCAAGAATTGAGTTCATTAGGCTTTTGTTAGCCATTGCTTGTTACCTCAAGATTACTCTTCATCAAATGGATGTTAAGAGTGCTTTTCTGAATGGGATGTTAAATGAGAAAGCCTATGTTGAACAACCTAAAGGCTTTGTGGACTCCAAGTATCCTAACCATGTGTATAAGCTGAAGAAAGCTCTGTATGGGCTAAAGCAAGCCCCTAGAGCTTGGTATATGGTAGGTTAACTGACCATTTGCTTCAACTAGGATTCAAGAGAGGTGAGGTTGACAAAACCTTGTTTGTGAGGAGAAATAAGAAGGAGATTCTTGTGGCACAAATCTATGTAAGTGATATTGTGTTTGGGTCAAATTCTGACCCTATGCTAACTGAATTTGTGGATAGCATGACTTCCACATTTGATATGAGTATGGTAGGAGAGTTGAATTTTTTCTTAGGCTTACAGATTAAGCAATTCAAAGATGGCATGTTCATCTCACAGTCTAAGTATGACAAGAATCTTGTGAAAAAGTTTGAACTTGAACACTCTTCACATCAAAGAACTCCAATGGGATCTTCCCAAAAGCTGAGTCATGATTCTGATGGTGAGAGTGATGATCAAACACTGTACAGAAGCATGATAGGAAGTCTGATTTACCTCACTGCAAGTAGACCTGACATTATGTACAGTGTGTGTCTCTGTGCTAGATACCAAGCCAACCCTAAAGTGTCCCATCTTAAAGCCTAGAAAAGAATCATTAGGTATGTGAGTGGAACTGTGAACCTAGGTCTGCATTACTCTAACGAAACAAACACCAATTTGGTTTGGTACACTGATTCTGATTGGGCTGGAAATAGTGATGATAGAAATAGTACCACAGGTGGATGTTTCTACCAAGGAAATAACCTTGTGTCTTGGTATAGTAGAAAGCAAAATTGTGTGTCCTTATCCACTGCTGAGGCTGAATATGTTGCCCTTGGGAGTTGCTGCACACAATTACTTTGGATGAATCAAATGTTGAAAGATTATGGATTGAATAGCAAAGTTTTGACTGCTTTTTGTGATAACAAAAGTGCCTTGGACATATCAAAAAATCCTGTCCAACATTCTAAAACTAAACACATTGATATTAGACATCATTTCATTAGAGATCTTGTAGAACAAAAAACTATGTGTCTGGAATTTGTTGGGACTGAAAATCAATTGGCTGATATATTTACAAAGGCATTAGATTTGGAGAGATTTTCCTCCTTGAGGAAGTCTCTTGGCTTGTGTGATATCTAAGGTTGTGAGACCAAATGTGTCTCACATCCTCTAACACATCTGTATAATAGATTAACTGAAAAAAAAATTATAAAAATAAATATTCAAAAAAAAAAAAATATCATGCATTAGCACGAAATTTCTCAGTGTGGTCACTTGTGAGTCTTCATCCTTGACATTATTTTTGATCACTTAATTGTGAGCACTTCCTGTTCATGTCATCTTTTGATGACTTGATATAACCTTCCTAGGTATCTCACAGTGGGTGCTATAAAAGAAAAAAAAAATCTATATGTGAGAAACAGCTGCTTCACCCTTAGTATGAAGCCAGACCATTGTGATCAAGTGATTTTCATAAGAAAAATTGAAGTCAAACTTGATAAGATCATTGAGAAAAAGGGCTATCTTTGGGATCAAGTAAAGTGAAAGCTACTCACAAATGCAAAAATCCACAACAAAAAATTGGTGGATGCATCCTAGAGGCTGTGCAGATTGGATTATTGCTCATTGACTTTTTGTGATCTAAATGTGTCCCCATATGTGACTCACATCCTATGCCACATCCATAAGCTGAGAATATTTCCATCACCTGTGTGTTTGCATCATGCTAGGCATATTGCATTTTTTAGGACATATAGGAGCTTTGTAAATATACTAGTTATTTAATTTTCTTTCCTAGTTCATTCCTTGATTATATAGGTTTTTGATCTCCAATATCTTTCATGAAAAAAAAAGGTGTGTATCAATCCTTGTTTGAAAAGGTTGGAAAATTCAATTAGGATTCTGTTTTTAAATAAAGATATGGCCGAGATATTTTTTTGTTTCCATAAATATCTATCAAAATCTTGTTTGTATTTTAATCCCCTATTTCTTAGAAGGTGGTTGTGTGTGGTAACCTCAAAGGGTTCTAGCCGTTGGAGGACTCCTAAGGAATATAGGTTGTGTGAGACCTTTTAGGAAAAGGATTTCCAAAATTCAGTTGGAAAGGGGGAGCTGTGAGTATTTAAGATACCTCACATCCGTCCCATCCCCCATAAACCCTTGCTAAAACCTCTTGTTCTTCCTTAGCTCTGCACACAATCACACACATTGCATTAATTCCTACTTCAACTATTCCACCTAACCAAATCCTTCAGATTAAATGGCCGGTCATTCGAATATTAGGGAAGAAGACGTTCTTGATATCGCTCCAATTTTTGTAGCTAAAGGCGAGTCTTCCATTGTCATCAATCCTGCGATCTCTCAATTTCTTGCTGAATTCGCCTCTCCTTCACCCTCATCTGATCCAATCATGGAAGCTCCGTCTCCTAAATCCCCTACATTGGAACCCTTGCCTGTTTCAACCGAAAACCCTAAGGCTCCAACCTCTCGGTGATTCCACCATCGGTTGTCGCCCTCTCTCTCGTGGAACCTTCTTCAACCAAGAAGAGGAAGCTTTCCCAAGCAAAACCCCCAAAGCCTGCTGCAACTCCAGTGCCCCTACGTAATATTCGTCGTTCTGGTAGGGTTCGTAAGTTGTCAGAATCTGACAAGGCCAAGAATTTAAAGAAACCTGGCGGGAAGCCCTCTACAACCATTGCACTTGAAGAAGATGATGAAGAAGAAGAGGTAATTGCTCCTCTGGTTAGGACTAAGGCTCAACCCCCAATTCCTCCTCCCGTAGTTGTTGATCCTATTATTACCCCTTCTGATGATACTCCCCATGTTGAACCTATTATTTCTGTTGCGACTGTTCCCCATGCAGAGTCTGTTGATCCTATTGCTCCATCACCCTCTCCCATAGTGTCATCTGATCCTATTATCCCTGTTACCACTCCTTCTGTTGAGGTTTCACCTCTTGTGGATAATGTTTCTGTCCCTGTTATTGATCCTTCTGCCTCTGTAGTTGTTAGTCCTGTTGAGGATCTTATCTCTTTTGATGATGAAGAACCTTTAGCAAATATTTTAATGGATTTGAGGGGAAAGAAAAAGGTGTTGCCTCTTGATTTAGAGCCAATTGAAGATGAATCTGATTCAAGTTCAGATAGTGATGATACTGCATCTGATGAGAACTACAAGCTAGGGAGAGAAGAGCTTGACCAAGAAAAAGAGGACCAAGAGATAGATTCCTCTGCTGATGATGATACTGAGATTGAATTCAGCAAAGTTCCATTCCCTTCAAAAGATGTGTCTGAGGATGTACACACATCCAGACGCACATCTACAAGGAAGAAAGCTGACAAGGATATGTCTTCTACTCTTACCATTACTCCTACCCCAAAACCCTTTTCCAAGAAATTCTTGACTAAAAAGGCATCTGATAGGTTTGGCCTAATTTCTTCTAAAGCTTTTATTGTTGAAATGAAAAGGGATAGGGAAACCTTTGTTAAGCTTGGTATGGATAAATTTTTTGAGGAAAGAGGTATGTCCTTGACTGTGGATCATCCCCTACCTTTCTACCCTAAGATGGTGTATGAATTTTATGCCAATTTGACTAAGGGATTAGATAAGAGTTATTCCTCTCCTCCCACTGTCTATGTTAGAGGAGTATTTGTTCCTTTTTCACCATCTGTAATAAATGATTTGCTTGGTTTGAATGATAATATGGATGAGTTAATTTCTATTGATGATGATGAGCTTGTGACTGCTATCACCCATGGAAAAGTGACCTCTTGGCCTGTGAAGCCAAAAGATTTGGGTAGTGGATCTTTATCTTCCCTTTACTGTTTTCTCCATTATATTCTTGTTGCCAATCTTTGCCCCTCAAATAACAAAACCTCAGTTACTAGGGTGCAAGCTCTCCTTCTCTATAGATTGGGTATTAAGAGACATATTAATTTTGGAGATTTCATCTTTAGGAAGATATGTGACTATGGAGAGTCACCATCTAAAAAGTGGTCTTTACCATATCCTTCCTTGATTTCTCAAATCCTTATTACCAATGGAGTTAAACCTGAGAAAGGAGAAGATAAGGTTGAAAATTTTGCTCTGTTTAAGGAATCCAAAACCCTGCTAGACCCTAAGCAAAGACATGTGGATATTCCTTTGGGTACTGTTCCTGAGCTTGGTATGCCAGATGTGGACACATCTGAGGCCACATCTGAAGATAACTTTGTTGCTCAAATGAAGGATTTAGATGCTGCAATTATAGAAGCTGAATCTCAAGCTCAAGCCTCCATTAACCATGCCAATAATCTGAAAGCTCTTAGAGATAATCTCATTCGTTGGCATGCTAAACTTTCTAGTCAAAAAGGGGGAGAATCAAGTTCTGGAAATGAAAAGTGGGATGCTGCTGTTGCTGTTGCTGCTGCTGCTCAAGCTGTAGCTGGTTTTAAATGGAGACATTTTGAACTTTAATTTAGGGGGAGAAATTTTTTGGTTGTTTTGATTATGTTTTGATGGTTGCAAAAATAATTTTAATTTCTGTTTTAGTTTCTAAACAATGGTTTGTAATAGCTTTTAATTAGGACATTGCTGAATGGTTTTTGTTTTTGCTCAATAGACTGCTGGTATTCTGTTTCTGTTCTAACATTGTTCTTGCAGTTTTTATGTGTGGATGTGTATACACATCTGGACACACATCTATTCAGGGGGAGTTATGTTTTCTTTATATTTTTTCTATATTCTGTGGTCATAAAAATGTGATTGTTATAAATCTTTGGTTTTGACCAGAAAGTCCAAAATAGGGGGAGATTGAAACCGTGAGTTTTATGGGAACATATTTATGTTTCCTTATTTAAAAAGATCTCTATTATGGTAAGTAGATTTTGTGACTTTCATGGAGATTTATAAGTATCCTACTTTGACTAGGAATTGTAAATATAGTAAATATCTTTTATTTATGTACATAGTTTTATATTAGGACTAACCTACTAATATTTGATTTCCTTGTGAGTGTGTTTTATGTTTTCATATAGGAAAAGGAATCTCACAAAGGAAGAGGTCGATTGCATGAAGATCTCCTCAATGGTGCACTATAAATACAAGGCATTTAGCACAAGAGAAGGAACAGAATTTTAGAGAGAAAATTACTCATTCTTCATTCGACATTATTGTTTTAGGTTGTGAGTGAAGGTTGTGCCTTACATTCGTAACTCACATCTAGGTTTTCATAGAGTTCTCTTGTTTTACTTCTGACTAGAATAGATCCTACTTGGGAAAGGGGAGTTGTTCTTGTCATAGAAGGTGATTAGAACTCGTTTAGTATTTTCATATTTTAGTTTTTCACTTATTTGTTTTTGTAAGAAACGAAAGTTTTTATAGTGAAAAGTTTTTGGGCGTAAGCCTAGTTTGCTGATCACATTGATCAAGAAGCGTAAATAACTCTTGAGTTATTGCATTTAATTTGTTTTTAATTACTTTATTCCGCCGCATTATCTCGTGGAT
>JAFEMH010003923.1:0-237880 GCA_022495995.1 Adenophora triphylla var. japonica | reverse complement strand
ATGAAGAACACGAAGAACACCAAGAACAAGGTTTTTGAAAAATGTTAACCAAAAATGATCAAATAACATGTCAAAATGATCACATTTGAAAGCGGTAGATTCATAATATAACAATAAAAACATCTACTTTACTCAAAAATCATCCGTAAAATGGAAAAATCTAAAAGTGGGTTTCGCTAAACTTAGAAAGTTTAAAAAGTTCAAAATCGTTGTTCAAGATGTTGATTGATCATAAAACAAAAGTATATAATCAAACAAATAACTATAATCCGAACATAACCTAACAATTATCATGCAAAATGATCAAGAAATGAAGCATCTATGCAACGTAAAATTAGGTTAAGTGGTTCGAAGCTAGAAGCTTTTCAACAATGGCGGACATTATGAACATGAACGTGTTAATGATTTGCGTAAGATATAAGAAGATTTAAGTTTAAGAAATCATACCATGTCTTCAATGGGTTTGGGTGCCATTGATGAAGAAAAGACTTAGAATTTTAAGAGGATATGAAGGTTAGAGAGAGAGAAAATAAGTTGGTAGAAAGACTCGATGTGAGGTACGGTGAGAGAGAGAGAAGACAAGAAAAGTTTTAAAAGGTGACTTATGTCTTCTATATATAGGAAAAGTTAGGGTTTGGCGCTTGAAAGGACAAACCGGTTCACCAACTTTCGGTGAATCATTGCAAAGCATGCATCCTTTCGGCTTTCAACACGTCAAACAATGACGGGGCCGACATGAAAGGGCCATTTAATGCTAATGTTCCCTTTGCATTGAATGCTCTTAAAATTTAAATTTTCGTGGGAAAACATTTGCAAATAAACCCTTAAAGAAAAATAAGAAGCGACTCGAAAATAAATAAAAGGAATTTGAACAGGTTTTTTTTTTTTTTTTTTTTTTTTTTTTAAACTATAAGTAAAAGTAAAAGATAGAAAAATACTCCAAGTTGCAAAACGCACGGTTAAGATCCAAGCGGTTGAGGCTGCGTGCTTGCGGTTTTAAGTGAAGCGGTTGTTAGCCGGTGCAGGTTGGACATACTTGCTTGAGTTTGGTACACGCGTGTTCAATCAAGGACTTGAAACTATGCTCATCACCCAAGTTAGTTAATAAAAAGAATGGAATTTATTTAAGTTCAAGCATACCCATTTCTCCTACGAGGAAAGAAAACCTACTTTGGAGTCAAGAGCCTTTGTGAGGATGTCGGCAATCTGGTTGTCTACATCCCCACGTTACTCTAAATGGATATTTCTCTTCTCCACATGGTCTTTGAGGAAATGATACTTCGATATCTATATGCTTGGTCTTGGAGATGCATGACAGGGTTGTTGGAGGCTGAAATAGTTGAAGTGTTGTCACATGCATTGTGATAGGACAGTTTCCTTCATGGATTCCATAGTCACCAAGCTATTTGCTTCATCCAAAGGAGTTTGACAAAGCAACAACTACCGGCAGCAATATACTCGGCCTCTGTGGTTGACACTTTGGCTGATGCTTGCTTCTTGCTGGCCCAAGCAACTAGTACATTCAGGAAATGACAAGTACCACTAGTGCTTTTCTGTCAATAGTAGAAGAGTGCATAATCTGCATCTGAATAACCTACAAGATCGAAGTTCGAATCTTTGGAATACCAAAGTCGAAGGTTAGTGGTTCCCGGATAAATAGCGGATTATACGCTTGAGGCGAAGTGCAATAAGATGTGCTTCTCTAGGATGCGCGGTAGCGTGCACATACGCGGACACTAAACATGATATCGGGCCTACTAGCGAGTTAAGTAAAGTAATGAGCCGATCATACCTCGATATAAAGTCTGATCAACTTTCTTACCTTTGAGATCCTTATCTAGCTTATTGCCGGTGGCCATAGGAGTATCATATGCTTTAGCATTTTCTAATCCAAACTTCTTTCTTAGCTCCTTGGTGTATTTGGCTTGGCTGATGAAGATACCTTCTTCGCATTGCTTGATTTGAAGCAGGAAGAATGTTAATTCTCCAATCATGCTCATCTCAAACGTGCTTTTCATTAGCTTTTCGAAACGCTTACAAAGTAACTCATTAGTAGAACCAAAAATAATATCATCGACATATATTTGAACAAGTAAAGTATGCTCATTATATTTGGCAATAAAAAGAGTTGTATCAATTTTACCACGTTTAAATCCTTTTTCTAGTAAAAATTTAGAAAGAGTCTCATACCATGCCCTTGGAGCTTGCTTAAGTCCATACAAAGATTTTTGGAGTTTGTAGACATGATTGGGAAATTTGGAGTCTTCAAATCCAGGAGGTTGGGCAACATACACGGTCTCTTGCGGTTCGCCGTTGAGGAATGCACTCTTTACGTCCATTTGATATAACTTGAAACGCTTAAAAGAGGCGTAGGCTAAGAAGATTACGATAGCTTCCAATCTTGCAACCTGGAGCAAAGGTTTCATCATAATCAATTCCTTCTTCTTGCCTATATCCTTGTGCAACCAACCTTGCTTTATTCCTAGTGATGCTTCCATTCTCATCCATCTTATTCCTAAATACCCACTTGGTTCCTATCACTCCTTGATCCTGAGGTCTAGGCACCAAAGTCCAGACCTTGCATCTTTCAAGCTGGTTTGAGTTCTTCTTGCATAGCAACAACCCAACTCGGAATCTTGGAGTGCTTCATCAATCTTCTTGGGTTCAACTTGAGATAAAAGAGAAGTATGCTCGTCATAATTTGATCTCCTTGTTGAACACCGAAAACAGATCACCAATCACATTAGTGAGGGGTGACCGCCGACTTCACGAACCTCCGGGGTAAGTCCGTTGGGCGAGGTTTGGTCAAGATCTTCAATTGGAACATCGTTGGATCCTTCAAATGAAGTCATGGAAGGTTAGTTGACGAAGAGGTTCTATAAGGCTTTGGATAGGGAATTCTCAATTTCTTCTTCCCTTGGAGTTGCATCTCGGGAGAGGGATCTTCAGTGCGGTTTCAAAATTGCGGTTTGGGGGAATTTCGATTGAGGGTGCTGGATTTTGCGGTTGAGGTTCGAGATGCGGTTTGAGATGGTTCACCTGGTTCATTATGCTCAACAAAATCATCAAGAACATTTGGAGCCAAATGTGGCTCAAGGAGAGAATGCTCATCAAAAGTAACATGGACAGACTCTACTATTTTTAAACTAGTTTTATTGAAAACACGAAAAGCTTTAGAATGTTTAGCATACCCAACAAAAATACCTTCGTCGGCCTTGGCTCCGAATTTACCTCTATTTTCTCTTCCGTTGTAGAGGACAAAGCATTTGGCGGCCAAAGATCTTGAAGAATGCAATGTTGGGGGTTCTTCCTCGCCAAAGCTCATAGGGAGTCTTATTATAGGTTTTGTTGATGAGGGAGCGGTGCCTGAGTGAAGCATGCGGTATTGATTGCTTCAAATTTCAAAAATACCGAGGTAGCTTCGCTTCGTATATCATTGTCTTTCCAAATTTCAATCAACGTCCTATTCTTCCTTTCCACAACCCCATTTTGTTGTGGAACACCAGTGGAAAAATTGTGATCAATCCTACGGTCATCACAATACCGAGCAACACCGTTGTTCTTGAATTCTGTTCCATTATCTCGATCGAACACTAACGATGTCATCTTCTTTTTTGAGTTTGGAGCCGTACGAATAGTGCGGTGAGAATCTCATAGCAATCATCTTTGGAAATCATCATCTCAACCCACGTATATCTTGAGTAATCATCCACCACCACTAAAGTATATCTATTTCCTCCAATGCCGGGCAAAGTGGTTACGGGTCCAAACAAATCTATGTGAAGCAGCTTGTAAGCATCTTGAAGTTGATGGAGCGGTCTTGTGGGTGAAAGACGACGCGGACCGCTTACCAAGCCGGCATGCACCGCATTTCTCCGGATGGTGGTCAGCCACTTTGGGTAAACCACGAACGAGGTTTTCCCTACCAATCTTTGCAAGATACTTGAAGTTCAAGTGGCTCAACCTCTTGTGCCATAGCCAACTATTTTCGCTCACATTCTTAGCTACAAACAGAGATTAGTAATACTACATGCGTAATTTAGATCAATAATGTAAATATTACTCTTACGAATCCTCGTGAGTAGGGTGACGCCGGAAATGCTATCTTTGATAAAGCAATTTGATGACGTGAAGTTGCAAAGCATTCCTTTGTCGCAAAATTGAGAAATTGAAAGGAGGTTGTGCTTCGAGTCCATCGACAAGAGAAACCTTCTCAATAGTTAGGTTTCCTCTCCTTATCACACCATATCCAATGGTCTTGCCTTTGTTGTTATCACCAAAGGTTGCTGCGCATGGACCACTTGCTTCAACGACATCTTCAAGTAATGATCTATCTCCAATATATGTCTTGAGCAGCCACCGTCAAGATACCATTCATTATCCTTGGAGTGACCACCATGAAGCAGAGGACCCGAAATGTAAACATTAAGAACGAGGTCCCCTTTATTCCTTGGGTCCCGGTTAGCAACCCTTTACGACCCACACACTGCTTGACGTAAGGAGGTTTGCTCTTCCCGGCATTGGATGTGAACCGCAAAGGCATTCTGCAGCCTTGTGACCTAAACCATCACACACGTAACATTTGTAATAGCTACAAGCTTCATGAGGTTTTACTAACTCCTTACTCTTCTTAGGAGTTGCAGATGCGGTTTCTCGGGACAAGGAAGCGGTTTGGGAGGAGCAGCCCAGCCTAACATTCCAAATGATACAAAGGGAACAAGCTTTGGTTTGACCACGTATTTTCGGGAACGCTATTCCCGCTTTTGAAGGCAGGAGGAGCGGTCGAAGAAGAAGCGCGGCCGACCCGGAGTTAGCAGAACCGCCTTTTCCACCGTAAGCGGTTGGAGCAGGATTCTACCAATTCCATAAGCCATTTCCTCTTCAGTGCTTCCACGTAATTCTTAGGTTTTAACACGTAATTCTTCCCATATTGCTTTCCTTTAGGGTAGACATAATTTACTTGTCTTCCTTTACCCTTTCCTTTAGCATGCTTCCCTTGGGAATTTCTTTAGTTAGTTCCAAAATTTCCTCATCCTTTTCACTCGAGGATGCACACTTCTCCTCTTCCTCGCATCCAAACCCTAGACCATCCTTAGTTCCAGGAGGAACTTGGAAGTCCAAGATTTTATCCTTGGTGGATTGAGACTTGAGCCACGAATCAATAATCTTTTGACGATCGTCGATTTGGGTTACCAAGTCATCATTCCCGAGTTGAAGTGCAAAGCAACCTTAGTTTCAAGGATGCGGTTTTGACAAGAAGAGGAGTCATCTGCTTGATTTGGTCCTTAAGATTAGAAATTTCAGACCTCATCACGCTTTTCTCCGTCTTGCATGCATTAAGTTCATCATGAGCTAAGCTTAAGGCTTTCTTAAGATTTGAGAATTGATGGATCACCATTTCAGCCTTCCTTGAACATCTTTTCATGTTCCATGGGAGAAACCTCTTCCACCACCTTTTTCAAAATTTTCTTTGGAATAGCTTTTGAAGGTGGAGCAGCTTTTAGATGAGAAAATGGGACGTGAATATGAACAATTTCCTATCTTAACGCTAGGAGTAAGTTTAATATCATCATCCAATTTATAATTTGGAAGTTTTGCAAAAACCTCCTTTTCCTCCATATCATGCAACTCAAATGATTCGTAATCCGAGTCATCGTAAGCTGCTCGCAACTAAGCTGCAGGTTAACCTCTTCGGTTTCACCGTCACTTCCATCCTCGTAACTGCTTCAATCCAAGTTGCTAATTCCTTGGAATTCTCTTCCTCCTCAAGAACCATTCCCTTACGATGAGAAAATTTCGAAGGAAAAGTTTTCTTTTTCATATATTCATATTTAGGCCGTGGACACTCGGATGCAAAGTGGCCAGGTTTCCTACAGCTTGTAGCATACCAAGTCACTCTTCTTCTTTGTATCTGCAGCCTCTAGAAAATGTTGCAGGAGGTTTGCCTTTTGAAAATGATTTTGTGAAAGGTTTTGAGGATTTTCTAAATTTTTGAAATCTTTTCACAAACATGGCAAAATCATCATCATCCATCTCGATGAGTGATGAGGTTGATATGGAAGGATCAAAGGGTTTGATTGGATGTGGATGGTTTCTCTTCATGTTCCACTACGTACATAGAAAGCGATTTGGTTTTTCCTTCTATCTCTTCAATATGATTTAGTTTAAGTTCATATACTCTAAGATTGGCATACAAGTTACTTAACGACCAAGTACCCAATACTTTGGAGTCTTCTAGAGAGGTAGCCTTATTTACCCATCTAGAACCTAAAGCGTATAGGAAAGTCATATTGATTTCCTTATCGCTTAAAGTTTTACCAAGAGATCTACAAGCGTTAACTACCTCAACATAGCGATCGTAGGTTTGACGCAAGGTTTCGTTGGGTTTTCCGTTGAAGTTGTTGTAGGATCTTTCAACAGTGTATAATTTGTTTTCTTTGCACTCATCATCACCTTCGAGGTAGCTCTCTATGGCATCCCACATCCGCTTTGCGGTTTTGAGGTACATCACTTTCTGTAGAGTTGATACGGGAGGGTTCCGTAAATGATGAACCTCGCCTTGCCGTCCAAGGCAACTATTCTCTTCTCTTCATCCGACCACTCATCTTTTGGCTTTTTGACCTCTCGGAGTTTCAAAGCATTGGTGGTTGCATCGTTGTTAGCCTTCATTGGAATTAGAGGGCCATTGATCACGCACTCCACCAAAGATTTCATCTATGGTTTCCAAATGAATAAGCATTCGGCACTTCCAGATGTCAAAGTGGTCTTCGTCCAACATTGGAATGTGTGAATAGTTAATGTAGTCATTGTCTTTGAGGTTGCCATATCGAATCGGCACACAAGCCGTTAAGCTTGAAAACAAAGGGTTTTAAAATGTGTTAGCTACGATACCACTTGTTGGTCCCAAAGGTGGCAACAAGGGTGAAAATACAGCTAGAGGGGGTGAATAGCCAGTTAAAATTTTTCGCCCTCTTTTAAAGATCGAACCTCTTGCTTACAAAATCCTCTTGCAGCTTGATAATAGACTGCAAGTGATAGTGTAAAATGCACAAATGCCGGAATAATAGAGTGTAAAGCGGTTTTGAGAGGCGGTTTGTAAAATGCGGTTTTGGTGGTGCGGTTTTGGGAAGAGCGTTTTACAAACACGTGTGGTTTTGACTTTGTTAACTCCAAACACTATTTCACAATAATGGATAACTAAATAAAGATCAAACAGAGACAAAGATAAATAATTAGCAAGCACAAGAAATATAAATGCGTAAAGTAAGAACACGCTATTTGGAGTGGTTCAATCGATAAACGATCTACGTCCACTACCAAGATGGTTAGTCTTGGATTTCTAAGAGAGATTTTATATTAAGTATTGTGAGATTACAAAGTACAATAAAATCTTTTCTATGAAGAACAAATCCAAAACTATAACCGGTGTATCTCAAGTGTTTAATCTATGTGATTAGAACAAGTGAGGTGAGTGTGTGAGAACAAGATCAAGGCTCTTTAGATCCGTGAGATGTAGAGCACAATGATTCTTGAAAGTGTTAAGGCTTGATTTGGGCTAGGAATATTTCTTGAAGTATGAAGATGAAGATTCAAAGGGTTGAATAATTTCGCGTAGCTTCACTTCTATGAACACAAAGAATTTTCCAATTTTTCAAGCAATCTTCAAATGGTGAAGATTGGGGTATTTATACCCAAGCATCAAGAAACTAGCCGTTGGATACAAATTGAAGGACATTACTTGATGCAATCCTATTGGTCCACAAAGAACCACTTTTGTCCTTTAGTACAGGCTGCCGCAGTAAAGCCGATCGAGCTCCACCGCAAGCAATGAGGTTAGGACACCTGTCACCTTTTCAAGATCCTTGCAGATCTTTTCTGACATTGAATCACGTGACAAGATATGGTGGTTGACTTTTGATATTGCTGACGTGGATTCCAACGGATAAAAAGTTGTTCACTCCAAGTAGCCAATCATTGGATGCGGTTGGTGAGATGCGGTTAGGGACATGCGGTTTTGCTACACCAGGAGGTTGCATGGATGCGGTTGCACATGAACTGCACAGGTGCGGTTCAAGGGCGGTTGCATGCGGTTGGTTCAACAGGTAGATTCAAGGTAGAACTACACTTGCGGTTACAAGTGCGGTTCATAGGGCGGTTTTGAATACTGCTGGAACTGCAACTTTGCTTCCAATGAATCTTGAGACAGTCTTCAAGCCTAAATTTAACCTATTCTATAAAATGGACTTAGCTAAAAAATTGAAGTCTAAGCTTCATTACATAGGGTCCTAATGTCCTTAAAATAGACAGGAGGTTATGGTATCAATCAAATCTAATACAAAATAGGAGGGTTAAAAACATGCATACCCAACAGGTAGAGTATGACGAGATCGCCCGAAACGCCTCGCATGACAAGTCTTTCTACCTTTCTCGAAATCGTGTGTGTGTGTGTCTTTTGAAATGGGGGCTTGAATGACAAGCTTAATCTTGGTTTGAATGTCAAACGTTGATTAGGTGACTTTGTTTGAAAAGACGAGCGTTTGAATGACAAACGTCGGTTTTGAGTTTGAAATGAGCGTTTGCGTGGCAAACGTCGATTTTGAGTTTGAAATGAGCATTTGCGTGGCAAACGTCGATTTTGAGTTTGAAATGAGCGTTTGCGTGGCAAACGTCGATTTTGAGTTTGAAATGAGCGTTTGCGTGGCAAACGTCGATTTTGAGTTTGAAAAGGAGTTCGAAGGTCGAACTCCGGTTTTTGAACCGGGAATGTCATTGTTAACGATTTTTACGGGAAAAAACATATTAAATGATTTTAAGTGTCAAATGGCGGCTTTTAGTTTGAAGATGAGCGTTTGGAGGCCAAACGTCATGTCGCGCGTTTTGAAAGAGAGTTCGACGGACGAACTCCGGTTTTGAACCGGGCATTACATTGTTAACGATTTTTACGAGAAAAATGCGTATTAAATGATATGCGATCAACGAATCGGGTTGAGACTCGGACTTTGAAAAGTAAATACTATCACGATCCAAACGGGTCGGACTTGTAAATGACAGTATTTAAAGTGCGGTATCAACGGAATCAAACGATCCGGATTCGTAAATGACGATCAACGAGGCCAAACGGCTCGGATTTGTAAATGACGATCAACGAGGCCAAACGGCTCGGATTTGTAAATAACAGATATTAAATGACGATCAACGGATCGATCGATCCGGAATTGGTAAATGACAATAAAAGTAAACGGAACCGGGTCGGAACGCCGTTTTAACCCGTGATTACTTCTCTTACGGAAAGAGAAGAGGATCGAGGGGCTAAAACGTATCGGACCCCGTTAGACGGAGGCGTCTACATTTTGATAATGACGTTCAAAATGTTTGTAGCGACTGGCGCGTAAACCGAGACGGAACGAGAGATTTAGAGAGAGGGAGTTATACCTATGGCTAGGGTCGACTCCTTTGGCTCGGGAGGTGTGTACGGGACACGGAAAGTGATTCGAAAGGTTGTTTCAAAGTAGTAAGGTGCGTATTTGATCGAAATACGAAGGTTTCACGCGAATCGAGACGGAACGGAAGCTCGGAAGAGGTGGAAACCAGTTTGGGCCGAGAGGGTGGTGATTTTTTGGGGTAAAAAAGTCTCTCCTTTGGCTTTGATAGCCATTTCTATTTATAGGTGAAAAATGCAGTAGGAGTCCGGACGGACTTTGCCTGAATCTAGGGGGTTTTGTGGTATTTTGAGAATTTGAAGGACTTGCTGGCAATTTCAGAAAATGTGCACAGGGAGTCCGGCCGGACTTGGCTTGCAAATCAGGGGTATTTTGGTCTTTTGGCCTTGATTTGTGATTGAAGGGTGACTAGAGGGAGGTGGCATGGCTGCCACGTGCCCTCTGAGTCACCAGCCTTATGGGAATTCGTTTCCCGGTCCCGGTTTTGTCCGTTTTTTAAAATAACAGTCCGAAAAATGTCCGAAACGCCCCCGGAAAGTGCCGGAAAATGCGTTTTTCAGGGAAAGCCATACTTTTACGTGAGATGACACGTGTTAAGTACGGTTCGACGTCGGGATGCACGGGCGATCCTGGGACGTCTCGTTGGCACAAAGAACGGGAGTTTAACGAGTTCGGTTAACTCGGAGCGGGCCGCTAACGGATTTCGGTTAACTTTCCGATGGATTTGGACGATCCGGATTTGGGTACTTACGGTTAGCCCTCGGCCGACGTCACTTCGAAGGAGGCGGGGTCGTTGAAAAGATAAGGATCCAAATCGGGATGCCTTACTTTGAAAGAGACTCCAAGGCCACCGGCCGGACCCTTAGCGAAAGGATTCCTACGTATCCCGAGCGGGAATCAAGCCGATCGTAGTTCGTAGGTGTAAGGGCCGCGCGTGGGGACCTTGACCTGAGCGAGACTGTTAGGAGGCGTCTAAACCTGGATGAGACCATTCGCGAGGTGCCTGTACCTGAATGGATACTGTTAGGTGGCGCCTGAACCTGGGACTTCTGAAACCTTCGAGGGCGTGTAGCGCCTCAAACCGGAGTTGCGAGGATACATTTATCCTGTGACGAAGGTGTTCGTGCCTTGGGTGCTGGGCTTATTGCTGTTGCCAGGTTTATCCTACTGGGGATGAGCGTTCGGGCTTACCTTGATGGCCGAAGAGGGATTGTTGTGCGGGCTTATTGCAGCTGCCGCTGAGGTGGAACGATCGGGCTTACGACTGGCGGCCGGGGAGAATTGTTCACTTGCTGAAGTGAAAAGGTGTTCGGGCTTACGAGGATGGCCGAAGAGGGATTGTTGCAAGGCGTTCGTGCCTTGGGGTTCGGGCTTATTGCTGTTGCCGAGAAGACGAACAGCGAAGGTCTCAATAGGAGAGTGGAGGTCGAACCGCGAAGGTCGGGATTGACTGTTTGAGATGGGACCGTGAAAGGTCAAGATGGGGGATTGAAATCGGACCATGAAAGGTCGCGATTGAGACTTGAAATCGGACCGTGAAAGGTCGAAATTAAGGATTGGAATCGGACCGTGAAAGGTCGCGATTAAGGATTGAAATCGGACCGTGAAAGGTCGCGATTTGAGGATTGAAATCGGACCGTGAAAGGTCGCAATTGAGGATTGAGATCGGACCGTGAAAGGTCGCGATTGAGGATTGAGATCGGACCGTGAAAGGTCGCGATTGAGGATTGAAATCGGACCGTGGAAGGTCACGATTGAGGATTGAAATCGGACCGTGAAAGGTCGCGATTGAGGATTGAGATCGGACCGTGAAAGGTCGCGATTGAGGATTGAGATCGGACCGTGAAAGGTCGCGATTTGAGGATTGAAATCGGACCGTGAAAGGTCGCGATTAAGGATTGAGATCGGACCGTGAAAGGTCACGATTGAGGATTGAAATCGGACCGTGAAAGGTCGCGATTGAGGATTGAAATCAGACCGTGAAAGGTCGCGATTGAGGATTGAGATCGGACCGTGAAAGGTCGCGATTGAGGATTGAGATCAGATCGTGAAAGGTCGCGATTGAGGATTGAAATCGGACCGTGGAAGGTCGCGATTGAGGATTGAGATCGGACCGTGAAAGGTCGCAATTGAGGATTGAGATCGGACCGTGAAAGGTCACGATTGAGGATTGAGATCGGACCGTGAAAGGTCACGATTGAGGATTGAGATCGGACCGTGAAAGGTCACGATTGAGGATTGAGATCGGACCGTGAAAGGTCACGATTGAGGATTGAGATCGGACCGTGAAAGGTCGCGATTAAGGATTGGAATCGGACCGTGAAAGGTCGCGATTGAGGATTGAGATCGGACCGTGAAAGGTCGCGATTGAGGATTGAGATCGGACCGTGAAAGGTCGTGATTGAGAATTGAGATTGGACCGTGAAAGGTCGCGATTCAGGATTGAAATCGGACCGTGAAAGGTCGCGATTGAGGATTGAAATCGGACCGTGAAAGGTCGCGATTGAGGATTGAAATCGAACCGTGAAAGGTCGCGATTAAGGATTGGAATCGAACCGTGAAAGGTCGCGATTGAGGATTGAGATCGGACCGTGAAAGGTCACGATTGAGGATTGAGATCGGACCGTGAAAGGTCGCGATTGAGGATTGAGATCGGACCGTGAAAGGTCACGATTAAGGATTGGAATCGGACCGTGAAAGGTCGCGATTGAGGATATGAGTGATGGTGAAAACCATTAGGAATTTTAACGTCTGGAGACGGGCGTTAGTGAAAACTAACTGGGAATTTATCCTCGGGGGATGGGGTTTTAGAAATGTCTAACTGGGGGAAATTTTACACTTTTGGGGGCCAAAAGTGGTAAAATTGGAACTGCATAAAGCTGAGGGGCCAAAGTGGCAAAAAATTTTCTGGTGCAGTAAGAGTCCGGCCGGACTTTTACTGAATTTGACAAAGTCCTTTTCAGCGCCGAGGCCGAGAAAGGGAAGGTCATTTTCTTCCATAAATTCCGACGAGGGAGGAGAGAAAAGAGAGAAAAAATCCAACCCAAATTGCAAGGTTTGCTCGTATTTGTGAAGGAAATTTGCTATGGAAGGTGATTTGGGACCAATGGCTCGCCACGGAAGGACCGATGACGAAAGAACTCGATTGGTTTGGACCATTCGAACCATTGTGCATCCATTGAATCCGGCGGAGTTTTATCCGGCGAGGGATAGACACAACTCCAAGGATGGGATCAAAAGACAAGTAAGCTTCCTACAAATTCCATTAATTTTAAGAATGTGCATTCTTTAAATGTTAGAAATTTATTTAGGAATGAACTTAGGGATTTTGGTGCTCGAATTGGGGCTTTTGACTTTGCCATGAATTGTTGTCGAAATTGACTAGGATGTAGTTCAATTGACACTATGGGTAGATGACATAAAAATTTTGGTTGCAAAATTCCATGTCTAGATGCATTTTCCAAAATTAAAGTAGCTTTAATTCGGGACGGAGAAAATTTTCGAAAAGTTCGAAAGAGGTTTGAAAGTTCCGGTTTCGACGGAGTTTTCGAAATGTTTTGAAAGTTCCGGATTCGACGGAGTTTTCGAAATGTTTTGAAAGTTCCGGATTCGACGGAGTTTTCGAAAGATTTTGAAAGTTCCGGATTCGACGGAGTTTTCGAAATGATTTTGAAAGTTCCGGATTCGACGGAGTTTTCGAAAGATTTTGAATATACGTAGGAAAGGAATGAGAACCGTATCTGCATTGCATCCTTTTGACATGCGTTGGTGCATTCTGTTGACATTGCTTCTGTGCTGTTTGTCTGCAGGGGACAGGGACGGTTAATACCCACAACCAGAAGAGTCGGGGTGCTTTTGAGGCGGTGCGAGCATTGTGGGATATTATCCCGAACGTGGCTCGAGAGGGAGAGAGGAGTCCGCGGCAGCTGGTGCTTGACTCCGGGTTGGCTGGGTTCATCAGTGCTGTGGCTGCGACACCTGATACGCCGAGGGCCAGGTCAATGTATGTTGCTTTGAGTGAGTATTGGTGGGATACAACCCACACTTTCCATTTCAGATGGGGGGAGGCGACGGTGACTCCCACGGATTTTTCCGCTATCACTGGGTTGCCGACTTATGGCAACACGCCGGTGCGGGTTGACTGGTTATACCTCTGAGCAGCTTGTCCGGGTCAGCTGGGTTTTGATATTACCGATGCCAGGGGCTTAGGCATTCGGTGACAGCCGATGGAGAGGCATCTCGGAGGCGGGTGTCGCCGCTATCCGGGCCGGGTCCTTGAGGATAACCGCGGAGCGCCCGACTCGAGGGTTCCTTTGGTTTGCGCCGTCGCCGACTTTGTTCCCGACTTCGACACGTCCCGTCACTTCCCTTGCTCGGGTCCGCCGATAGACTTGGATGCCGTGAGGGGGTTCGCTGGGGGAGGCCGGACCGGCCGAGCTCTATCATTCCCCTCGGGACAGGTTCTCGCGGGGGAGAGGAGCACTCCTTTAGCCGCTTCACGCCCGTCTCGGATGTAAGTTTACGTACTTTTTCTCTTCCTTGCCTCTTTTATGTACTCGTATGTATCTCGCTTTGTAGTTGACATAACTTTCCATTCTCTTGGCGTGTCCGGTGCTATGAGGTGTTTAGTCCGCAGGATTGGGACATTAAGGAGCCGTACCGACCCCCTGTTCCCCGCCATGTTGGTTTGGCGTAAGAAAGCGAAGAGGGCGGTCTCATCAAGAGTTGGCACTCGGGTGTCATACGAGGAGGTGTCTCAGGCACTGAACCGGGAGTTCTCTGAGAGGATCCAGTTGACTTGGTGGAGTAGGTTTGATGCCGTCGCTGTTCAGATTGCTAGCGAGACTACACGGCGGAGGAAGCTCCGGGTTGGACTTCACTGCGACGCCATGTATCTGGGGGAGAGGGTGACTCGTCAGCATAGGCCGGGGTCCCTTCCTTTGGTGCCGGTGGATCCTCCGATGTACATGCAAAGCATCCTGGGAGATGCCGATGGATGAGCCGGAGGGGTACATATGTGGCGTGTACTACACCGAGTACATCATAGTGGGGGCCGCCTATGATGTTTTCTTGAGGATGAGGCCGAGGAGCCCGCATGCGCAAAGCATAGAGAGGGCGAGGTCCCCCGGAGGTCCTCGAGATTTTCCGATCCCGCGAGCTAGACTGGCGTACGAGGGGCTGGATGGTTCGCGTAGGCGACTTGTGATCCCGCTCCCGGCTGAGTCGAGACCACGATACAGGGCGGACCCCAATGCTTCGGTGAGCACCTTTTTTTTTTTTTTTTGATTTTCTGCATTTGATAGTAGTATTCTGCAAATGTTGCATCTGTACTTTCTGCTTGTCTTCTGATGACTTTCCTGGTTTGCAGGTGTCTGGCCGTACGTACAATGACGCCATGAGGCTGGTGGATGGGTGGTCCGCTTACGCTAGGAGACTCGTGGAGTTCATGCGGTGCAGTCCCTGAGGAGCGTGGATGTCCGTGATCGGGGGCCGTCTAGGCCGAGAGATTCGCCCGCTCCCACACTGGTGGGGAGGACTTTACACAGGGTTCGCCGCTCGCGGCGGAACGGCTGGATTTGGAGCTCCTTCTTCGCGCACTCGGGCGCGAGAGGGGGATTCCTCGAGTTCGCGTACTCCGAGGAGGCCTTTCGCCTATTCCCTACCGGAGGAATTTGGCGAGTTCCCGTTTGCGATGGATCCGGCAGGCGTGAGCAAGACGTCGAGTGCACGGATGACGAGCAGGACTCGAGTAGTCCTATTTTTACCGCTTTCTTTCTTTACCGCTTTGTTTAGACAAAATGCATGTATTTGTCAGAACAAATTTGATTTGAACCGTATTTGCAAAAAGGCGCCCGTGGGCGGAACTCGTACTTCGCATATCTATTATGTGATCACCTTCTGTTATTTTTGGCAAATAAGGAAGTAGGTTAATAAAAAATAAATAAAATGAGAAATGCACTAAAAATTGAACGGGTCAAAAATTAAGCATGTATGCACTAATTATTAATCATTTGCACTGTTGCACGAGCCCTGGGGAAGGGATACCGATATTGGTTGAATGAAACCATGGGCAAAGACGCAGATTTCTTGAAGGTGAACAGGAGTTGTTTGGAAATGTTTCCAATTTAGGGGCGGCCGCAGAGTTGACCAAGTCAACCGCAGAGGGAGTCCGGCCGGACTTGGAATGAATTTCCATTCTTTAAATTGCGCTTTCGCTTTGCAATTGGTTAAGAAACCGCGCATAGTTTTTTATCATTCTCGTCGAATTCTCTCAAACTTCCAAGGTTCCTTTCATTTTTCATGGCTCCTTTCCCAAGTTACCGTCTCGGATGCAAGAGCGATATTTGGACAATTTTCGCCGTGGGTACGGAACCACACGAGGCGTAACAAAGGGTTTTTCGAAGGCTATTACGGGATTAAATCTGTTTGGGCTTTGAAGGAGCTCATGCCGATTGGGATCTTTTGAGAGCCGCATCTCGCTTCGGGACGTACGGAGGAATGTGTACAGCCTTTTCGTACAATGAAGTCACTCCTACGTTTGAAGATTTCCGGCCATTCTCGGGAGGACCCGAGACGGAACAGCTAGTTCTTCCGTATACCGGTGGCATGGCCACCGTTGAGAAGCTAGTGTCTTTGTTTGGTATCTCTACTGAGAAGCATACGGGATGCCGATACAGATACCGATTACTTTGACATTTCGGACCGCCCGAAAGATTTGCCGGAGCCGAGGGGAGCGTCTTTTCGTGGGACGCATTTGCTGCAGGCGCAATTGCTACTCTGTTCACATTCACGTCTCGGGTGTTTGCCATCACAGGACCGGACCTCGGTGAGGCAAAGGCGGAGTGGGGGAGACATCGTGCCGCTGGTTTTGGGCGAGACGTTCCTGGGCATAGGTCGGATGGCGACCGGTAGCCGACACATGTGGGGAGGGAGTCCCGCTATGCTTACCTCATGGGCGGTTTGAGGGAGAGGCCGCAGATGATGCCTGAGGTGCCAATGTCTTGTGACACTTGGTCTTTCTCGCGACGTCCTCCGGTGATAGGGGCGATCAGGCTGAGCTGGAGCTCTGGATGGCCAGACTCCGCACGCATCACTTGCGATGGTGGGTTCCCCATTGGAAGTTACAGACTTGTAGGACCGCTCAGGAGGGTCTGTTGGTTGTTAGAGTGCCGGGGCTGTCTCAGACGTCTTTCTATATTCCATCATTGGTTCTGCGCAAGACGGGCCGGAGCAGTGCCACCGATCGATCCGAGTTATGCTGCTACCTTTGAGGTGGGATCTCTGCGGATGGAAGATCCTTCGCCGCTATTGCTGATCACCCGGTGGTGGCAATACGCGTCCTTTCCTGCCAGGGTTCTCTTTCACCGGAGAGAGGGCACTGTTCGTTTGGCCACAAGATTCCGAACCGGGTACGAAGAGTGTATAGGGGAGACACAGATGGATATCTTGTGGAGACGGAGTGAGCCGTTGGGTGCCGATCACTGACAGCTCGACCTTGAGGAGGACCGAAGCAAGGGCTAACCCTGGGAATCGTACTGGCGATGCCATGGCTGATTACGAGACGAATGCTGATCGGGAGGCCAATCAAAGCACTGCTATGATGGCTCGAAGCGAGGCGACTCGAGACAGAGCTAGAGAAAGGGCTGCGTTGACAGCCACAGGGTTGACGGAGGCGTCGGGAAGAGTCCCTGAGCCAGGTAGAAGGCCTACCGGAATTTTTCCTGTGAAAGTGAAGAACACTCGCCGGGGAAAAGGGAAGGGGAAGAAGGATGAAGGACCTAGTACAGGAAACTAGGTTGACCTTGCTGTCCAGAGTATCCACCCATTGTCATTGCAGACACATTAATTGATTAATGTTTTATTGTAGTTTTGCTAGCGTGTAGCGAGTCAAGAGTTGACCATGCTTGAACTCATCAAAGAATGTTTTAACCGTTATGAATTTGTAGGTTAAATGAAAAGAGTTTTTCGAAACACAAGCAATTGATGCTTATTGTATTTTTTTTTGTTTTTTAGACCGAACCAATGATGGCTGCCTACGTTCCCCTTTTACAATTGGACTAAGGGGCTCAGGTCACCGTAGTTCGACACTTTAGGTGAATTTGAGAAAATAAAGACAAAAGAAGTGCGACTCCTGTCTTTTACCCGGATCATTAGCGGGAATGTATCCATTGGGTATTACTTTTTTAGCACTTTAATTTACTGAGGGGGACGGTGTATGGGGCAGGAGAGTTGACTCGTGCTCTTCCTCAAACGAAGTATCTCATGGAGCTTGCTTCCGTTCACGGGATTAACGAAAGGGTTTCCCGCCTCAAGTCTCGCTAGGGCTTTCATGGCTCCTCAGGAGAAGATTCTTTGTACCACGAACGGTCCTATCCAGGTAGGCTCCCACTTTCCGAGGGGATTGGTCTGCGTAGGAGGCTTTTCCTTTAGCACCAAGTCGCCTTCTCTGATGTCTCGGATCTTGACTTTCTTGTCGAATGCTCGTGCCATTCTGCTCTAGTAGGCTCAAGTATGTTCCATGGCTTTCAATCTGCGCTCGTCGAGTAGAGCAAGTTCATCGTGACGGCTCTGTAGCCATTCGACTTCATTGATCCCGTTTTCCAAGAGGACTCGGAGGGATGGAATTTCCAATTCTACGGGCAACATCGCTTCCATTCCGTAGGTAAGCGCGAACGGAGTCTCCCCTGTGGCGGTTCTGACTGATGTTCGGTATCCCCAGAGGGCTAAATGTAGCTTTTCGGGCCAGTCCCGACCTCTGGTGGTCATCTTTCTGATTATCATGGCGAGAGTTTTGTTGGCTGCCTCTACTGCACCATTGGTTTGTGGTCTGTAAGGAGAAGACTTGTGACGTGTGACTCTGAATTCGGTCAGAAGTTGGTCACAATCTCCTTCAAAGTGAGTCCCATTGTCGGATATGATCTCGTTGGGCACTCCGTATCGGCACATGATGTTCTCTCGGATGAACTCGGCCACCTTCCTAGAATTCAGTACCTTGTACGATCTGGCTTCTACCCATTTGGTGAAGTAATCGACTGCGACTAAAATGAACTCGTGACCATTGCTCCCTGGAGGAGTGATCTTGCCGATGACGTCGATTCCCCATGTGGCGAAAGGCCATGGCGTAGTCATGCAGTAGAGCTCGTGAGGAGGGATGTGATTGAGGTTGGAGAACCGTTGACATTTGTCACGCGCTTCTGACGAAGCTTGGATGCACTGTTTCCATTGATATCCAATAGTATCCCATACGAAGAATGATCTCGTGTCAATGCTCGGGCGTTCATGTGCGGACCGCAGTGTTCCGTTGTGAACTTACGTTCATTAGCTCGCCGGCTTTTTCTTTGTTTACACACCGAAGGAGTGGCCCTTGCAGCCCAGCTTGTCTTCCGGTTACGCCCGGCTTGCCCTCGTCCGGTGAAAGTTACCCAATTCTTGATGGCATTGCTGGATGCTTGATAAGGGTGCGGGGATCGAGAGGCTCGCTTCGCCGTCCCTATCCCGGCGATCATGCCGTTGTCTGAGCCCCCGATCAAGTTTGGCAACTCCATGACTTCTTCAAACAGACTACGTAGAGCCGGTCCACCGAGAGCGTCTTCTATGAATTCCCGGTTCCTTACGCTTTGGACTTACTGTCTTGAATGTGGCCTCGGTGGGCTGATCGAACAATCTGTTTCCCATGGAGAGTACCTTGAGTTGCTCCTCCAAGTCCGGGATTCCCTTGAATGTGTACTCATGCCGGAGTGTGGTGGCGGTTGGTCCAGGTAGAGCCGTGATGTCGAGGAACGCTCCCTTATCGGATTAGCTTTGAGTCCTCCTCAAACGCTTGAGGTCCCGTGCTAGGCACATTTCCATTCTTCCCGTAGTCTCTCAGTTTCGACTATCCCTGCTTCTTTCTCATCTTCATCGGTTCCACCGTAGGTCCCCTCGCCCGCTGTTGGTTCCATTGTCGGTCCCCTCAGTTCTGTCGGTTCCCTTGTCTGGCCCTCGGATTCTGCGCCGGTTCCTTTGGTGAAGTAATGAGTGAGGTCAAAGCTGTAAGGTCGGAGATTGGGTGTGCCGTCGGAGGTTCCCCTTTTATGGGCTGCTGCCTTGGTGCGGGCGAGCCTTTTGTCTTCCCTTATGTCAGCCGGTGTTGGCACGTAGCCAAGCCCCTGCACCGTGGTGTGGTCCTTGACTTCAATAACTTGGTGTTGGCCTTGCAGCCTTTTGCCGAGCCCCAGTCCTGGGATGAAGTTCATGAGTTTCATCATCCTCATGGCGGGAGGAATCTTGTCGTGAGATAGTGGAAGGTCCACGTTGCATATTTGGATCTTGGAGGTCTCCAGAGTGAATCCAGTTAATGGCATGTCGTCACTATGCTTGATTTCTAATACCGGAATGTCGTTGGTGCTGGTCCCCTCGGTGGTGACGCTGTCGCCGTAGGCCGTGGTTAGCTCGTTGCCTTGCATGAACTTGAGGCACCGATGAAGGGTGGATGCCACGCCATTGATTTGATGCGACAGGGGACGCCTGTAATGGCTGTGAAAGTGATTGGAATGTCCAATACTTGGAATTCGGTGGGGATCATCCGCTTACCGAACCAGATGTTAAGAGTAGCAACCCCGAGAACTATACGGGAAGTAGAGTCGTAGGCCTTGACAGTGTGGACTGAAGGCTTTAGATCTGTGGGCTTGATGTCAAGCAGTCCATCATCTTGGCGGGCAAGACATTCATTCCGTAACCTCTCGTCTACCAACACGCGGAAGGCGACGCTCGTCCACCGGGATTTGTCATGTAGAGCGGCTCATTGTGATCGGCCCCCAAATTTTGGAAGGTCCAAATGCGTGAAGGTGATTATGTTGCCATAGTGGATGTTGCCGATCATCCGAATGACTTCATCCGGGGTTGCGTCCCACGAGGGACCATGGTACGGGCCGAGAACTTTCCTCTAGCTTGAGCTTGTGAGGATATGAAGAGGTTAGCGAGACCAAAGGGAAATGTTTGCTCGAGTCCGCTTGAGCCGAGTGAGGATCGGGTCCTCTTTCGAGGGAACTTGCGTCTTCGGGCCGGCCGGATTGCAATTACGGCTCCGTCGGCTTTTTGGTGGCCTTAGATGGCAATGCATGGATTTGACCCGATCGGGTTAGAACACCGACATCGGGTTTGGTCCCTTCGAACAGGCCGCTGAAGTTGAGCCATAGTTAGAGGAGGATTCCTCGTAGCATAGGGCCATATGTCTTCCCTCAACTCATTGATTGTGGATGAATTCCCGGGAGCTTCGGCGCCTTGACGGATTCTGTCCAAGGATACCGCTTGGATGCCTCTGCGGAGGTAGCCTACGCTTGACGTAGGCTGTTCGAACTTCGATGCACAACAGTGGTTGCCCGAACCGAACTATCGTTCTTTGACCCTCCGGGGAGAGTTGGAGAGTTCTCGGCTCAAGCGAACGGTCTCCTTGATCTCTTCACGGTATATCGCGTTCCTTTCCTTCTTGCTGAGCATACTCGGGGCATTACGGAGTTGGGTCCGGCGATACTCGTGGTTTGCTAGCTTTCCTTCACTACGGGCCCAGATCAACCTTCTTGCGGCGGAGCTCGCGTCGAGAGTTAGTGCCTGCGTTTCTTCCCATGTGAGAATGGCGGTGCTTCTTTGAAGGCTAGCGTGCGTGGTCCTAGGTAAACCTCCATCGGGGAGAGCTTTCTCCTTTGCTTTATCTGAGCGGCGGGTATGTCAGAAGGTGAGTACACGGCTTCCCGGACATCTGCCCATGTGACTGGTTGCTGCCCCAGTTGATCGTTTCTGTAAACGAATGCCTCGGTCTGTGGAATTTCCCTGAGTAGTTGCTCGAGACGAATTTCCATCCTCCTCTTGTTTTTAAACTAGAATAAGCCCGTGTCCGAGGACACGGTTTTGTTTTTTTTTTTTTAATTAAGCCCGTGTTCGAGGATACGTTTTTTTTTTTAAAAAAAAATTTAAACTTAAAAAAAAAAATTAAGGGCAAAATAGAAAAGAGACAAAATAGTGAGAGCAAAATGAGAATTTCCACCGTTGGAACTGTTCATTGAACAGTAGTAGAAGACCACCCTCATTTATACTATAGATAGATACACACATACATACGCATTTATATTTTAAAATGAAAAAAATATATTGTGAAAATTTTCGGACCTCAATTTGTACTTTTCCGACCCGCCCCTCTTTTTCCATTGCCTTCGTTTCTGCATCTGCCATTTTCATATTGTTTGATAAAATCCATAGATTTTTCAAATTCTCCCGACTCCCGACAACACTTTTTTTTATTTCTCCTGAGGCTTGAGATAGATCTTCCCTCCCTCAAAAGTAGGGTTTCTTTTTTCGCTCCAAGATATCCCCTTCAAACCCTCGAATTCTTCTCCCAGATTAGGGTTTGTAGATCTAAGCAACTGCTCTTGCTTTGAGACCCGCTTCATCTCCATCCGGCTTCATTTTCAATATGTTCTGGCAACTCAAAGCTCTCTCTGCTTCTTCACCTGTAAGTATTAAGGAACGATGGTTATATATGTGTGTTTAAATTAAAAAAAAAAAAAAATTTAAAGGGCAAAATGGGAAAGGAACAAAAATATGAGGGCAAAATGGAAAATTTCCCGTGTTGAACTGTTCATTCCACTGTTGAGAAGGGGCTTTCATTTATACTATAGATAGTCCTTCCTCCCTGAGTTGGCCTTTCAATTTGAGTGCGGAAATGATCCGTTCCCATCCTCCCAGGACCCTTGGGAGTCCGGTTTTGTTGACTTCATGCCCGGCTTGGAAGAGAATGGTTTCATCATCTTCGTCGTCGCTTTCACAGAGAACTTGCTTTCCCCGGGAAGGTAAGCGCTGGGATTCGTTCTGCTGCGTCGTTCCATCTCCTAGGTCATCGGGACCGTTGACCACCCTTACTGCGAGAGGGGTTGGATGAGAATAGACGGTGAGTCGGGAGGGTTGCCATGAGCAAAACTTTTGAGGTCGGCGGTCTAGAGTGGCCTCTAGCTTTCTGTCTGAAGCCGCTGTGACACTTTAAGGGCTTGGTCCCTGTAGGTCTTTCGAGCTTGGTCTTCGTCCCAAAAGACGACTTTCTTGAGCGGCTAGTTCCATGAAGGCTTTCCTTGCGAGAGCTAAGCGGTCTCCGTAGGTGCGCATCATCGACTAGTGTCCGTAACCGTGATTACATTCAAATCGCCGAATGGCGAAACACTTGGATTACGTTGACGAAGGAAGTCGAGTTTGGGACATTCCATGCGGCCTTCCTTGATCTCGATTACCAAGAAGTTTGCCCATATACGCTTGATTGACCCCACGGGGGTATTGAATGCAATGTTGACGGTCTCGTGATCTCGCTCGATCGCCAAGTCTATCGTAGCTAGATCGGCCGACGGCAGATGTACGAATTCGGGGCCGTGACTTGGGCCGGGAGTAGAATCGAACTGGAGCATGTTGATCTTGAGGTGGTCATTTCCTATGTCGGAGGGCGGCTACGCCTTGCGGGGAAGACTTTCACGAGATGTTTTCGGGGTGGGCTGCCGGAAGCGTTCCCGAGGTTGATCGACTCGTAGCGGGGTGAGGAGCTTGGTCTCCTTCGCTGTTGCCCTTGGCCTTAGCGGCGCTTGAGGTATAAGCTTGGCCGATGGCACGGGCCGGTTGCCACCTGGGCCGGTACTCGGAAGTAGTGATGAGCTCGAGCTCCTTGGCCGGGGCCTCGTTTACGCGTGACGAGCAAAGGTTGCCGTGAGGGTGACTTGGTATTGCGAATCGACGATAAGGACCGGATCCTTGGTATCATCGGGATATCTGGAATAGATGATATTGACGAAGTCGTCATCGATCACTTGATCGAGAGGATTCTTCTGTCGTGGCAACCGGTAACTTCCAATTGTCGGATAGGCATGCATCTTGGACGTTGAGCTTGTCAATTTCCATGGTATTGGAACCTTGGTCGTAGGTGACCCGATCGGAAGGAGTTCCGTCCTCAAAGCCGAGCATATGAATGCGAAAGGTGCGCCGCCCAGTGTCCGCGCGTCCTCGACTCCGGAGAGTCCTGATTCGTCGTCATCTGATCGCTCAATCCAGGTGTAGGGACGTATTGCGTTCGGTTGCGTTGCTGGAGCAGCTAGGAAAACCTTGTACTCCATGCTTGAGAGGAAAGGATTAGCGGGGAATCCCTCTCGTAGGACAGCCCATACAACTGTCATACATTCGAGATGAGTATGACGGTGCTTGTCAACCTTTATCACGAAGATTTCTTCGCCTGGCAGGGCCAGAGAATGGGTTTGAAGAATGCTGACAAATCTCGGAGCAGAGACCGGGAGTTTATGTGCCCGCATCATGGTGATGTTCAGCGTTTCCTTCCAATCTGCCTCCAAATGTTGGAAACGACAGTTGAACTTGATGTATCGGGCGCCCGAGTGCACTTTGCTTTCGAGTATGTTTACATAATTAGCATCTTCGGACTACGAGAGATTCGATGAGATTTGCCCCGATAGTCCCTTGGTTGATTCGAAGGAGGTAACCCGGTGCACGAGTGCGGACACGCAGCTACTTGTCTCGGCTTTGTTCCCTATGAGGAAACTATCCCCTCGGATGACTTCGAGATCTCCCTGCCGGTTAATGAACTTAACACGGCGATGGAGAGTGGAAGCTATGGCTTTCATGTGGTGTAGCCAAAGGGCGTCCCAAAGAGGCTGTGAACTCGGATGGAATGTCCATCACGTGGAATTTTCTTGGCACCATTTGGGTTTTGAACCAGAGTTCCAGAGTCACCGTCCCCAGGATGGGACGGGACGAGCTGTCATAGGCCTTGATAGTCCGAGCTGACAGAATCAGGTGGCTTTCATTGATACGGAGGGCTCGCATCATGCTGAGAGGGAGAACATTAACGGCTGAACCGTTATCTACCAATACTCCGGGGAGTGATATGGTGTTGAGTTTGAGAGTGATGTACAGAGCTTCGTTGTGCCCCGAGGCATCTCTGGGTAGGTCTTCATCACAGAACGTGATCATACTGCCATACTGTGATGATGTGTATCCGAAAATTTTCCCATTTTTTGTTTGAAAAAATCAACGAAAACGGAGTCGCCACGCCATTTTAATTTTGAGGGCCAAAACTTTGAAAAAATCCCGAGATCAGAGATTTAGGTTCGGAGGTCATGTTACGCGTCGGGAAGGACGTTAGTGTGCACCCGACGCGCCTCGTAAAACGAGTCTTCCAAGCTGAAAATCATTTGTGTGTGTGTGTGTGTGTGTTTTGGCCAAAATAAGTTGAAACTCAGAAAAGTAAAAATTGGGATATCTTTTTTAGACTTTAAACTGATCCCATGATTTTTTGGAAGATTTTTGGATTGAGATTTGGTACTCAAAAGACCTTTTGAAGTTGAGAGCCATTTCTGCCAGAATGAAAAAGGCAGTGGACCTTTGATTTTGAAATGGATTCAAGGGTCTTAAAACTTCATAATCTGGATAAACTCAGAGAATGAAAGTTGTTCTAGACACCTTAAATAAGGTTTGTGCGAAGGAATTTTCCATTTTGGAGAAGATTTGAGGGGTCAAAACCTTCTGGAAACCTAAGATATGAGATCTGGATTCCCAGAAGCTGATGAACTAGCCTCTGAAAGAAAATTTGAAAAGAGGAGTTTTACTCACCCAAAAAATAAAGTAAAAATATGTATGGAAAGCTCTGGATGTTGGCTACAAAAAGTGTTTTGTAGTCAACACCAAATTCCAAGTTCATCTGTGTCCAAAAATTAAGACAATGGACTGAAGTCTGGGAAAATTGCTACTGGACAGCAACTTCTCAAGAAAGAAAATATGATTTTAAGGGGGGTTTTGCATCCATGCTTGTCCCCATTTCCCTAGGTTTTGGTTAGTGATCACTAGACATTTTAGTGGTGAATCAACTATACCAAACCATCCTTGGGGTACATTAGGACTAAGCATTTCATTTGCTTGGGAAGGGGATTTTTATCCTTTGAAAATGAGATTTTATGCTTGAAAATGGTTTTTAGGGTTTTGAAAATGAGTTTTCTTTGCAATAAAGTAAGAGAACTTGAAAATAATGTTGATCTTTGTAGAAGATCATCCATGGAGATGGTCTTCCATGGTGATCTTCTTAGATCTAGAGCAAGAAGATGAAAGAACTACATTTTGTAGTTTGAAGATGCATGCATGGATGAGATTTAGGGTTAGGAGGAGGAGGGTTTACCAATCTTCCTTGTGTTCTTGAGTGTTTGGCTTGTATGTATGAGAGTTTAGGGCTTTAATATGAGAGTGAGTGGATGAGTATGAGTTGGGAAAGATTGGAGAGAAAATGGTGACAATTCAAGTGAATTCTCACTTTGTTTTCTCTCTATATTTCGCCGAGGTTCGGTGCAAAATGTGTTGTGGCTCCTTATTTTTGTATTGGAGGGCTCAATTTATAGCCCTCTGAAATATGCAAACTCATCCGCGCGGACAAGTCCCCTCAGCGTGCACTGTTCATTAAATGCAGCTCCAGCTTTGGACAAGAGGAATAATCTTTTTGAAATTTCAAATTAACAGCCAGTTTTGTGTCTCCATCCATTGCTATTTGTGGTTTTATTCCTTTTGTTTTACTTTTTGAGATTCTTTTTGAGGTTTAACCTTAAATAACAATGCCCATTTTACCCTCACTTTGTTAGAAATGTTAGGATTGTTAGGAATTGTTAGAAATGTTATAACTTTCGTTAATTTTCTAACGAAAATTCTAACAAGCTCAAATTGGAGCACTTACGGTAGCCCCTCGGCGACGGCGCTTTCGAAGAAAGCGGGGTCGTCGATAAAAGTGAGGCTCCATATTTGGCGAGATGATCGAGTGATCGGGTGGCTGAACCTAGCGATAGGCTACCTACGTATCTGAATGGGAATCGAAGCCGATCGTAGTTCGGGTCTTTGACCCTGGAGATGATGGCGTTTTAGGTGCCTCGAACCTGATGAGCGAGTTACTGCGGTCGGTTCTTTGGAAAGAAACTCTCGGGCTTTGGGGATAAGAGATGACCATTTTCGGTCGATGGCTATCATTCTGTGGGGATAGGAATGACCATTTTCGGTCTCTGCGGGGGATGATTGCGATTTATCGCTTTCCTAGTGATAGCGTCTTAGGTGCCTCGGACCTTGAAGATGGCGTTTTAGGTGCCTCGAACCTTGGAGATGGCGTTTTAGGTGCCTCGAACCTTGATGATGATGGCATTTTAGGTGCCTCGAACCTTGATGATGATGGCTTTTTAGGCGCCTCGGACCTTGGAGATGGCGTTTTAGGTGCCTCGAACCTTAATTTGAAATGACCTTTCGGTGGACTTCGTCTGCTGCCGAAGGAAAGGGTGACCGTTTTGGTCGAGGGGCTGGACCTAATGATAGGCTACCTACGTATCCCTAGTGGGAATCAAGCCCTTTCGTAGTTCGAGTCTTACTCGAGATTTTGTTGGCTTTTGGGATTCCGTTAACTTTGCTGGGGATAATCAGACGTATTCGTCTGGGGAATTGGTCTTACGTTTGACTGCCGGGGGTAATTTTGATGAAAGATACGGGATCTCGTTATCTTTCTCAGGGCACTCGGTCTTACGTTTGGCTAGGGGAAGATTTTGATGAAAGATACGGGATCCGTTATCTTTCTCTGGGAAATCTGTCTTACGTTTGGCTTAGGGGATGATTTTTATGAAAGATACGGGATCTCTTTATTTTTCTCGGGGCACTCGGTCTTACGTTTGACTGCCGGGGAATGATTTTGATGAAAGATACGGGATCCGTTATCTTTCTCGGGGCACTCGGTCTTACGTTTGACTGCTGTGGGAAGATTTTGATGAAAGATACGGGATCTCGTTATCTTTCTCGGGGCACTCGGTCTTACGTTTGGCTGCGGGGAAGATTTTGATGAAAGATACGGGATCCGTTATCTTTCTCGGGAAATCGGTCTTACGTTTGGCTAGGGGGATAATTTTGATGAAAGATACGGGATCTCGTTATCTTTCTCGGGGCACTCGGTCTTACGTTTGGCTAGCAGGGAAGATTTTGATGAAAGATACGGGATCCGTTATCTTTCTCGGGAAATCGGTCTTACGTTTGGCTATAGGGGGATAATTTTGATGAAAGATACGGGATCTCGTTATCTTTCTCGGGGCACTCGGTCTTACGTTTGACTGCCGGGGGAGATTTTGATGAAAGATACGGGATCCGTTATCTTTCTCGGGGAAATCGGTCTTACGTTTGACTGTCGGGGGTAATTTTGATGAAAGATACGGGATCTCGTTATCTTTCTCAGGGCACTCGGTCTTACGTTTCGATAGGAGATTGATTTTTGATGAAAGATACGGATCCGTTATCTTTCTCGGGGCACTGGTCTTACGTTTGCCTGGGAGATTTTCTTGACAAGGGGCCGACTTTGGTTAACTTTGGTTAACTGTTGGTCAAGTCAGGGACCGAATTGCGAGTCTGGAATTTTAAGGGGCAAAAGGGTCATTTTGACCCTTGCAATCCTATCCGCGCGGATAGGGTTTGAAAACCAGGGGTATTAATTAGGGCCAACGCCCTTTTCTTCTTCCCCATTCAGTTTTGCAGTTTGTCGAGAGCAGAGAGAGAGAAAGTGAGAAATCCGCCATTTTTGGCCTAAAAAGCTTCGAAATCTTCCGATTTTCTTCGATTTTCGAGCAATGGAACACGGGGAAGGCGCTTTTCAAGGTCAAGGACGTGGCCCGGTAGCGGAGAGGCGATTGGAGCTCGTCCGGATGAGGAGGCATTACAATCTTTCGCAATCGGTTGCGGAGGAGCATTACCCCGATGCTTGGCAACATTGGGCTTCGGATTCGAATCTCCGAACGGTATACTTTGAAACCCTTTGATCCCTTTGTTGATTTCTTGTTTGAAATTTGAATTTTGGGTGATTTTTGAATTTTTTTTTTGAAATTGAATATTGATGTTCATTGTCTTTGAATCTTGATGATTATGTGAGTAACCCAAAATGTGCATTTTTGCTTGGGAAAAAGAATTGGCATTTTCGCCATTTTTTTTTAAATTCGAAAATTGCATATGAAAATTCGAAAATTGTGATTTTTTTTTTAATTGAAATTGAATATTGCATGTTGATGATGATGATTTTTTTTTTTTTTTTGAAATTGAATATTGATATTGATATTGATGAATGATGCATGCATTTTGTTTGGAAAGAATGGGCATTTTGCCAATATGGGATGTATGTATGTTTAGGATATTTATTTTTTTTTTTGAAAAGTGGGACGGATTTTTCCTCCCGTTGCATGTAAGATGGATGATATGCATGTATGCAAATTTTTTTTTTTGAGATGATGGATGATATGCATATTATTTTATGAAAATGGGACGGAGTTTTTACTTCCGTAGGAATGCATCTTCTTTTTTTTTTTGAATGCATTGGGATTTGCTGAAAACTGTCTTCTTGTGCGAGAAAAATGGGGCTATGCTCATTGTATGCTGTTATGCTGTCGAAATTTTTTTTTTTAATGCATGTGTATGCTTTTTCTTCTTTTTTTTTTTTGTGTAAATGCAAATGCAAATTTTTTTTTGACATTTTCTCTCTCCTTTTTTCTTTTACAGGGCGGAAACCGTTTTGTGACGGAGCAGCTGAACAAAATGAAGACTCGAGGATCGGTGGAGTCCGTGATTGACTTGTGGGACCGGCTTCCGAATGCGGGCCGAGGAGCTTTGCCGAGTCCGAGACAGATCGTTGTCGAGACGGGGCTTTGGGAGTTGATTGGATTCTTACCTTTCGCAGGTATGGGCGTTGGAGTTTTTCCACGTCACGATGTGGCGACAGCCGGCGGAGTACGTCGGGGCGTATCCGGCCATACATTCTTGGTCCAAGCATGCAGGGAAGATAAGCTCCGAGGGGCGTACGACTCTCGGGTGCGCGGATTGCCTTCCTCTTTGACGGAGGCCGAGACGGATGAGGGGATGATATTCTTCCCACAGGATCGCTTTGGGGTGGCGCTTGTTGAAGAGCGAGATTTGGGCTGTGCGGCGGAGGATTACGAGAGGTCGACTGCGATGCATATTATGCAGGAGAGAGGGTGACGCGCCGGCATGCGTGGATCGCCTTTGAGGACACCGGTGGAGCCTCCGCCGATATGATGCACCGAGCAATCGGTCAAGTGACACAGGATGATTAGAAGCGGCCCGGCACTTCTCGGATTTCGTGGCGATTGAGCCATATGCGACATTCGTCTTGAGGAGGCGAGGATGCCTCGGAGTTACGGATAGGGAGGGCTTGGGATCGCGGTACCCTCGGACGGATTTTCCTATATCAGGATGGGGTCCGATTGAGGGTGCGAGATTCCTCGGCCCGAGCGGCTTCACGAGCTTTAGGCCTCGTTCGGGTATGAAGGTATGGCTTTTACGCTTACGCCTCTCTTCCTTTCTTTCTTTTGTTTCATCATCTTTAGCATCACTTCCCTTTTTTTGACGCTTTTGCTTTTGTGCGGTTTTCGGAGGTGGTGCGTCGAGAAGCGCGAAGCAAGTGATCGGGAGCCGAGATTCGTCGGGAGGATGGTCGCTTGCCGGGCTCCTCGAGTAGAGTAGAGGCGACCACGGCGGCGCACTGTCGGACGGGAGAGCTTCCCCTATTCGCTCGGAGACTTCTTCTTGAGAGACTCCTTTGTCTCCTCTCACTTGATCCCCGCGCGGTGTTTGCCTTCGGATCACGTCATTCTCGAGGGATCCCACACGGGCGGGGACACGTATGGCGGCATGGCGGGTCGTCTTCGTACGTGCGGGAGTCAGGCCTTCACCTTCGGATACGATTTTTCGCAGATCTCGGCTTGCCCTATCGGAAGGCGTACCGGTTGGTCTGATGAACCTCTTTACGGAGAGACGAGGACGATTGCGAGCAGAGATTTTCGGGGCTCTGAGGAGCGGGCCCGAGTCGCAAGAGGGGCCAGGGCGGACATCGGGCCCGGAGACTCCGATTGATTTTTTTGAGATTTGAGATTGAGATTTAGATTTGTACGGCTTATGCACATTTTTCTTTTTTTGGATGTAATAATTTAGGATTTTATTTTATGAATGCAATGCGGTATGAATGCGGTGTTGCATGAGCCTTAGTTTTTGCAAGGGTGTTTGGTATATGGGGTTTGGTTTGGGGAGGTTTTGCACGGGTTTCGAGCAGCATAGGACGGAATATTCCTCTTTTGGTGTAGCGACTTGGTGTTGCGAGATTTTTTTATGTGTAATGACACTTGTATCCGCGCGGATAGGGTCAAAGATCTGACGGTTTTCATTTATTTCGGTGGTTGGATATGGTTTGGACCATAAATGTCATTGAAACCTCATCTTCTTGAGTTCAAACTCACTTTGGAATTTCGGGAGAGAAGAGAAAAAACATGGAAATGGCCAAAAATTCTCCAAAATTGTCCAAAGAAAGGCAAATGTTGTTCTTTGAAAAGTTGAAAGTGGTGTAGGGGAGATTATGCACGGGAGAAGATCATTCTTTGAAGAAAGGTACAAGATACGATGCTTGTGGTCTCTCGAAGAATTGGTTCCGGATTATGACCTCTTAAGAGCTTCTTCTTCGTTTTGGGATACTAGAAGGCATGTCTTTTGCCTTTCCTTCAACGAGATTGTTCATTGTCGAAGAATTTCGGGCCTTGCTTGGAGGTCAGAAGGTGGAAGAGATAGCGGTTCCCTTGCCGGAGGGAGCTTCTTTTCTTGACGAGATTGTGCGTCCTCCTTCATCTTTCCGGAGGAAAGCGCAGTATGATCCGCGGTCCGATCATTTCGATATTTCCGGTCTTCAAGCAGATTTAGGGGCCTAGGTTTGGTAGATGATGCATATTGGGATGCCTTTGCACTTTGTATGTTTGGCACCTGTTCATGGTCTATTCCCTTTGGGATTTGCCATCGGTCTTTCTTGGATGTTGTCGTTCGGCTGTCGCTGAGGCGAGAGATGTCGTTCCTTTGATTAAGGGGAGACTTTTCATGCTCTCGAAAGATTAGCTACGGAAGGCGGTATATGCGCGAGGGAGCATCCAGTTCCTCTTGACCTGTGGGCGATGGAGCGTTTGGGGTTCTTCGGAAACCTACGATACGATCGAGCCTTGGACTTTGCCGGGGAGAGGTGTTGATGTAGATTTTGATGATCGGGGCTCGTAGGAGCGTTGGATGGGCTGGTCTCCGGACGAGAAGACATCGAGATGGTCGGTGCACTTGTTGGCGGGTGGAGACTCGCGAGAGTGCTTGAGGATGGGTCTCCCGTGGTCATGCTTAGGGGCTTTCTCGAGTCTAGCTTCTATATTAGGCTTTAGTCTGAGACGGTTTGGCTTGGAGGCGGAGTTCCCTTGGAGAGGTTTTGATGATATAGCCACCGGGGTGGTGGCTCCTGTTTCTATGGATGATCCCTCGGTGTTTCCATTTCTTTCCGAGCATGGAGGTATGATGCCTTTCCTCCTCGGGTCATTCTCGAGCGTCCAGAGGCAGGGTGTTCTGACCTTGCCACTTGGTACTGGATTGGTATGAGAGGCATGCAGGAGAGACTCGGGTGGCTATTTTGAGACGGTGTGAGGCCATTGTGGGTGCGGAGGACCCGGGCTGTTTTACGAGAGGAGGAGGGCGAGCGAGGCCAACCCTCATGTGAGGAGCGGAGACGCTATGAGCCGACTATGAGGCTTACGTCGAAGAGACGGGAGAGGAGGGCTCTATGCTACCGGCTAGGCTACGGGAGATGAGAGATGACGCTAGGGCTACTAAGGCCACTGACGGAGGCTGGTTTGATAGACCACGTCCCTATACAGGAGCTTGGTAGGAGGAACACGACATTTTCTGTTCGAGAAAAAAAAGAAGACTCGAAGGGGAAGAAGAGGGGAGAGGCCGGTACTGAGTGGCTTGGAGTGACTACGAGGTTTCAGTATCCCTTTCTTGTCATGGCAGACACATTAGTTTGATTATGTATCTTAGTTTTCCTTTAGCGAGGTTGCCGGTTGTAGGAATGAATCGGGCTTAGACTCATCAAAGAGCTTTTAACTTGTAATGAATATTTGAATTGCTTTAGAGTTTTCGAGACGCATTTCATGGTACGATCAATTGTATTGATGCCAAAGTATGGCTTTTATTTGTGCTTTAGACCGAACCGTTTAGATTTGCCTACGTTCCCCTCATTTTGAGGAGCTCGGGTCTTCGTAGTTCAACTTTGGTGAACTCTTTTTTTTGTTTTTTTTTGTTTTTTTTTTTTGTTGTTTTTTTTTTGTTGTTTTTTTTTTTTTTTTTTGTTTTTTTTTTTTTTTTTTTTTTTTTGGTGCAACCTGTTTTTACCTAGCGCCTTTCTCGGGTTTTCAACCTAGTTGGGTATTACTCTTTTTAGCACTTTTCCTTCTTTCTTCTTTTTTTAGTTTTACGCGTAGTATTTGCGCGGCTTGTCACCATTATTTGGGTGTACAAAGGGATTCCCGTCGAAGTGCGCAAGATTGCATGGCTCCTCGGAGAAGATCTTACGGACGACATATGGCCCGACTCCATACATGCTCCCATTTGCCGAGGGGTTGATACTGGTGGGGCTTTTCTTTTAGAAGCGAGATCACCTTCTCGGATCTCCGTGCTTTACTTTCTTGTCGAAGGCTCTAGCCATTCTTCCCTGGTAGGCTCGGATGTGTTCCATGGCCTTCAGTCGGCGTTCATCTAATAGGGCCAATTCGTCATGGCGACTCTGTAGCCATTCGACCTCGTTGATCTGGCTCTCCAGCAGTATACGGAGCGAGGGGATCTCTAGCTCGATTGGGAGTACGGCTTCCATTCCGTATGTGAGGAGCAAAGGGTGTTTCCCGGTTGCCGTTACGGCCCGTGTTACGTAGCCTTTACGAGTGCCGGAGTGTAACTTCTCGGGCCAATCTCTTGCCTTGGACAACCATTTTCAGGATGATATTTTCGAGTCTTGTTTCTTTGCTTCGACGGCTCCGTTGGTTTGGGGCTGTAGGGAGATGACTTGTGGCGGGTTATTCGGAATTACGCCGGCAATTTTTCACATTCCCCTTGAAGTGGGATTCATTATACGAAATGATTTCGGTGGCAACCCGTATACGCACATGATGTTTTTCTTTGATGAAGAGGGCGACTTTCTTTGAGTTGAGGATTTTGCGGGATTTTGCGAGCATCCTTTCCGATTCCTTCGAAGAAATCACCAATCTAGCGTCTCTTTAGGCTCTTTCCATGATTCCCAAATTTACACTCGTCAAAATCTCTTCGGCGGCTTGGGCTCAATTTTCCTCTTTAGGACAACTTGCTTAAAGATTTTTTTGTTGTTTGATTTTTTTTCGTTTAATGTAATACGCTTCTTTATCTAATGAGTTATTATTAAGTGTTTTTTTAATTCGTCATTAGTTAAAGTGGCAATCAAGGGATACTCGAAAGATTCGTCATTTCATTGGAAACGAAAGGGAATACGAGCGCTTGCTACTGGACTCGTAGTCTTCGGGCGTAAGGCCGTCGGACGACCACTAGAGACTCGATCTTAACAAAGAGAGGCTGGGAGGACTTGTCCTAGATTGACACAAAGGGACGGGGGACCAATCGAAGCTTGGTGATCATTTCCTCCTTGGTCGCGGACGGGCCTGAGAGATTTTCCCAATTCTTTAGCGGCATCGCTGTTGGTGGCCTCATGACTCGGGAAGCTTGTCTTTGTTTTTGTTTTCCTTTCTCAATTCTTGCTATCATCTCTTGGACCGTAGCCGAGATCAATCAGGTACGGCACTGGACTTCTTCTTCGAACAATTGCTACATAACCGAGACCATCCCAATCATCGAGGGAAATTCCGTGGCCTTAGCTTTTGGCCTTTGTCGGTTCGAATTCGGGTTTCGGATCTTCTGGGCGGTAGGAATAGTGGTTGTGAGCTTCTCGGCTGTTCCACCGGAGTCGAGCACGCCTCTGAAGGTATACTCGCTCTTCGTAGCGGTGGTATCCCAGGTATCTTGGGTAGGTCCGGGAACATTCTACGGACCGGGTTAGCCTTGGTTCCTACGAACTTGTTGAGGCTATCTTGTAGCTTTAGCCATCTGCTTAGTAGGAGTGGGCTCTGTGATGTTTCTGGTTGTGTGGGACCCTTTACAAAGTAGTCGGCCAAATTAGGGGCGAAGGGGAGAGATTTAGGGTTGTCGGCGGGACCTTTCTGTGGCGGCTTCAAATCTTTTTCCCTTTGCGGTGTCCGAGGAGGCCTCGTATCCCGGGCCGTGGCGAGTATTACGTCCTTTCACCTCGATGAGTTTGTGAGTTCCTTGTTGGTGCTTCCCAGAGGCCAGAGGCCGGGTAGATAGCTCATCTTTCTCATCATTTTCAAGACCGGTGGGATTTTATCAGTGGCCGTCAGGTCTATGTTGCACACTTGGGCTTTGGGAGGCTCGGCCAGTGAAGCTTTGTTAGCATGAGACCTTCCTCATCATGTTTGATTTCGAGAATAGGTATTCCTTTGTATCTGTGCCCTCTAAAGTGACTAAATCTCCGTAAATGGTCGTCGAGATCCCCATTCGAGGCCAATTTCACACCTTTGGTGGAGGCTTGAGGCGACCCCCTTGACCTGGTGCAGCCAAGGTCTTCCCAATAAGGCATTAAAAGTAATCGGGATGTCGATAACCTGGAATTCCACAGGTATCAATTTTTGTCCGAACCAGAGGTCCAAGGTAGCAACTCCGAGGACTGCTCGGGATGTTGAGTCGTAAGCTTTGACTGTGAGAGAAGAAGGCTTCAAGTCTGTAGTCTTGATATCAAGCAAGCTCATGATCTTTGCTGGAAGAATGTTCATTCCGGACCCATTATCAACCAGGACCCGAGGGAGGCGTCGTTCATCCAGCTGGACTGTGATGAAGAGAGGCTCGTTATGATCAGCCCCAAATTGAGGGAGGTCGAGATCTGTGAAAGTGATTATATTCCCGTAATGGATGTTTCCAATTAGTTGTACCACATCATCGGGAGTAGCATCAATAGGCACGAGAGTGCGAGCCAGGCTTTCTTCCAGCTTCAGCTTATGGGGATAGGACGAAGTGAGTAGAGACCAGAGGGAAATGTTGGCCTGTGTTTGCTTCAACTGGGTGAGCACGGGATCCTCTTTTTCGGGATCTGGAGTTTCAGCTGTCTTAGCATAGGGGCGGCGATCTTCTTTTGGTGCTTGATCTGTGGCCTTCTTATCTGCCTTGGGATTTCCTTGGAAGATCTGCCCAGATCGGGTCAACAGATTAACTTCCTCATCAGTCGTCTCTTGACTGGATTTCTTCAATGCTGCTAAGGTCAACGGGGGAGCCCTTTTGGCTATTGGCCATTGGTTACGAGCGGAGTCTAGTGACAGTGAGGGGCTGAGCTGTACTGGCTCCTTCCTGGGCGGCCCTTATAACTGCTTCCCAGGTCACAGGCTTTCGGGTTTGGGGTTGTGTGGTTGCCCCTTGGATGGCCCACAGAGCTAGGGCGTCCTCCGATTCACTCTCATGGCCGGCCTTGCTCATAGTTATCATGCAACAAGAGTCGCTATTGTCGGGACTCGGCGGCTTTTCGATTTCATCCCCGGGATGACTCACAGAGTTACGGCTATCAGCCTCCATTTCATCGTATATCCTTTTTCTTTCAATCTTGCAAGTAGGGCAGCCACAAGTGAAGGATAGGCAGTGTTCCCCTTCGGAGTTTGAGGTAGCAGCTCGATAGATTTGTGTCCAAATAAGGAGCACCCGGGGTCCATTGTCGGGCACTGGGGCAATTAGGAAGGCGTCATGTGGATTCATAGGTATGAAGGCCACTGGGGAGACGTTCAGATCGATAACCTTTTTCAGTGATTGCGAGCGCTCGCTGCGCTCGGCGGCCGGTTGTGACCACTTACGGTTGTTATGCCATCCGTTCTTGGGAAAGAAGAAAAAGATCCGATAACGTTTACGAATTCTTCATCTTACGGTGGTGAAACCCTCCATTCTCGACCCGGTGCTTCAATAAACCCTTTCCATTCACCGGTCGAGGTTCTTATAAGGAACGTTGTGTTCTAGGATTTCGGATATGTACGGATGCGGCGCGGGCTTTCTTTGTCCCTCATCCTGAAGTATCAGGACAGCGGCCGCATGTGCATCTTACGAGTGACACCTCGTAGGGGGTCTTGTCTCCATTGCGTTTGACTCGATCCGCATTTCTGGCCCGGTGGTCCTTTCAGTCGTCACTTGGCGGCAAACCCAGCCATTATGCCCGGCTCCCATGGGCTCATTTACGGCATGATTGTTCCAGTTGTTTCCGGATACGGGGCCTCGGTTGACTCTTCGCTCTCGTCATCATCATCACCATCGTTGTCATCGGAATTTTCTTCCCATACCTCTACGGGGATTTCGGTGAGAGGAACGTCGATCAAACCCGTTGGGGAATATGGGTGTGTGCGGCCGCAAAAAATTGTCATATGTTCCCATTCCAGGAAGTGGTAATTGTGACTCGGCTTCTCCTCCCGAAATTGCGGGGGAAGAGTGAGAGGGGGTGGCACGTATTTGACACCGGGCGGGATATAGAAGGAATCCTCCTCTTAGATTCTTCCTTGTTCTCGGGATCATATTCGGGCTCTCCCAAAGCCAATTTGCGAAGTGTACTAGCTCCGGATGCTCTTCGGCCTCTTTCTTGATAAGCCCAGTACGAGCGCCGCCGAAAGCTTTCTTGTTCGATTTTCTTATTGTTCTAACCATCTTGTATAAATGGTTCTTTCATGTTACGAGCGGAACAACCCGGCTCTTTAGTATTGGCCTTCCCTTTTATCCGAAAAATAGCGGGCCTCGTATTCTTGCAAGGAGTCTACGACATGAGACCAAGATGGGTTGATTCGTTCAATATCCTCAAGGGCGAGGGAATCAGGTCGGGATCCTCGACGAGGTTGGCCACGGGTATTTGGGGACCTTCATCGGCATCTTCATGGTCATGCGAAGATTCTCCGCATTCAATCATATTCACTGATTATGGTTCCTTGGCGAGAGGATTTTTGGCTGTGTTAGGCCTTCGGGGCCTTCCAACTTTCCTTGCTCTATTAGCCTGAATGGCCTTTTTGAGTAAAGCGGTTGTCGATCGGATGTCCGTGAGCTTGATGAAAAGCACAATATTTTGTAGTATCCACGGGAGCATTCGGATTTACTGGGTTGGAAATTCTCCAAAGGCCGCAGCAAGCCTTCTTTCGCAGATCCCCTAAAGATGTCATTCGGAGGCATTCCAAAGTTTCGAGATTTATGACCCGCGGTATGCAGGCTCATTTGGTTTCTGGGAGCAAAAGGAGTCGTGTTATTACATTCTGTCCCGTATAGTTAATCATCTCTTTGCCTTTAGCGGGAGCGAGGGCGGTGTTTGCGGGGAGGAGCCCGATATCTGTGGCGGAGTGCGGCGGCCGGTTGCGGTGTAGGCCTTTTCAAACTTAGGCTGCGAGAGTTAACCATGGCCCGTAAGTCCGAGTATGGGAAGTGGCGAGGAGGCTCTCGAATGTGGTTTCAAGCATATTTGGAAGATGTCCGGTTGTTCCTCTTCGGAAGGAGGGATGGCCATTTCCTTTGAGTTTCGAGATTCCACCGCTTGTAAAAGTCCCCAACATTCTCATCGGGGCCTTCTGCCTTGTTGTTTGTAGGTCAACCCTATTTGTTTCCCATTCCAAGTTGGCCTTATATTTTTACGTGAAGGCATTGGTAATCTGGTCCCATGTAGCCACGGCTTCGGGTTTCAAACGGAAGAACCACTTTAAGGCCTTGGACTTGAAGGATAGGCGAAATAGTCGGCCAGCTGGCGATTGGTACATCCTTTGGCTTTCATCGCCAAGGTATATGTGTCCAAATGGGTTTCGGACATGCGGTCCCATCAAAGAGATCCAGATTAGGCATCACGAATTTGTGGGGCGGAAGGAACAATGGAGTCGGGTGCAGCGTAGGCGGAAGGCGGACTTCTTGGCGATCGGTTCGGCGATACGCGCTTTCATTTCCTTGTGTTGTTCCATGAACCGAGGCCGGATGAGGGTCTTGTGGCGGAACCATGGCATTCAAGCTAGTGGTGAGCTAGAGAGGAGCTACCCTTTGGAGCGGGCGGGTGGAGGGAACGGCCGATCCGGGGACGTAGGTGAAAACCTTTCACAGGGGTGAGTTACCACAGGGAGCATGAGTAGGAGCTGAGCAAAAGGATAGAACCTTGCGGCTTCTTTGTTGATTTTCAAGCTGGCAAAGTAGGTGGAGGCAGCCCGATGTAGCCGGATAACTTGGATTTCAGTGGGGCCCGTAAGTAGGCTTGAGTGCGAGAGTTTCTTGTCCGGATTGTTAGTGCGTAGGCTACTTTGTGGTGAAGGTGTGTAACCGGGGGAATGCTGCGGTCACAGTGATTCGGATGACAGGGATGGAGGCTTGGTAACCCATAGAAGTGCAGTGAGGAATGGATTTGTGTGAGGAGCTTGGTGAACTAGTGCTGTTACGAGGAGGGGCTCTGACGTGGCGAGAACCAAGTTGCGGCGGCATTCAGCTGTAGGTATATTCTTTGTGAGGGTCCGGATTGATCGGTTCCGGGCGAGGCGGGATCCCGATTAGGCTGTGGCATTCCGAGATAGCCCCAACCATGAGAAGACATTCGTCTTGATTTTGCCCCCAGCGATTTGTGCCGTCGGGGCTGTATGGATCCGGTGGTACGTGGTTGGGGAGGCTGGGCCCCGAAAATCGAGGAGCATGGGTTACAGTAGTGTCACCATAGGAGGTGGGTGGCGGCATCTGGTGTAGTCGGGCGGCGAGAGTGGGGTTGGCATCCTCGTCTTCTTCCACGGTGAAGGTGCCATCGGATTGAGGCGCGGCCGAGGCAGTGACTCTTAATAGCCTCCATAATTTGTTTATTTGTGCTTCTGTCGTAACCTCATACGTACGCTAGCGATTCCCTTTGTTGCTCTGTCGAGGGGTCCGGGAGGCGGAGTGACGTTATCCCCATCATTACCGGATGATGCGAGACATTACGAAACCGGAGTCGGAACAAACGGCGAAGGCGATGACGCGCTTGACTCTTCCCAAGCCCGATCAAACGGTGACCCGGTGCCGAAACCAAGCTTTGTGCGGAGGCTGCGGGGAAAGGACACGAGGTTCGAGATGTGCAGGAATGGAAGGAGGGTAGGTGTTTGGGCTTTAGGCTCATGCAACATGCGATTATTTGTTCATGTTTACTTAAAACATGCTTTATTAACCTAATCGGTTGGAAAAGATTGCTCTTCTTTTTCGCAAACTACTCGATTCTGGATCGGTGGGCCCCGTCACTACGTCTATAAGCCCCTCGTATTCCACGTATTTCGACCTCCCGGGGTGGAGCCGGCCCGGGCGAGGGTCTATAGAGCAAGCGGGTCCCACCGACCGAAAAGAAAAACGATCCTAAAAGTCGGCGGGTAATCGAGTCTTAACGAGCATTCGATGTAAATTACGGACAAGGCGACGTCGAAAGTCAAGATCATGTCAGGAGCTCGACGAAAAGTCGGCATGATTTGGGCGATAAGCGTCCACAATTGATCTTGACTTGTCGTCGGTTAAGCCGTAATTAGGCATGGAATATTCATTAATCCTTGATGACTCGGTGTCGATCTTTGGGAGTCGGTGTATAATTTGTGCCGGTCGAGCCGAAGTCAAGGCGCCGGTCAATATCTTGGTCAAAGTCTGCGGCGGAAAACCGGCGAGAACTTCGGCGATAAGGGTCCCAGAAAGATATTGAGTCGGTATGCCGACAAAGGCTTGAAAGGAAAGGTCTATACACGGACGGGGCATGACACGGACCGGACTAAAAACCAGCCGGGTCTCGGACAAAGTGTGTCACGGACAAGTGCATGGTCGACACGAGGCTTCATGGGATGTTTGGGTAGTCCTGTGCTCATCAGAGGCGTAATAAGACCAAACGGACCGCGACAAGGATTTCCCGGGTTAAGGACGTAGTGTGCGGTGTACGGTCACGTGCGCGTAGTGTGCAAGCGATCTATATTCTTTTACGAGTAAAATAGAGATTTTTTTGTGTCTTAAAAATATGATGCATGATTTTTTTTGGAAATTTTCTTTTTCTTTTTTTGAAAATCTTTTTTTTTGAATTTTTTTTTTTGAAAATTTTTAATGAGCACATAAGCACGAAAATTCCGGCAGGTTAGGGACATTATTCCGGCAGTCAAAATTTTGACTTTCTCGAGGCGGCCAAAACAACATGAAAAGCTGTGCAAAAATCAACACACACACAAAAATGATTTTCAAAGCGGGAAGGAAGCTTGACCCTCAAAAGCTTTTTTTTTTTTTGAAAACGGTGATACCGGTACGTGGGATTGTTAGACCACAATTTATCCCGACTCGTGTTAGGAGGCGATAACGGGAAATTTAGTGGTTTCCACCAATATACCAAATACCATTTTTTTTTAAAAAAAGCTTAGTCCCCAGCGGAGTCGCCCTTTGTGATGATGTGTATCCGAAAATTTTCCCATTTTTGTTTGAAAAAATCAACGAAACGGAGTCGCCACGCCATTTTAATTTTGAGGGCCAAAACTTTGAAAAAGCCCGAGATCAGAGATTTAGGTTCGGAGGTCATGTTACGCGTCGGGAAGGACGTTAGTGTGCACCCGACGCGCCTGCATAAACGAGTCTTCCAAGCTGAAAATCATTTGTGTGTGTGTGTGTGTGTGTGTTTTGGCCAAAATAAGTTGAAACTCAGAAAAGTAAAAATTGGGATATCTTTTTTAAGACTTTAAACTGATCCCATGATTTTTTGGAAGATTTTTTGGATTGAGATTTGGTACTCAAAAGACCTTTTGAAGTTGAGAGCCATTTCTGCCAGAATGAAAAAGGCAGTGGACCTTTGATTTTGAAATGGATTCAAGGGTCTTAAAACTTCATAATATGGATAAACTCAGAGAATGAAAGTTGTTCTAGACACCTTAAATAAGGTTTGTGCGAAGGAATTTTCCATTTTGGAGAAGATTTGAGGGGTCAAAACCTTCTGGAAACCTCAGATATGAGATCTGGATTCCCAGAAGCTGATGAACTAGCCTCTGAAAGAAAATTTGAAAAGAGGAGTTTTACTCACCCAAAAAATAAAGTAAAAATATTTCTGGAAAGCTCTGGATGTTGGCTACAAAAAGTGTTTTGTAGTAAACACCAAATTCCAAGTTCATCTGTGTCCAAAAATTAAGACAATGGACTGAAGTCTGGGAAAATTGCTACTGGACAGCAACTTCTCAAGAAAGAAAATATGATTTTAAGGGGGGTTTTGCATCCATGCTTGTCCCCATTTCCCTAGGTTTTGGTTAGTGATCACTAGACATTTTAGTGGTGAATCAACTATACCAAACCATCCTTAAGTACATTAGGACTAAGCATTTCATTTGCTTGGGAAGGGGATTTTTATCCTTTGAAAATGAGATTTTATGCTTGAAAATGGTTTTTAGGGTTTTGAAAATGAGTTTTCTTTGCAAGAAAGTAAGAGAACTTGAAAATAATGTTGATCTTTGTAGAAGATCATCCATGGAGATGGTCTTCCATGGTGATCTTCTTAGATCTAGAGCAAGAAGATGAAAGAACTACATTTTGTAGTTTGAAGATGCATGCATGGATGAGATTTAGGGTTAGGAGGAGGAGGGTTTACCAATCTTCCTTGTGTTCTTGAGTGTTTGGCTTGTATGTATGAGAGTTTAGGGCTTTAATATGAGAGTGAGTGGATGAGTATGAGTTGGGAAAGATTGGAGAGAAAAAGGTGACAATTCTAGTGAATTCTCCTTTGTTTTCTCTCTATATTTCGCCAGAGGTTCGGTGCAAAATGTGTTGTGGCTCCTTATTTTTGTGACTGGAGGGCTCAATTTATAGCCCTCTGAAATATGAAAACTCATCCGCGCGGACAAGTCCCCTCAGCGTGCACTGTTCATTAAATGCAGCTCCAGCTTTGGACAAGAGGAATAATCTTTTTGAAATTTCAAATTAACAGCCAGTTTTGTGTCTCCAGCCATTGCTATTTGTGGTTTTATTCCTTTTGTTTTAATTTTTGAGATTCTTTTTGAGGTTTAACCTTAAATAACAATGCCCATTTTACCCTCACTTTGTTAGAAATGTTAGGATTGTTAGGAATTGTTAGAAATGTTATAACTTTTGTTAATTTTCTAACGAAAATTCTAACAAGCTCAAATTGGAGCACTTACACATACAGACGGGAGTCGTAGATCTCGTCTCTATCCGTAGAAGGAGAGTCATCCAGCCATCCGTTTCCTGTCTTCCTCTTGCGAGGTAAAGCCTTTGCTGGAACCTCAGGAGTGTGTTGAGGCTGCCTGTGGTGGTTGCCGCCCTTGGTTAGCACATTGATCGAGTGCGAGTGCCAAGCTGACTTTGATCTTCCTTTACCGGTCCGAGCTCGGAAGTTGGACAAATTGAATCTTGGCTGATCCCGCGGGGGGTTAGGCTTGACCGGCGCGATAAGTTTACCAAGATCCGAGGTATTCCGGTGTCCGGGGTTTGAATTCTGGTTTCGGCGGGACTTTTCGGCTTTCACACCCCTGTTTGCTCTAAAGCTGCATAGCTCGGAGGCAAGGAGGACTGGGCCGGGTACGGTGCGTAGTAGTCGAACCTCCCGGAAGGTTCTCCAAGTGTACCTACACCGGTATCCCCAGCTTCGTATCTTTCTCTCGATTGCTGTTGAGAGGATTTCTTCTTTTGTTTTCTCGGAGGATTGCTCCGGACCATTTCTCGGGACTCGTACTCCCGAGGCGGCGGAGCGATCCACAAACATCGTAGGCTGATGTGGACATTAGAGGAGGATCCAGCTGAAAGAGGCGGGAAACCGGTTCTGTGGCACTCTTCTTGGGCACCCACTCAATGGAATTCATCTTTGTTATTGTTCGGAAAAGGATTTCCGACTGTATTGGTCCCACGGGGGCGCTCCAACTTGCCTTCTTCTATCAAGTTCTGGATTTCGTATCGTAACCCCAAACAGTTGTCAGTGGTATGGCCGTGATACTGATGGAAGGCACAATATTTGCTCTTGTCCGCATTGGCTACGGGATTCTTGGGTTTGTAATTGGCAATGGGTTTAAGGAGACCCTCCTTGATTAACCCTTCAAGCATCTTGCTCAGTAGCATGTCCAACTTGTCGAAGTGTACGGCAGTCGCTTACGAGTAGAATTGTTGCTTTGTGGGACTGGGTTTATGTTACCCGACCGTTGTCCACGATGGACGTAGTTGACAGACGTATCTTTCCCTTTACCGGGGCCGGTGCGGGATTGAATGCAGCTGGCGAGCGGTATCTCGTATGGGCGTGCGGTAGCCAACTTTTCCTTGAGATCTTTCTCGAACTGTGAGCCGGCATTGACCATGGCCCGGAGATCTGGGAAGAAATGATGACTGATGAGAGTTCTGATGGACGGTCTTAAGCAGGACTTGAAGATCCGCATCTGTTCGTCTTTGGTGAGTGGCTCCATGATCTCAGAGAGTTTCCAGCTCCATCTCTTGTAGAATTCTCCAACACTTTCATCCGCTTTCTGCTCAGTGGTGATTAAGTCCTCACGACTTGTTTCCCACTCTAAGTTGGATGTGCCGTTCCAGGAAGATGTTACTAATGCTCCCAGGTGTGGCGATCCGCAGGCTTGACCCTCAGAAACCATCGAACGCTGAACTTTTGAGCGTATGCTGGAAGTGGTCGGCCATTTGCTGGAGGGTTGCTCCTTTTGCTCTCATGCCAAGAACGTAGGTGTCAACGTGCGTTTGAGGACATTCGATTCCGTCAAATCGGTCCATCTCCGGCATTCTGAACTTGGCAGGGAGAGGCGTGACCATTCCCGGATCTGTGGATTTGAGCGTTTCCTGCTTTGAGCTACTCATGGTGGCTTTCAGGTCTTTCATCTCCTCGACCATCCAGGCTACGGTTGGGTCCAGTGGTGGACTGTGAGGCTCGGCGCCGGGTGCTACCACGTGAGCGATAGTGATTGGAGGTGGAAGGCTTGGTATATGAGAATATACGGGGGCCTTTTCTGAACTGTATCGGGGTTTGTCCCCGGTGTTTAGGGATTCGTGTATAGGCAACGGGACGAACCCGAGAGGGTATTGAGGGATATTGGCATCCTGAGATGGTCCAGCGGTGCGCTGGTGGTATTGAGTGATAGGAGTAGCACTGGGCTGGCCAAAAATGACAGGGTTGCCCTGAGAAGTAGCAATGTGGAGCCTAGGTCGGCTGTTTCCTTGATTGGAAGGCATCCCATAAGTTGGCGGGGGAGGAGCCTGGTTGAAGGTTTGGTGAACTGGTTTCGGGGAATCGTCATCCTCGACCAGGACAAAAGTACCGCCCCGATCGGGGATAGGCTGCTATACCACGCTCATTCGGAAGCCGTACCACGAAATTCTCGCTGATCTTCTTTCTCGCCTCTTGTGAACCTCATAAGCCCGGGATGGCTTCTTCCAATGTCATATCGTACGGTGGCGGGGGTCCTTCCCCGTCACGATTTCTCGGTGAGCTAGACATGTCGGAAATTCGGGCCGAGGGAACCGAGGGAACCGAAGAACCAAATCGACGCCGCCGTAACGGTGATCTGGCAAGGCGCCGACCCGAAATCTGAACCACTTTCTGCTCGCTGCAGGGAACGAAAGGAAGGGTTTAGGCTTCGGAAAAGGGGATTTGGCTCAAGGTTTTCGGGCTTGTGCAATGTGCAGTTACCGATTAATGTTTACTTAAAGCGCGTTTTCTCAGAGTCCTAATCGGTTGGAAAAGAGCGAGTCTTCTTTTTCGCAACTAATCCTAGAGCTCTAATCAGTGGATCTCGTCACTACGCTTATAAGCCCCTCGTTTCCATTGTAGATCTTCTTTCTCAGGACGGACTATCCCGAACGAGGTCTGATAAGGCAAGCGAGTTCCACCGACAAAGGAAAAAGTGAACTTAAGGTTAGCTGATCACGCAAACTTTCAACGTGTGTGACGTACGGGCCACAGTCGAAGTCAATATCCTTAAGTTAAGGCGGGGATCGTGCCAAAATTTGGGCATGACCTCTCCTGACTCGCTTGTGCGAGAGACCTTAGCTTTTTAGCGTTGGCCAAGTTGTGGCTGGCACGATACATACGGCGAGGTTTGGTGACACGGCGTCACATTGAACCTTCGGGTATATTTTTCGGCAGAGCTCCGCGTCAAAGTCAAGGCTGAAAAGCTCAAGACTTCGGGTCGGGAACGACCTTTGGTCTCGAACTCTCGAGCTTGACTCGGAGCGGGGCCCGGCGTAAAAAACAGACACTAGGCTTTATGACACGAGCTAAGCCAAAAACCAACCGGGGTCATGGACAAAGTGTGACACAAAGAGTGCATGGCTTATATGGGCTAGGATGGGATGTTTGGGACGACCCCGTGCGCCCCCGAAAGGTGTCTGGCAGACCAATCGGAGTGCAACTGATAAGGCCATCCCGGGTTAGGGGTTGTAGTGTGCAGTGTACCGAGGCAGCAAGTGCACGTGAAGTGCGGTGTTCCGAGGCAGCAAGTGCGCATAGTGTATGGTCACTAAAATTCCTTTTCTGAGTAAAACAGAGATTTTTTTCAGAATGTGTCTTAAAGGATTTATGATGCACAGTTCAAAAGACAGCATGAAAATCAAACATGAATGGGGATGCACAAACATGGTAAGATTTTGAAAAGTTGACAATGTAATGCCTTTGAAAAAACAAACCGTTCGAGGTTTAAAGGAACACACGCACACGAAAACGAGGAAGGGTAAACGAAAGTTTGACCCACGGAAGGCTTTTTAGAAAACAACGGTAGTTTTGAAAAAAGTATCCTTATCCCCAGCGGAGTCGCCAACTGAAATTACCCGGATTCGCGCGAGCGAAGGCGGTTGTCTTTCGCGGGGGGTTGGTGTCTGAGACCTCGCTTCATGGGAAGGAAAAAATGAGGAGTCGCCACGCGGTTTTTGTATTTTGAGCCCAAACGTTGAGAAACGGCTTATTGAAAATGGTGTCGTTTTTATTGGTAGCAAAAACATAGGAAAAGGCTTTAAAAAGGGGGATCATTTTTATTGGCAGCAAAAACGAGTAAAAAGCTTTTAGTACCAGAGATTGTTAGGTTCGGAGGTCAGGTTACGTTTCGGGTAGAGTATGACGAGATCGCCCGAAACGCCTCGCATGACGAGTCTTTCTACCTTTCTCGAAATCGTGTGTGTGTGTGTGTGTGTGTCTTTTGAAATGGGGGCTTGAATGACAAGCTTAATCTTGATTTAAATGTCAAACGTTGATTAGGTGACTTTGTTTGAAAAGACGAGCGTTTGAATGACAAACGTCGGTTTTGAGTTTGAAATGAGCGTTTGCGTGGCAAACGTCGATTTTGAGTTTGAAATGAGCGTTTGCGTGGCAAACGTCGATTTTGAGTTTGAAATGAGAGTTTGCGTGGCAAATGTCGATTTTGAGTTTGAAAAGGAGTTCGAAGGTCGAACTCCGGTTTTTGAACCGGGAATGTCATTGTTAACGATTTTTACGGGAAAAAACGTATTAAATGATTTTAAGTGTCAAATGGCGGCTTTTAGTTTGAAGATGAGCGTTTGGAGGCCAAACGTCATGTCGCGCGTTTTGAAAGAGAGTTCGACGGACGAACTCCGGTTTTGAACCGGGCATTACATTGTTAACGATTTTTACGGGAAAAATGCGTATTAAATGATATGCGATCAACGAATCGGGTTGCGACTCGGACTTTGAAAAGTAAATACTATCACGATCCAAACGGGTCGGACTTGTAAATGACAGTATTTAAAGTGCGGTATCAACGGAATCAAACGATCTGGATCCGTAAATGACGATCAATGAGGCCAAACGGCTCGGATTTGTAAATGACGATCAACGAGGCCAAACGGCTCGGATTTGTAAATAACAGATATTAAATGACGATCAACGGATCGACCGATCCGGAATTGGTAAATGACAATAAAAGTAAACGGAACGGGGTCGGAACGCCGTTTTAACCCGTGATTACTTCTCTTACGGAAAGAGAAGAGGATCGAGGGGCTAAAACGTATCGGCCCCGTTAGACCGAGGCGTCTACATTTTGATAACGACGTTCGAAACGGTTGTAGCGACTGGCGCGTAAACCGAGACGGAACGAGAGATTTAGAAAGAGGGAGTTATACCTATGGCTAGGGTCGACTCCTTTGGCTCGGGAGGTGTGTACGGGACACGGAAAGTGATTCGAAAGGTTGTTTCGAAGTAGTAAGGTGCGTATTTGATCAAAATACGAAGGTTTCACGCGAATCGAGACGGAACGGAAGCTCGGAAGGTGTGGAAACCAGCTTGGGCCGAGAGGGTGGTGATTTTTTGGGGTAAAAAAGTCTCTCCTTTGGCTTTGACAGCCATTTCTATTTATAGGTGAAAAATGCAGTAGGAGTCCGGACGGACTTTGCCTGAATCCATGGGGTTTTGTGGTATTTTGAGAATTTGAAGGACTTGCTGGCAATTTCAGAAAATGTGCACAGGGAGTCCGGCCGGACTTGGCTTGCAAATCAGGGGTATTTTGGTCTTTTGGCCTTGATTTGTGATTGAAGGGTGACTAGAGGGAGGTGGCATGGCTGCCACGTGTCCTCTGAGTCACCAGCCTTATGGGAATTCGTTCCCCGGTCCCGGTTTTGTTCGTTTTTAAAATAACAGTCCGGAAAATGTCCGAAACGCCCCCGGAAAGTGCCGAAAAATGCATTTTTCAGGGAAAGCCATACTTTTACGTGAGATGACAAGTGTTAAGTACGGTTCGACGTCGGGATGCACGGGGCAGTCTCGGGACGTCTCGTTGGCACAGCAACGGGGAGTTTAAGGAGTTCCGGTTAACCTGGAGCGGGCCAGTTAACGGATTTCGGTTAACTTTCTGACGGATTTGAACGATCCGGATTTGGGTACTTACAATATCTAAACAAAATTCAATCATTAGTCAAAAACCTAACTCTATATTTACAACTTTCCTAATCTATTTATGTAAAATATACAAACCATAATTACAAAAATAAAAGTGATATTTCAAGAGTATTTATACTCTTTCAAAAGCAATTGATATATGTATTATATATATATATATATATATATATATATATATATATATATATATATATATATATATATATATATATATATATATATATATATATATATATATATATATATATATATGTCGGTGTTCAAATGAGAACCATAACAAAATGAGAACCGTGAGAACCACTTGTATACACTTGTTTACAGTAGATACTTAGCTACTGTATAGATATACAGTCTACTGTATATGTATACAGTAGTTAAGTATCTACTGTATACAAGTTTATAACCACATGTATACATTTGTATACAGTAGCTAAGTATGTACTGTATATGTATACAGTCTATTGTATATGTATACAATAACTAAATATCTACTGTATACAAGTATATACAAGTGGTTCTCACGGTTCTCATTTAAACGGTTCTCATTGGAGCGTGACCCTATATATATATATATATATATATATATATATATATAGAGAGAGAGAGAGAGAGAGGAAAGACTACGACTACAATAGGCTTAGAGTAAAGAAGAATATGACCCATCATTGTTTTAAGATGGGAAAAGAAGATTGAAAAATTTTAAATTGGTTTAATTCCATGAGCTCTCCTCCCCTCAGCTCAAATCATATTTTATAAAAGCAAAAGCGAGATTCAAAAACCCACACACAAATAAAAGCCCAATCGAAATTCCCTAAACCGCAATCGCGCGAGGGTGCGAAAGCACCCTCAGTTTCCCCTTGTTTTTCCCAGATTTTTCCAATTCTAGTCTTATACCTTTAGGGTATAGGTGTGAATTTTTTATTTTTTAAGAAAATATGAAAAATTGTGAAAAAAACTCTTATATCTAATTACAAGAGTAATTCTATTCTTATACATTTAGGTATAGAAAGGTATAAGAGAATATTGTTTAAGAAAAGATGAATAATTGTGAAAAAAAATATTCTTATACCTACTATTATACCAAAGTATGTGAGTAATTCTAGTACTGTAACTTTAGTTAAAGGAATGTATAGGAGAAGATTTTTTTAATAAAATATGAGTATTTTTTATTAGTTTTAAGAAAAGATGAAAAATTGTGACAAAAATACTCTTATACCTAAGTATAAGAGTATTTTTACTCTTATACCTTTGGTATAAGAGCGACAGGGGGAATGTTATATGTGAGCCTGTGTTTATGCTAAATTTCGCATCTTAATTGGGATTTTATAACTTTAATATCTCGATTATAGGTCATATGGTCCTCAGCCCTTTAAAATTTTAGGAATAGAGAAAAGGTTCGGCCGATTTGAGAAAATTTAGAGCAGGAAGGAGTAGGTAAGAGAGTAATAAGTGGAGGCCATAGGAGAGATCCGAGAATTAAGGGAAAAATAAGAAGACGAAAAATGAGGAAGAAAAGACTGTATATTTTTGCTCTGATATCACATATAAGTAAGAGAGAATTGTGAAAAAATTAAATTGTATTATTGATGTTGTTAAGTATTTATACAAGTCCTAAAATATTTAACTTAAGATACTATCTAATTTAGTTTATAAGATATTGACAATAAGAAAAATATAATTATAACAAGAAAATGATCATAATAAATATATACAAATTGAACGGAATAAAAGTGACGGGCTAGGCCCATCGAGCAAGCCAAGTTATTTCAAATATTATTGCCACCGGTTCTTAGTGGGTCAGCCCAATTACTACCAGGCCCAAGGCCCATATGCAAGATCAGTCGACCTAGCTCATTGTCTGACCTCCGTGGTCCCGACCTAGCTATCGTCCGACATACTATCCAGATTCTGTTCGGGTATCATCCGACCCTATTATTCAGTTAGGTCGACCCAGATCGAACAGGCGACCTCGGCCTATCAAAGAATACGTCGACCTACAGAGTCCAGACGTATTTACAATTCTTTCCATAACAGACTCCCTACAAATCAGTAGTTATATATGGACACGATCTCTCATGCGTATATGATCCATGATTCAAGGGATTTAACACAATCCTAATACAAATTTAACTCTCATCAACAACTATAAATACATGACAACGTCAACCGTTTCAAGGTAATTGCTATTTGATATTTTGAATACATTGTTCATTATTATCTTATACGTTCTCATATACACCATACTTACTCTCACACCCGAGGGTCTTCGCCGGAGACCATTCCAGCTAGTCGTGGGTTCTGTTTTCAGGTCAAAGGCTAGGAGATCTATCTTGCTGATTGGATGGAGATTGATCCAGCATAATTCCTGCAGCATCAATTTGGTTCCATTGCCGGGAATCGTTGCTTTTTGACCTTGAAATTCAATAAACAGAGTAATCATAATGACTTTTGACGGTCATGTTTCGGATGCCTCGGATGAGCCTAACGAAGGAAACGCCGGCGGTAACACGGGCGCCGGTGCTGGAAATCGCAATGTTAACATGCCTCCTCCTCCTCCTCCGTGCGTCTTGCCAGGAGGGCGACATGTTTTAACAGCGTTGCTGATGGCAGAGGCTTGCCAGATGGCAGAAGGGAGAAAAGACCTATGGTCCAACAAGAAGCACAGCCCCCTACAAAATGTCAAAAAGCAGGTCGAACGGTTGCAGGCGACAAGCCTAGTTCCTCAACCAATCCCCTCAGTAGGAAGGAGATGTTGCAGGAGCGGGCTAGAATTTTGGCAGAATTGTTGGATATGCCAGACTCCCCTGATCAGAATGATAGGAGGTCAGAGAGGGCAGCTCCCTCCCAAAACTCTCACAGGCAGCCTAGTGGGAGTGCTAGGTTGAACGGGAGTGCCAGGCAGAATGGCGACTAGCAGATCATACCACACATTCGTACCCACATACCGGTTCCTACTGATGACTTGCGAAGTCATCTCAACACGAATAGGGAACAGGAGGTAGAGTCCAATTTGAGGCGACAAAGGGAGCCCGAAAGAAACATGCGTAGGTCGCCTGCCAGAACGGAGAGGTCCCATTCCCATCGCGAGAGAAACGGGCGCAGGTCGCCCCTTAAAACGGAAAGATCGCAATCTCACCGAGATAGAAATGGACGCATGTCGCCAATTAGAGGAGATAGGCGCAGGTTGCCTGTAAAATCAGTAAGGTCACCTTCCCATAGAGATAGAAGGGGTAGAGAAATGACTCCTCCTAGGAGTGAAAGGCACCGGGCCTACTCTAGGGGAGATCCCCACCATGGAGAACGGCAGTAATCCAATGACGTCCCACACTCAAGAAACGACCATCGAGATGCTAGGAAGTGGTTGAGGTTGAAGAAAAGGTTAAAACAATGGGAGGCCGACAGGAAACAGGATATTGGAAAGGGCGAACAAAATGACCATACTCTTCGAGCCTTGTCCAGAGAACTTCTCAAGCGACGACCTCTGGTAGGTTTCAAGCTGCCCGCTCTTGAGAAGTATTCAGGTGCGACCAACGCCCTGAACCATATGCAACATTTGGAGGCCACCATGTGCTTGGTCTCTACCGAGGATGATGTGCTGTGCAAGGCACTAACCAGCACCCTCACAGGTGCAGCACTGACTTGGTTTCGCGGTTTGACGCCGGGCTGTATTACCTCATGGGAGTACATGAGGAAGAAGTTCTTAGATCGTTTCTCGACAGCTGGAGCCAGAAAATTGACGGTCACCGACTTGAACAATCTGACACAAGGAAAGAATGAAAGCTCAATGAGCTACTTCACCAAGTTCAAGGAGATGGTCGACCAAATTGAAGAGGACCTGACAGACAGGGAAGTGATAAATTGCTTCAGGAATGGGGTGACCTCTGCAGATTTAGACTACGAGCTACAAGTCAGGAGCGTGAAGACCTTACAAGAACTGTTTGAAAGGGCCTACAATGTGGCCATAGCTGAAGAGAGGAAGGAAAAGAAGAAGGAAAAAGGTTCCAAGTCCGAAGTCGTAGATGCTGATAAGAAGGACCCAGCAAAGAACGGTGGTAACAACAAGAACGGGAAAAACAGAACAAGGGCGACTGAGAGAGTGCCCGAGACCTTTACCCCGTTGACAGTAAGTCGCACTGAAATCTTGAATACGGTCGAGCTAGGCCCACCTGCCCCAATGAACCCAGGAAATAAGTTCAGAAGGGATAACAACAAATATTGTGATTATCTGTGAGTACCCCGATCCGAACCCATGATTTAGATTCACTTTAATTAAAATTTGGGCTTATATAAATTGCTAAAAGGCAATATTTAGTCCAAATATCCCAGCAGCCCAGCAGTCCAATGGGCCTGCCAAGCTTTCAGCCCAATATGGCCAAAATGTGGGCATATATAAATTGCTAAAAGGCAATATTTATTGGTGGCATACACACCAATAAAGTTTCAATCTTTGCCTAGCTACATTGTGTTAGGAAGTGATGGCTACTTCAAAGTGGCCATAAAACGTGTGATTTATCACATTTGGTCACTAAAGCCATGTGATCTTCCCATAATATCCATATTATAGTATTATATTACTGTCTAGAGTCAATAAATATGCTTGGTTTGCTTGGGGAACAAAGGAGGAACCAAACAGACTGAAGGGCACTGAAACAGGCTCCCCATGTCGTGCGACATAGGTCTCCATGGAGATCCTGTGTCATACGACATGGGACTCCCAGAAGGCTGCAATGCCATTCTTGGACTTCAGATCTGCTAGGTTTATCCCCTTTGTGACTCAAAGCCTACCTAAGCATCTTCTGGCTCATAAGCCACTATTTGGGTGCCTAAACTCAGTTTGGGTGCAACCTATTTGATGGAAGAGGATCGCCGTATGACATAGACGACATCAAAGGCTCTATGTCATATGACATCCGTGTCGACAAAGTCTATCGTGACTTTGTCCACTCCTACCAACCCCAAGCTGGGTTCTAGGCCACTAAATAGTGTCTTAAATGAGCAAAATAATGTCTTTCCATTCCCAGAGTAGCTTTACCTCTGTAAGAGACAATCTGACCAAGAGTCCTTATGTCGCCCGACATCCTTGTTAAGAGAAGTCCTGTGTCGAACGACAAGGGAACTCCCTGGGCAGACTGTCTCAAGACCTCTGCTTGGTGATAAAAGATATCATATGTAAAAGGGTGTGGCCCCCTATCATGGCTTACAAGTTGTATTCAGTTCCATACCATCAATGAAATCTAAGCTTTCACACTTTACTTGTTGACACGCATCGCACACACATTTTGAATGTCCATAATTGTCCAAACGTTGATTGAAAGTCTCGAAAGAGGCGTTGGGTGAACTCTCTTGTTCTTCCCAACACGTAACCAGACTCCCGGACCCAAAATCTCTTAAAATAGGTTTTTCATTGTTTTCCTCTAAAAACGGCGTGGCGACTCCCAAAACAAACCGAGAAACCCCCCTTTTCGCTTCAAAAGGCAAAAATAACACAAAAAAAAGGAAAAGCATCACATTTTTCTTAAAAAGGATGTTTCAAAAAAAAACAAAAAGAAAGATCTATAGACCGGGTGTTTTTCGGGCGAGCGCTCATTCAGTGGCGACTCCGCTGGGGACTTATTATTGAAAAACTTTTTTTTTAAAAAATAAAAAGAAGTTTTTTCTTAAAGAGAGTCTAACTTTCTTCAAATCAACTTGGACAATTTCTTCATTCTCCTTGTGTGTGCATTTGTGTCATGTTGTGTGCTTTGCTTTGATTCCATGCCTACATGCTCTATCATGCTTTGATATGTGATGCTATTGAAGAGCCGGGGCTCTTTTCCCTTTTTGCTACTTGCTTGTTCCGTCATAATAGAACAGGGCAGAAAGATACAGGACTACAGCTACTGGTAAGGTTGGACATTTGGGGCAGTCCCCTTTTGTCATGCATTGAATCCATTTTTTTATTTTTGCCTTTTTCTTTGCATATTGCATAAAAAAAAAGAGAGAGAGAGAAAAAAAATATCTTTTGGAAAATGGCAAAAAAATATGTTTTCTTAGAAAATTGCCTTCACACTACTCGCACGCTACCCGCACATAGAACTAGAACCCGGGGGTGTACGGACGGCATCGCGGAAAGCGACCTATTTCGCTGACGTTTGAGCGCCTAAAGTCCCCCCAGCCTGTGAAATCAGCCAACACTTGTCCGTGACACACTTTACACCGTGACCGGTTGGTTTTTGGCCAATACTTTTCAAAACGTCATACAAAACTCGGTTTTCAAGATTTTTCACAGAGTCCGAGTCGTATCCCGTCTCCAAAATATCGGTAAGCTTTCCCCTCTTAGTGTCGAAATTATGACATAACCCAACGTGAGTAAACGTCAAGACTTTGACATATCTCAACGTAGGCACGTGTCGATCTCACGGTTTGACTCCGCATGGAATCATAACGCGTTTTCGACATGCGCCAAATGCGAGACTATGTCGAATTCTTGATACATACCGACAAAAGGTTATGCCAGAATTTTGCCACAAAGCAGCGAAAGGCCACGCCAGATTCTCAACTCGAAAAGAGGAAGGGTCACGCCCAATTTTGCCAGGATCTTACCTGCAAATGGAGGTCTCGTACATTCAAACGTACTTTCCGACCCTCTCTCCTCCCGAGTTTAGACGTTGACTTGGACTTGGTTTTGAAAACCCCGAGTTTGACCCGTTTTGACTTGTATGCCCATAGGCTCGTTCTCTTTTTCGGTTGGTGGGTCCCACGTGCCCTATAGGACCTCTGCCGGGATTGTCCGTCCCGGAGGTGCAATACAGGTGGAATACAGAGGGTCTATAGACGTAGTGATGGAACCCACTAATCCAGGAATAGAGTAGAATGCGAAAAAGAAGGTTTCCCCCTTTTCCAACCATTCCTAGGACAAATAAAAATCATTTTTATAAAAAAAAAGAAACAAAAAAAAAGGAGCATATGCATGAATCCGTCCTCAGCCCATCCTCTCCCCTACCTAAAAACTATTCTCTCCCCCTTTCAGCGAGCAAGTATTGGGTCAGAGTTCCAGGTGGTCGGTTAATCAGTCTTTCTCCAGTCAGGGATTCGTTCTCAGCAGTCTCAGAAATGGCAGATTCGCAGGGTTCAGCAAGTTTGGGTCCCAACGCAGATCCAGCTCAGAATCAGAATATCAGTCCAGGTGCAGGGCCGGATCAGGTTCAGAATGCGGGGCCCAATATAGCTCTGAATGCCTCTCCTAACAGTAGTTACGGCATGGGTCCTCACATGACACCCCCGGGAAGTCCGTTTGTTAACCCTCAACCAGGTTTCAACTTCTCTCAGGAAGCTTCCCTCCGTGCTGCCCTCGAAGCCTCTCGAGCCCGTGAAGAGGCCGGTTGGGCTCGCTATGTCGAAGTAATGCGCATGCAAGGTGTCGCAGTAGTCCGTCATCCAGATGGGTCCTACGAAGAAATCAGGGAAGAACCCGATGTTACCATCATGGGGGTATATCAAGACCTCCCCCTATTCCAGTATCTACTCATGGCGGGCAATACGGACTGAGAGGCGAACCGAGCTCCCTCCCGAATGTCAGTACTCGGGACCAGTTTGTATTTTACCCCCAGAACCAGTCCGGGCCGAGTCAGCAACTTGGTGGTATCAGTCAAGAGCAGCCTGGTGTAAGTACCCAAATCTGGCTCATGCCTTCCGGTTAAATTTCCCGACAATTTCGGTAAGTTTCCCGATAATTCCCCGGACCTTCCTAGTGTTCCGGAAATATTCTGGAACTGTTCCAAAACAATTAAGGGCTGAAGGGGAAGCTTCCTAATTAAGAAACACGTTTTTCTTAATTAGGAAATGTTCTAGAATTTGCCACCTTGCATGATTCTAGAAACATGCTGAGTGACAAGGGATAATGCCGCACGGCTGCATTAGCCAAGGACCTCCAGCCGCACGGCCTCATTAGCTATTCCCAGACTGCCTATAAATAGAGCCCTCCTCTACCCATTTTATAGACAAGATCATCAACCATTACACAATACACTACACTCAAGCAAATGTTGCGAAGTTAGGAAGCCAAAAGGGTGCCAAGAAGCCTCCTCCCTCCTCCTTGAAGATCTAGAAGTTGGTCCTTCCACCTAGCTCCACCCAAAGAAGAAGAGGCCACCATTGGTAACCTCTCACTCCCTAAACTTGCATCCTAATTGCTCTATATGATTTAATGCTCATTGCATTTCATATATTGTTATTATCTTTGCTTGGGACTTGGCATTCATAGTTAAAGATCATATCTTTATACCCCCTTTCCCCTTTTTGCATGCATTGGGCATCCCTTGCCATTAAAAATGTAATCTTTTGAATCAAAGGTGCATCCTTTGCACCTAAAAACCCTATTTTTACATAAAAATGCCACCTTCATGCATCCTTTGCATATAAAAATTCAATCTTTATGATAAAAATGCATCCTTTGCACATGAAATCCTTTTTCAAGCATCCTTTGCATTAAAGATCATATCTTTATCCTAAATTAGCATCCCTTGCTTCTTAAAAATGCAATCTTCATGCATCCTTTGCATATTTAAATCCCAATTTCTTCATAAAAATGCATCATTTGCATAAAAATCATGTCTTTATGCATCCTTTGCAAATAAAGATCACTTCTTTAAATCAAATGCATCCTTTGCAACCCAAAAATGTCATCTTTTCACTAAAAATGTCATTTTTACATGCATTTCCCCATGTCCCCATTAGCAACCTTGGAACGGACCGGTGTAAAAGATCCTATCTTTACATCGTTTCTTCCATAAATGATTCATAATTTCTTTAGAAAGGGACAACCTTGAACCCTATATCTCCGATTATCACTTAAGACGAGTATGAAGCATCTATATGAGCTCGATCGTCTTAAAGTGTAGGATCGATGGGCTAAGGACATTCCTTCATAAAGAACCTCATTTTGTGACTATAAAAGGGAGTCATTCTCTCGATCATGCAAAGTCCCGAGGTTAAAAATGCAATGATCACAAGTCCAAGATGAGGACGGGATCATAATCCCGAATACATAAAATTCCAAGAAATCCCGAGCGACAACCAATAAATGGTTTGTACGTCCGGAAGACGACTTGGGACATTCCCTCCCCCCCCCCTTATTTTCAAACACATGCACACAAGAAAGCACGCAAGCAAGCACGATTAATGAAATCTTGGGAGACTTGCTCCGGCAAGGCACCTTGGGTGAACGACGATCCGTTCTTCCCAAGGGGTAACTTAACCTCCGAACCCATAAAACCTTTTTTTCAAAGTTTTGAGGTAATCAAAATGGCGTGGCGACTCCGTTTTTCAAATTAAACCGGATGTTTTCAAACTCGCGTGAATTTCCAATACACGAAATTTGGGGCACACATTCACAGTTTGGCGACTCCGCTGGGGACATCCCAAAGGAGAAAAGCTTTTATTTTCAAAACAAAAAATCGATACTAGGTATATAGGTGGAAACCACTTAACCTTCCTGTATCGCTCCCTAACCCGGGGCTTGGGATAACCGGTGGTTTAACAATCCCACGTACCAGTATCCCTTTTCGAAAAAAAAAATTTGAAAAAAAATAAAAGAAAGCTTTTCCCTTTGAGCGGGTTAGACTCCCGTCGCTGATTTCATTAATCGTGCTTGCTTTATTTGTCTTGCATTGCATCATTTGCATCTTGAAATCTGTGCATACTTTGAACGGGAAATAACCCGAAAATAGCAAAGGAGTGGAACCTGGAAAATTGATCCATGCAGTCGTACGGCTCAATCCTCCCTGGATTCTGACCGGGCGACCTCAGTGGCAATTCCACCAGGAAAAATTATGGTTAATCTGGCAGTCCTAGCAGCTTGGGGCTACTCAGTTCCAAGACTGACTGGGGCTCCCAGAAAATTTACGTGCTTACGTGTTGCATTTTCCCCGTCCCGAAAAATCATTCCTTTAAAACACATTTATGAAAATTTCTGTTTTAACTCAAAAAAGGAACATTTTTAGGAGACCGCACACTACGCGCACCTGATATATCCTGTACACTTTGCACGCACGTCCTTCAAACCCGGGGTGGTTCCAGCTGCAGTCACGGATAGCCTTACGATGCTCCCGGGCGCGCACGGAATCATTCCAACCTCCCCATGGCAGCCAGTGTCGACCAATGCACAGTCCGTGTCACACGTTTCAAAAAATCGTGACTTTTTGGTTGGTTTTTGGTCTAGTCCGTGTCATATAGCCCAGTTGCATACCCTTGTAAAGGTCAAGCCTTAGTTCATAACGGAAGCCAAGATTTTCGCTCAGGCGGAACTCTGCCAAAATTCCGACAAGGAAAAATTGGTAGGATGTTGACTTCGACATTGACTTTGACCTTGACCCGCACGGAATGCGTAAGAGTCGAGACCGAGTCTTTGCCAACAAATCAAAAGATCTTTCGCTCAAGCGAAGCTCTGTCAAAATTCCGACAAGGAAAAAATTGGCAAGATCTTGACCCGGCATTGACTTCGATTCTGACTCACGCATTGCGTATGCAACGAAGTTCAATGTGACACTGTGTCATCCGGCTTTTACCGCCCGACCCATGCCTATTATCTTCTCGGACATTACCGAAAGTCAAAACGTCATTCGCTCAAGCGAAACTCTGCCAAAATTTCGTTAAGGCAGAAAGACGAGACTTTCCCGATATTGCCTTGACTATAATCCGCATCACTCGTGCGTTAAAAGGTCCCATGACCCGCTAGACCCGATAGGAGCGTTCTTTACTCTCGGTCGGTGGGATCCGCGTGCCCTATAGGACCCTCGCCCGGGGCTGTCCACCCTGGGAGGTCGAAATACAGGTGGAATACGAGGGGCTTATAGACGTAGTGACGGAACCCACTGATCCAGGATCTAGAGTTGTTGTGAAAAAGAAGGGCAAACCCCTTTTCCAACCAAATAGAAATTAATAAAAGACACTGTTTTAAGTAAACTGGAAGATTCTAATTTGCATATTGCCTGAGCCTTCAGCCTAAACACCTACCCCGAGTCTAAACCTTTCCTATCCCTTTCCCGCAGCGAGAAAGAAGTGGGTGAGAACACCGGCCGCCGACTTGTTAGCGCGAATTCTCGGAGCAGGTTTGCAGAATCCTCGGTTTGGTCGACCCGAGAGTCGAATGTCCGATTCGACAGAGAACAGTACTGGTTTAGGTAACCAGATGACTAGGGAAGAAGAGCTAGCCTTAGCCTTGGAAAACAGTCGTAAGGCCCATGAGGAACAGCAGGCCATGCTCATTGATGCGCTCCGCCGTCATGGGGTCCAGATAGTGGTAGAGCCCAACGGTTCCTTAGTTATGGTAGAAGATGAAACTCCAGAAGTGACCATCTCAGCCCCCCTAGCCTATAGCCAATACCCTCCTCCATCCACATATGATCCTATGCCAAAGACTGTCCCTTTTCAGTCTTTTCCAGTATCCCAAGCCATCAGGGTCCCGACACCCTCTCCTCCTCAGATAAGACCCAGCTTTGTTCCCTACCAACAGAGAACAAACGCCACAGCTATCCCTGCAATGCATCCTCTACACTACCCTATGGGATTCGCTCCCTCTCCCCAGTATGGGCCGTCCCAGACAACTACTAGGCCTCAGAATCAATCGAGTGACCTTTTCAATCTATGCCCTTCCACAGCAGATCTTCCACCCCCAAACTTGCCAATAGGATCCCACGAGGCTCCTTTTTCCTACTTCTGCAACTACGAGCCTAATTCCTATGCCTCTGGTCAGCCTCAGGGAAACACAGGACCAGGCCAAGTTTACACCTACTTCCCTTCCAAAGACCCCCAAGCCATAGTACCAGCTACCACTGTGCCACCCACAGTCCTGCCACTCAAATCTGACAAGCACGCTTGGATCGAAACCGTCCCCGACCCCAACATGACTTGGTTGATGGAACAAGTTAAGTCCATGCAAGAGAAGTTCGGAGAACTGGACACCAAAAAGGCGGCATACCAGACACGATCCCAAAGAAATTGTCCCTCTTCCTCCAAAATTCCGAATGCCGAGATTGAGAAGTTCAACCGCACCGATTGTCCCCGGACTCATATTGCAAGCTACCTTCTTGCCATGAGAGCCAAGGATTGTACACATCAACAAATGGCCTACCATTTTCACTGTCATTAAAGGGTTCGGCTCTTAGATGGTTCTGCATGTAAAACCGAGGCCCGAGCCACCCGGGACCAAATTAAGGAAGCATTTCTGGAGAAGTATAAGGTCAACTTGAATTGGGAAACCAGCAGGAATGACCTACAAGGCACTCTACAACGCCCAGATGAGCCAGTGAGTGAATTTTACAGGAGATGGAATTGGAAGCTTAGTGAAATGATGACTCCACTGAATGAAGAGGAACAGATGGAGATCTTCCAATCTTGCTTAAAGCCTCAACTAAGGGTCCAAATTGGCAATTACTATTATCCTGACCTTTGGGCAATGGTAAATGCTGGTACCAAGTTTGAAAATGCCTTCAACATGGCCCCGGTCGCAGGAGCAGCCAATTCCCACCGCTACAAAGCACCAGTTCCAAATGCCACAGCTGTCACTATAAAAGGAAAAGAAACGGTCGGTGCTGTCAATTATATTCAGAATGAGAGGGTTGGACAAAATTCAAGCCAAGTAGCTGCAAAGCCAAGACCTCGCTTCTATACCGCAGAAGATTTTGGAATGCCACTAGAAAAGGTCTTTGATGGTTTGGTAGCCGAAGGACTCATCAGACCTTTGGAAAACTGGAAACCCAAAAACCCTAGTGTCAGAATGGACGAAACCAAGCATTGCCATTTTCACAAGTATCATGGGTATAACACCAATGATTGCACCTATCTGAAGTTCCTAATCTCTCGCTTGATTGAAGAAGGAAAGCTGGAGCCGCCTCGGGGTCCCAATGTGGTCAAGAACCCTCTTCCTGCTAACAATTAGGTCAACATGATCGAGTTCGGGGAGACGAATGCAGTCAACTTTGGAAATCCGGAGATCATAGACATTCTGAAATTCAATGTTCCTTATGGTGAATTACAAGGAAAGTGGAAAGATTTGATTAATGCCGCCGCCATGGAAGGACAGTTTGGGCCCATAGTCGGAACTGATTTCGTTAATGTTGTCAGAGCTCGGCCTCTTTTCTATGATATCGAACCAAGAACCATGGTCAAGATTACGTAAGAAAGGCTCACTTATGAAGATTGCGAGTTTGAAGTGAAACAAGCCATGTTAATGAAAGTTTCTTGAGCCCTTCATCACCCATGATGAGCATAATGTATTTGTAATGGCTCTTCCGCTCCCGAGGATCAGTCCCCCACTGTTTGGGAAAAGGTGGAAAGAAGAGTGAACAAGCCGAGAAGACTTTTGGGATGAAGAAAGCCGTATCTCGATGCCGAAAGCACAATCGGTCCTACCGCCCGGAGGTACGGATGGATAAAGTTAAGTTCGAAAGGAGATCCCGCCGGATCGCCAGGTATTCCCCATGGAAATGGTGTCAACAAAGGCAATTATGATCCACAGGATGCATGTACCAAATGAGAACGGCGACAAGGCCGTTACTCCCCAGTGGCAACAAAGACAAGAAGGAGTGAGATCCCGGTCCAACCCTTGTCAAACACCCTCGAATCAATAAGTAGTGTAGGGTCCAGAGTCAGTATCGTCTATACAGTTGAGTCAGGAATCTTTGAATTCCAGTCCTCTGAGTCATCCGAAGGCCTCACGCTTGAGGACTATCAAAATGTAATCGATGTCATCTTTCCCCTTATTTTGAATGAAATGACAGATCTTTCTGAGTATCCTCTTATTGCCAACTTAACAAATGATAAATTAACTCAAAACTTAACAACAGTTAATAATGAATCATTTGAACAAGATGAAAACACACTAAATGAACAATACATTAAAGAAATGTTTAAGGAGTTACGTAAAAGAGGAAAACCGGGCCCAAGCCGCCGAGGAGGTTTTGACAAGTGTGAACTTGGGTACCGTCGAGGAACCTAAAGAGACACAGATCGGAAACTTCTTCCGTGGGGTTGAACGGGACAGACCGATCGATCCGCTCGGAGAATACGTCGACATGTTTGCATGGTCATACAGGGATATGCCGGGGCTAGACAGTTCAATAGTGGAGCACGGGGATCCCTCTAGCACCGGATGCTAAGCCGCAAAGCTGAAATTGAGGAAAATCAAGCCAGAGTGGTCTCTACAGGTCAAAGAAGAATTTGAGAAGCTACTGCGGGTAGGATTCATCAGAGTCATCGAATATCCGGCATGGTTGTCCAATATTGTGACCGTCACCAAGGCCAATGGGAAGGTGCGCTGCTGTGTGGATTTCCGAGATCTGAACAAGGCCAGCCCCAAGGACGATTACCCTTTGCCAAACATAGACATCCTGGTGGACTCCACTGCCAACTACGAAGTCAAATCCTTCGTTGATGGCTTTGCAGGCTACAACCAGATCAAGATGGCCGAAGAAGACCAAGAAAAGACAGCCTTCACCACACCATGGGGAACTTACTGTTATACATTGATGCCATTTGGGCTTAAGAACGTCGGGGCTACTTACCAAAGGGCAGCGACCGCGTTTTTTCATGACATTGAGGTCTATGTAGACGACATGATAATCCACTCCAAAGGCGAGGATGGGCAGCACTTTGTTGACCTGCGGAAGTTCTTTGAGAGGCTGAGACAACTTTCCATGAGACTAAACCCTGCTAAATGCACCTTCGGAGGGACAAGGGGAAAAGTGCTTGGGTATATGGTCACGGAGCGAGGTATCGAAGTTGACCCCCGAAAGATCAAAGCCATTATGGACATGAGGCCACCTCAAACCTGCATTAAGTCAAGAGCTTTATGGGAAAACCTGCAAAGACATCGGCCGTTTCGTCAATCCGCTTGACCACTATGTGCGAACCCATCTTCAAGCTCATGAAGAAGAATGTAGATACGGAGTGGACCGAGGAATGCCAGGATGCCTTTGACTCGATCAAAGCATACTTAGTACATCCTCCAAGACTATGCCCCCACATAGACGAAACCTCTTCGCTCTATCTCACCGTCACCGATACGGCAGTTGGGGCTATGCTTGCTCAGAGAAGAAAGACTCTCGGGTAGAAAACGCCATTTACTTTGTCGGTAGGAAGTCAGGTGGAAGTGAGCTCAATTACTCGGCATGTGAAAAGACTTGTGGAGGACCGGTGCAGGGTAGTCGGCAAGTTGAAGCATTATATGCAAGCCCACCCTGTGAATTTGGTCTCGAAAATGGACCCCATCAAATACATCTTTGATAAGCCTTCCCTCTCGATGCGTCTAGCAAAGTGGTCCTTCTTCTTAGCAGAGTACGACATCAACTATGTGACCAGAAAGGCCATCAAGGGTCAAGCGTTGTCAGACCACCTGGCAAATTTTCCCAGTAATGAGGACCGTGGGCCTGAACCCCAATTCCCAGATGAAGGGATCTTTGCAGTTGAGCCTGAAAACCGATGGCAATTATTCTTTGACGGAGCCGCTAACAAAAGAGGAAACGGCGTCGGGATGCTACTGGTCGATCCGAAAGATGAGCACACGCCAATAGCCCTCAAGTTGAACTTCCCTGCCACGAACAATGTCACCGAGTACGAAGCTTGCATTAATGGTTTGGAGGCTGCCTTAGAAAGGAATGTCAAGGAGCTCGAAGTTTACGGAGACTCAGCCCTGATCATCAACCAGGTTTCCAACAAATGGAAGACTGTGGACCCTAATCTGCAGCGGTATCATGCCCATATGGAGGAGTTGACTGGATAGTTCAGAGAAGTGACTTTCCACTACTTCCCAAGGGAAAAGAACAGATTCGCAAATGCCCTAGCTACTCTAGCCTCATTGGTAGAGATCCCCGAGGGAAAAGCCATAAAACCCTTCAGAGTGGGTAGAAGAGAAGCCCCAGCTTTCTGTTGTGAAGTAGACCTGGGACCCGAGCCTATAAAGGAACCCTAGTACAATCAAATTTACCAGTTCCTCATAGATGGAGAGTCAGCTTTCAAAGACGAAGAAGGTAGACCAAAAGAAGGTGTCAGAGCCAAGAGCTTACAAGCCCTGAAAAGGTTGGCCTCCCATTATGTCATTCTAGGAGGCAACCTGTACAAAAAGCGGTACCAAGGACCACTCCTCTTGTGCATCACTCAAGAAAGGGCCAAAGAGTTGATGACCGAAGTCCACAATGGTCCCTACTGTGATGATGTGTATCCGAAAATTTTCCCATTTTTATTTGAAAAAATCAACGAAACGGAGTCGCCACGCCATTTTTATTTTGAGGGCCAAAAATTTGAAAAAAGCCCGAGATCAGAGATTTAGGTTCGGAGGTCATGTTACACGCCGGGAAGGACGTTAGTGTGCACCCGGAATGCCTCGTAAAACGAGTCTTCCAAGCTGAAAATCATTTGTGTGTGTGTGTGTGTGTGTGTTTTGGCCAAAATAAGTTGAAACTCAGAAAAGTAAAAATTGGGATATCTTTTTAAGACTTTAAACTGATCCCATGAATTTTTGAAAGATTTTTGGATTGAGATTTGGTACTCAAAAGACCTTTTGAAGTTGAGAGCCATTTCTGCCAGAATGAAAAAGGCAGTGGACCTTTGATTTTGAAATGGATTCAAGGGTCTTAAAACTTCATAATCTGGATAAACTCAGAGAATGAAAGTTGTTCTAGACACCTTAAATAAGATTTGTGAGAAGGAATTTTCCATTTTGGAGAAGATTTGAGGGGTCAAAACCTTCTGGAAACCTCAGATATGAGATCTGGATTCCCAGAAGCTGATGAACTAGCCTCTGAAAGAAAATTTGAAAAGAGGAGTTTTACTCACCCAAAAAATAAAGTAAAAATATGTATGGAAATATCTGGATGTTGGCTACAAAAAGTGTTTTGTAGTCAACACCAAATTCCACGTTTATCTGTGTCCAAAAAATTAGACCATGGAGTGAGGTCTGGGAAAATTGCTACTGGACAGCAACTTCCCAAGAGAGAAAATATGATTTTAAGGGGGGTTTTGCATCCATGCTTGTCCCCATTTCCCTAGGTTTTGGTTAGTGATCACTTGACATTTTAGTGGTGAATCAACTATACCAAACCATCCTTGGGGTACATTAGGACTAAGCATTTCATTTGCTTGGGAAGGGGATTTTTATCCTTTGAAAATGAGATTTGATGCTTGAAAATGGTTTTTAGGGTTTTGAAAATGAGTTTTCTTTGCAAGAAAGTAAGAGAACTTGAAAATAATTTTGATCTTTGTAGAATATCATCCATGGAGATGGTCTTCCATGGTGATCTTCTTAGATCTAGAGCAAGAAGATGAAAGAACTACATTTTGCAGTTTGCAAATGCATGCATGGTTGGAGTTTAGGGTAAGGAGAAGAAGGGTTTACCAATCTTCCTTGTGTTCTTGAGTTTTTGGCTTGAGTGTATGAGTGTTTAGGGCTTAAATATGAGAGTGAGTGGATGAGTGTGAGTTGGGAAAGATTGGAGAGAAAATGGTGACAATTCTTGAAGAATTCTCACTGTTTTCTCTCTATATTTCGCCAGAGGTTCGGTGCAATTGGTGTTGTTCCTCTTTATTTTTGTGATTGGAGGGCTCAATTTATAGCCCTCTGGAAATGACATACTTATCCGTGCGGATAGGACCCTTCAGCGTGCACTGTTCATTAAATGCAGCTCCAGCTTTGGACAAGAGGAATATTTCTTTTTGAAATTTCAAATTAACAGCCAGTTTATTGTTCCCAGCCATTTCTATTTGTGGTTTTATTCCTTTTGTTTTACTTTTTGAGATTCTTTTTGAGGTTTAACCTTAAATAACAATGCCCATTTTACCCTCACTTTGTTAAAAATGTTAGGATTGTTAGGAATTGTTAGAAATGTTATAACTTTAGTTAATTTTCTAACGAAAATTCTAACAAGCTCAAATTGGAGCACTTACAGTAGCCCCTCGGCGACGGCGCTTTCGAAGGAAGCGGGGTCGTCGATATGAGTAAGGCTCCATATTTGGCGGGATGATCGAGTGATCGGGTGGCTGAACCTAGCGATAGGCTACCTACGTATCCCGAATGGGAATCAAGCCGATCATAGTTCGGGTCTGATCCCGGAGATGATGGCGTTTTAGGTGCCTCGAACCCGATGAGCGAGTTCTACGCCGGTTGCCGGAAAGAAACTCTGCTGGGATAAGAGATGACCATTTTCGGTCCGATGGGTATCCGCCCGCTGGGGATAGGGATGACCATTTTCGGTCTCGCCGGGGATGATTGCGATTTATCGCTTTCTGGTGATAGCGTCTTAGGTGCCTCGAACCTTGAAGATGGCGTTTTAGGTGCCTTGAACCTTGGAGATGGCGTTTTAGGTGCCTCGAACCTCGAAGATGGCTTTTTAGGTGCCTCGGACCTTGATGATGGCGTTTTAGGTGCCTCGAACCTTGAAGATGGCTTTTTAGGTGCCTCGGACCTTGATGATGGCGTTTTAGGTGCCTCGAACCTTGATGATGATGGCTTTTTAGGTGCCTCGGACCTTAATTTGAAATGGCCTTTCGGTGGACTTCGTCTGCTGCCGAAGGAGAGGGTGACCGTTTTGGTCGAGGGGCTGACCTAATGATAGGCTACCTACGTATCCCTAGTGGGAATCAAGCCCTTTCGTAGTTCGAGTTCTACTCGAGATTTCGCTGGCTTTTGGGATTCCGTTAACTTTGTCGGGGATTTCGTTAGCCTTTCTGGGAAAATCAGACGTATTCGTCTGGGAAATCGGTCTTACGTTTGACTGCCGTTGGATGATTTTGATGAAAGATACGGGATCTCGTTATCTTTCTCGGGGAAATCGGTCTTACGTTTGACTGCCGGGGAAGATTTTGATGAAAGATACGGGATCTCGTTATCTTTCTCGAGGAAATCGGTCTTACGTTTGACTGCCGGGAAGGATTTTGATGAAAGATACGAGATTTCGTTATCTTTCTCGGGGCACTCGGTCTTACGTTTTACTGTCGGAGAATGATTTTGATGAAAGATACGAGACTTCGTTATCTTTCTCGGGGAAATCGGTCTTACGTTTTACTGCCGGGAAGGATTTTGATGAAAGATACGGGATCCATTATCTTTCTCGGGGAGATCGGACTTAAGTTTGACTGCCGGGAAGGATTTTGATGAAAGATACGGGATCCGTTATCTTTCTCGGGGAGATCGGTCTTACGTTTTACTGCCGGGGATGATTTTGATGAAAGATACGGGATCTTGTTATCTTTCTCTCGGGGAGATCGGTCTTACGTTTTACTGCCGTTGGATGATTTTGATGAAAGATACGGGATCCGTTATCTTTCTCGGGGAGATCGGTCTTACGTTTGACTGCCGGGGATGATTTTGATGAAAGATACGGGATCCGTTATCTTTCTCGGGGAGATCGGTCTTACGTTTTACTGCCGGGAAGGATTTTGATGAAAGATACGGGATCCATTATCTTTCTCGGGGAGATCGGACTTACGTTTGACTGCCGGGAAGGATTTTGATGAAAGATACGAGATTTCGTTATCTTTCTCGGGGCACTCGGTCTTACGTTTTACTGCCGGGGGATGATTTTCTTGACAAGGGGCTGACTTTGGTTAACTCTGTCAAGTTGGGGACTGAATTGCAGAGTTCCAGATTTTTAAAGGGCAAAAGGGTCATTTTGACCCTTACGATCCTGTCCGCGCGGAGAGGGTTTGAAAACCAGGGGGTATTAATGAGGGGCCAACGCCCTTCCTCTTCCCCATTCAGTTTTCTGAAAATCCGAGAGCAGAGAGAGAGAAACCGAGAGAAGGAAGCCATTGTTGCTCAAAAAGCTTGAAAATTCCTCCGATTTCTTCGATTTTCGAGCAATGGAACACGGGGAAGGCGCTTTTCAAGGCCAAGGACGTGGCCCGGTCGCGGAGAGACGATTGGAGCTTGTCCGAATGAGGAGGCATTACACCCTTTCGCAATCGGTTGCGGAGGAGCATTACCCCGATGCTTGGCAACATTGGGCTTCTGATCCGAGTCTCCGAACGGTATACTTCGAATCTTTTGATCCCTTTGTTGATTTCTTGTTTGAAATTTGAATTTTGGGTGATTTTTGAATTTTTTTTTTGAAATTTGAATATTGCATGTTGAAAATTCGAAAATTATGATGATGATTTTTTTTTGAAATTTGAATATTGATATTGATGAATGATGCAATGCATGCATTTTGTTTGGAAAGAATGGGCATTTTGTCAATATGAGATGTATGTATGTTTAGGATTTTTTTTTTTTGAAAAGTGGGACGGATTTTTCCTCCCGTTGCATGTAAGATGGATGATATGCATGTATGCATTTTTTTTTTTGAAAATGGGACGGAGTTTTTATTTCCGTCGACTTCTTGTAGGATATGCATGTATGCATTTTTTTTATTGAAAATTGTTGAATGGGATTTTGCTGAAAACTGTCTTTTCTGTGAGAAAAATGGGGCTATGTCTATTGCATGCCGTTATGCTGCCGAAATTTTTTTTTTTTTAATGCATGTGTATGCTCTTTTTTTGTGCAAATGCAAATGCAATTTTTTTTTTGACATTTTTTTTTCTCTTCTTTTTTTTTTTGTAGGGCGGAAACCGTTTTGTGACGGAGCAGCTGAACAAAATGAAGACTCGAGGATCAGTGGAGTCCGTGGTTGACTTGTGGGACCGGCTTCCGAATGTGGGCCGAGGAGCTTTGCCGAGTCCGAGACAGATTGTTGTTGAGACCGGGCTCTGGGAGTTTGTTGAGTGCTTGAGGGGACTGGTCAAGTTCCCTAAGAGCAAGGGCCTGATGTTTGCTTTGGCGCAGCATTGGTGGGACGCGACCCACACCTTTCACTTCTTCTGGGGCGAGGCTACGGTTACGCCCTCCGATTACGCTGCGATCACGGGCCTGTCCTTTAATGGACGCAGCATTGAGTGGCGGGATGGCTACAGCGATGCGGATCTGCTGTGCTCTTCTCGGGATTTTCCCTATTCCCAAAAAGGGGATGGGGATGGAGTATGCGGTGGTATACGGGAAGATCGTGGAGACCATTGTGAGTTACGAGGCTGGGGAGGAGAGGATAGGCGCTGAGCAGATCGCTAGGGCCTTCTTGTGGTTTGCTTTTTCGAGCACCCTCTTTGGGCATGCTGAGGGGACGGCAGTCTTTGCCTTGCTGAGGTCCTTGGAGGACATGGAGACGGCCGGAGATGTCTCGTGGGGAGAGGCCGGGCTGGCAGAGCTTTATTTTGCTCTTGATAGGTACAGTCGGAAGGTGTCATGAGCTCCTTGTCTTGCTTTTGAGTTTGCCCCGGAGGTATAAGCTCTCTTTTTGCTTTCCTTCTCCTTTTTCCTTTTCGTGACCGGATTGATTGGATTCTTACCTTTCGCGAGGTATGGGCGTTGGAGTTTTTCCACGTCACGATGTGGCGACAAATGGCGGAGTACGTCGGGCGTATCCGGCCATGCATTCTTGGTCCAAGCATGCCCGGGAGAAGATAAGCTCCAGGGGGCGTACGACTCTCGTGTACGCGGATTGCCTTCCTTTGACGGAGGCCGAGACAGATGAGGGGATGATATTCTTCCCTCGGGATCGCTTCGAGGTGGCGCAGTGAAGGGCGCCGAGATTTGACCGTGCGGAGGATTACGAGAGGTCCGACCTGCGATGCATATTATCTCGGGAGAGAGGGTGACGCGCCGCATGGCGTGAATTCGCCTTTGAGGACACCGGTGGAGCCTCCCGCCGATATGATGCACCCGAGCGATCGGTCCGTGACTGGGATGATTACCGAGCCGGCGACTTCTCGGATTTCGTGGCGGCCGAGCCATATGCGACATTCATCTTGAGGAGGCCGAGGATGCCTCAGGGTTACGGATAGAGAGGGGCTTGGGATCCCGCGGTACCCTCGGACGGATTTTTCATATATCCAGGATGGGGTCCGATTGAGGGTGCAGATCCTCACTCGAGCGGCTTCCACGAGCTTCCGGCCTCGTCCGGGTATGAAGGTATGGCTTTTTACGCTTCGCCTCTTCCTTTCCTTCTTTTGTTTCATCATCTTTAGCATCACTTCCTTTTTTTTTGACGCTTTTGCTTTTGTGCGCTTTTGGAGGTGGTCGTCGAGAAGCCGACGAAGCAAGTGATCGGAGCCAAGAGATTCATCAGGAGGATGGTCGCTTGCGGGGCTCCTCAGCTAGAGCGAGGCGACCACGGCCGGCGCCCGTCGACGGGAGGCTTCCCTATTCGCTCGTAGACTTCTTCAGTAGACTCCTCTCGTCTCCTCTCCTTGATCCCCGCGCGGTGCCGCTTCGGATCACGTCATTCTCGGGATCCACACGGGCAGTGGACACGTATGGCAAAGATGGCGGGTCGTCTTCGTACGCTCAGGAGTCCGACGCCTTCACCTTCGGATACGATTTTTCGCAGATCTCGGCTTTGCCCTATCGTAGCGTGCCGGTTGGTCCCGACGAGCCTCTTTTCTCGGAGACGAGGACGATTCCGAGCCCGAGATTTTCAGTGGCTCCTGAGGAGGCGGGCCCGAGTCGCAAGAGGGGCCGGGGGCAGACATCGGGCGCTAGAGACTCCGATTGATTTTTTTTTTGAGATTTGAGATTGAGATTTGTACAGCTTATGCACATTTTTTTTTTTTGGGATGTAATAATTTAGGATTTTATTTTATGAATGCAATGCAGTATGAATGCAGTGTTGCATGAGCCTTATTTTTTTGGCAAGGGTGTTAGTGTTTGGTATATGGACTGGTTTGGGGAGGGTTTTTGTACAGGTTTGAGCAACCGGGACGGAATATTCCTTTTTGGTGTAGCGGCTTGATCGTTGCAGATTTTTCGGTGGAAAGCAATCACGTCCGCGCGGATGGGGTCCCGCATCTCGACATTGTCCTTTAACTTTGCTTCAGATCTGATCTCTCTTTATTTCAAATTCAAATATCCTCTTCAACCTCCAAATTCAAACACACCATTTTCGGGAGAAAGAGAGAAAAACCATGGAAAGCTTTAGAAAAGCTCCATCAAAATTGTCCCAAGAATCCCAAATGTCATTCTTCAACAAGTTCAAGGATTGGTCCCGGGAGATCATGCATGAGAGGAGGTCCTTCTTTGAAGAAAGGTACAAGGTGAAGTGCTTATGGTCTCTCAAGGAATTGATTCCGGACTATGAGCTTTTGAGGGCTTCTTCCTCATTTTGGGACACTAGAAGGCATGTCTTTTGCCTTTCCTTCAACGAGATTGTTCCGACTGTCGAAGAATTTCGGGCCTTGCTTGGAGGTCCGGAGGTGGAAGAGATAACGATTCCTTTGCCCGGAGGGGCTTCTTTTTCTGACAGATTGTGCGTCCTCCTTCATCTTTCCCCGGAGGAAGCGCAAGGTATGATCCGTGGTCCCGATCATTTTGATATTTCCGGCCTTCCCGATAGGTTTAGGGGCCTAGGCTTGGTGGATGATGCCTATTGGGATGCCTTTGCACTTTGTATGTTTGGCACCCTGTTCATGGTCTATTCCTTCGGGATCTATCATCGGTCTCTCGCTAGATGTTGTCGCTCACCGTCGCCCGGCGTAGATGTCATTCCTTTGATTTTGGGAGAGACTTTTCATGCTCTTGATAGGTCGCTACGGAAGACGGTATATGCACGGGGGCAGCCTGTTCCTCTTGACCCCGTGGCCGATGGAGCGTTTGGGGTTCTTCGGGAAACCTCTCGATATGATCAAGCCTCGAAATTTGCCAGAGGGGGTTGCTGTGGATTTCGATGATCGTGGCTCATGGGAGCGTTGGATGGCCGGTCTCCGGACGCAGGATATCGATGGTCGGTGCCTTGTTGGCGGGTGGAGACTCGCAGAGTGCTTCAGGATGGGTCTCATGTGGTTATGCTTCCGGGCTTTCTACCCAGCCTTCTACATTCCGGCTTTAGTTCTCGAGACAATTTGGCTTGGAGCAGTTCCTTTGGAGGGCTTTGATGATATAGCCACCAGGGTGGTGGCTCGGCTTCTATGGATGATCCCTCGTTGTTTCCATTTCTTTCCCGAGCATGGAGGTATGATGCCTTTCCTCCTCGGGTTATTCTCGGCGTCCAAGACCGGTGTTCTTGACCACTTGGTACCTGGATTGGTATGAGAGGCATCTGGGAGAGACTCAGGTGGCTATTTTGAGACGGCGTGAGGCCATTGTGGGTGCGGAGGACCCGACCGTTTCGAGAGGAGGAGGGCCGAGGCGAGGGTCAACCCCCATGATAGGAGCGGAGACGCTGTGACCGACTATGAGGCTTACGTCAAGAGACAGGAGAGGAGGGCTCCTATGCTACCAGCTAGGCTACAGGAGATGAGAGATGACGCTAGGGCTACTAAGGCCCTGACAGGCCGGTTTGATAGATCCTGCTCCTATACCGCAGCTTGGTAGGAGGAAGATTGATATTTTTCCTGCTCGTAAGAAGAAGACTCGAAGGGGGAAGAAGAGGGGAGAGGCCAAGCACGAGTGGCTTGGAGTGACTCGAGGTTTCCGAGTATCCCTTTCTTGTCATGGCAGACACATTAGTTTGATTATGTATCTTAATTTCTTTTAGCAGGTTGCCAGTTGTAGGAATGAATCGGGCTTAGACTCATCAAAAAGTTTTTAACTTGTAATGAACATTTGAATTGCTTTAGAGTTTTTCGAGACGCTTTCATGGTCTGATCGATTGATGTCAAAGTATGACTTTTATTTGTGTTTTAGACCGAACCGTTTCCGCCGCCTACGTTCCCTCATTTTGAGGAGCTCAGTCTTCGTAGTTCAACCCGATTTTTTTTGTTTTTTTTTTGTTTTTTTTTTTTTTTTTTTTTTTTTTGTTTTTTTTGTTGTTTTTTTTTTGTTTTTTTTTTTTTGTTGTTTGTTTTTGTTGTTTTTTTTTTTTTTTTTGTTTTTTTTTTTTGTTTTTTTTTTGTTTGTTTTTTTTTGTGCAACCCCGTTTTTTACCTAGGCCGCCCTTCTCGGGTTTTCAACCTAGTTGGGTATTACTCTTTTAGCACTCTTTTTTTTACGCGTAGTATCTCGCGGCCTTGTCACCATTCACTCGGGTGTACAAAGGGATTCCGTCGAGGTGCACCCAAGTTGCATGAGGCTCCTCCGAGAAGATCTTCTTGACGACATATGGCCCGACCCATACAGGCTCCCATTTGCCGAGGGGTTGATACGGACCGGGGCTTTTCTTTCAAAACGAGATCACCTTCTCGGATCTCCCGATGCTTTACTTTCTTGTCGAAGGCTCTGGCCATTCTTCCTGGTAGGCTCGGATGTGTTCCATTGCTTTCAATCGGCGTTCATCTAGCAGGGCCAATTCGTCATGGCGACTCGGGAGCCATTCGATCTCGTTGATCCGGCTTTCCAAGAAGATACGCGAGCGAGGGGATTTCAATTCGATTGGGAGCACGGCTTCCATTCCGTATGTGAGGGCAAACGGTGTTTCCCGCTTGCCATTCTCGACCGATGTCTCGTAGCCCCAGAGTGCCAGTGTAACTTCTCGGGCCAATCTCGCCTTGACACCATTTTCCGGATGATATTTTCCAGAGTCTTGTTTGCCGCCTCAACGGCTCCGTTGGTTTGGGGGCCCGTAAGGAGATGACTTGTGACGGGTTATTCGAAATTCTCGCGCCAGCTTTTTCACATTCCCCTCGAAGTGGGATCCATTATACGAAATGATTTTGGTGGCAACCCGTATCCGCATATGATGTTCTCTTTGACGAAGATGGCTACTTTCCTTGAGTTGAGGATTTTGTAGGACTTGGCTTCAACCCACTTGGTGAAATAATCCACGGCTATCGGGACGAACTCGTGGCCGTTCTTTGCTCGATGGTGTGATTTTGCCTATGACATCGATTCCCCAAGTGACGAAAGGCCAAGGGGTTGTCATGCAAGATAACTCGTGAGGAGGCAAGTGATTAAGATTGGAGTATCGCCGGCATTTGTCGCAGTTTTGACGAACCTGGATGCGGTCGGTTTCCATGGAGATCCAAAAGTACCCCATTCTCGGAATGATTTGCATCGAGCTCGAGCATTCATGTGAGGGCCGCAGTACCACCATGTATTTCTTTCATGAGTTCGGTAGCCTCTTGTTTGCCGATACATCGCGGGAGGGGGCCTTGATAACGCTTCTTGTATAGCATATTTCCCAAAAGAACATAATGGGAGGCAAGCCGCTCTGTGGCCGAGAGACTTTTCGCTTTGATTCCTTCTTTATATTCCACATCTTCATTTTTGAAAGGGGCCTCGCCATCCTTCGTGTATTGGTAGATACGAGTGTACCAGGGATCATTGATCGGTTCGGCTTCCGCTTCGATTTCAAAGCAATAAGCGGGATTTTCTCTTCTACCGACTACGAATGGTTTGACGGACTTCCCTTCGGGTATTTCAACGAGGAGGCTAGCGTTGCCGAGCATCCGCAAACTGTTGCGATCTCTGGGCAAGTAATGAAAGCCGATCTCTTTGAATTGAGTTACTAGCTCTTCCATGTAAGTGTGATATTTCGTAGACCCGGATCCACGGTCTTCCATTTGTTAGAGACCTCGATTGATGATGAGGGCGAGTCACCATACACCTCCAATTCCTTGATATTTCTTTCAAGGGCGGCTTCCAACCCGGCTATGCAAGCTTCATATTCAACGGCGTTGTTGGTGACTTCGAAGTTCAACCTTGCTGCATGGGGGTGTGTTCGTCGGTAGGATCGACCGAAGCATTCCTATCCCGTTCCCCTTTTGTTTGATGCCCCGTCGAAGAAGAGTTGCAGCGATTTTCTCCTTCTAGAGCGAAGATTCCATCATCGGGAAATTGAGGTTCAGTCCTCGGGACTCATCACTTGGGAAATCGGCCAAATGTTCCGCCATTATGCGTCCTTTACAGATTTCCTTGAAACATAAGTGATGTCATATTCGGCCAAAAAGAACGACCATTTTGCCAACCTCATGGAGATGGAAGGCTTGTCGAACAGATATTTGACGGGGTCTATTCTTGAGACGAGATGTATCGGGTGAGACTGCATGTAGTGTTTCAACTTTCCCACTACCCAGACCAAACCTCGCGCAAGTCTTCTCGCAAAGCAGAGTAATTGAGTTCGCTTCCTTGGAGCTTTACGCTACGAAATAGATGGCGTTTTCGACTTTGGAATCTTTCTTCTCTTGAGCTAGCATAGCCCCAAATTCCGTATCCGTGATAGTTAGATATAGCAAGAGTGGCTTTTGCCGATGTGGTGGGCGAGAGAATCGGGGATTCACAAGGTATGCCTTGACTGTTCAAAGGCAAGGCGACATTCCGGGGTCCATTACGTGTAGGCATTTTTCTTCATCAACTTGAAGATCGGCTCGCAGATCGAGGTCACTGATTTACAAAGCGGCTTATGTATTGCGATCTTCCCATAAAGGATTTCACTTACGTCGGTGTCCGGGCGGCTTCATTTCAACTATCGCCTTGATTTTCTCGGGGATCTACTTCGATTCCCCGTTCGTCACCATGTATCCTAGCACCTTACCTCGTCTTACACCGAAAGTGCACTTGGTGGATTCGGTCTCATCTTTGTGGTCTCGGAGGCGGCCAAGAATTTTCTCAAATCAACAAAGTGCTTTGGCCATCCGATCCTCCGGAATGTATTATCATGTCGTCCACATAGACCTCAATTTCTTTGTGGATCATGTCATGGAACAGGTAGCCGCCCTTTGGTACGTAGCCCCAAAGCATTCTTTAGTCCGAACGGCATGACCGTGTAGCGCAGGTGCCCCAAGGGGTTGTGAAGGCTGTTTTGGCTTGATCCTCTTCGCCATTTTGATTTGGTTGTAGCCGGCAAAACCGTCGACGAAGGATTTGACTTCATGGTTGGCGTGGAATCTACCAAAATGTCGATGTTTGGCAAGGGGAAATCGTCTTTTGGGTCGGCTTTGTTCATGTCTCGAAGTCTACGCAAAGACCGGATCTTTCCGTTGGCCTTGGTCATGTTACTATGTTGGAAAGCCATGTAGGGTATTCAATGACCCCGATGAACCCCGCCCGAGCATCTTTTCTATCTCCTCTTTCACTTGTAGGGACCATTCGGGCTTAATTCTTCTTAGCTTCGCTTTATCGGCTTGACTTCCGGGTCGAGCGGTATTCGGTGCTCAACTATGGAAGGATCGAGGCCTGGCATATCTTTATAGGACCATGCGAACACATCCACGAATTCTTTTAGCGGCTCAATTAGGGCATCCCTTTCGGTCCCTTCGAAGAAACTACCAATCTGCGTCTCTTTAGGCTCTTCCGCGGTTCCCATTCACACTCGTCAAAATCTCTTCGGCGGCTTGGGCTCGATTTTCCTCTTTCCTGACAACCCGCTTAAAGATTTCTTTGATATATTGTTCATTTAATGTGTACGCTTCTTCATCTAGTGAATCGTTATTAATTGTTTTTAGATTATTAGTTAATTCATCATTAGTTAAAGTGGCAATTAAGGGATACTCGTAAAGGTTCGTCATTTCATTGAGAATAAGAGGGAATACGGCATTGGCTACAATTTCGTGGTCTTCGGGCGTGAGGCCATCGGACGATTCGGAAGACTCAAACTCAACAATGAGAGACTCGGAGGACTTTACAAAGGTTGACACGAAAGGACGGGGGACCAATCCAAGCTTGGTGATCATTTCCTCTTTGGTCGCGGACGGCCCGAGAGAGTTTCCCAATTCTTTAGCGGCATCGCTGTCGGTGGCTTCACAACTCGGGAAAGGCATGATCTCGTGCTCCCTCTTCGGTCGTTGCTATCATATCTTTGTACGAACCGAGAATCAATTGTGTTTGGCGTTGAAAGCCGAGCATGTGGATGTAGGGATCTTCCTCAATCTGGGGATTTCCATTTCGTCACAATCCGACCGCTCAATCCAGATGTAAGGACGCATTGCGTCTCGGTGTGCTTGCTAGAAAAATCTCATGTCCCATACTCGAGCGGAAAGGCTTGGCGGGTAGCTCGCAAGGAGGACGTCCCACACGACGTTCATAGATTCGAGCCGAGTGCTGTCGGTGTTTGTCGACTTTTATCATGAAAATCTCCTCGCTGGCGAGGCCAAAGAATGGGTTTGCAGAATGCCGACAAATCGTGATTGAGGACCGGAGACTTGTGTGCTCAGTATCATGGCGGTGTTCGGCGTTTCCTTCCAAGACGCCTCAAAGTGTTGGAAATAACAATTAAATTTGATGAATCGAACTTCTTCGGAGTCGGCTCGCTTGAGTGTGTTGACATAGTTGGCATCGCTGGATTCCAAAGGATGCTGGCGAGACTTGCCTCTTGAAGGGTGTAGCCCGGTGTTTGGCTTGTGGGCATTCTTGGCTATTGTTTCAGCTTCGTTCCCTATGAGGAAACTGTCACCCCTTATGACTTCAAGGTCTCCCTGTCGGTTGATGAATTTGACGCATTGGTGGAGAGTGGAGGCTATGGCTTTCATGTGATGCAACCAAGGGCGCCCTAGTATGGCTGTGAACTCGGAGGGGATATCCATTACATGGAACTTTGCGGGCACCATTTGGGTTTCGTACCAGAGTTCCAGAGTCACTGTCCCCAGAATGGGACGAGACGAACCGTCGTAGGCCTTGACAGTCCGGGTAGATGGGATCATACGCCTTTCATTTACGCGGAGGGCCCTCATCATGCCGAGGGGAAGGACGTTTACCGATGATCCATTGTCCACTAATACCCCAGGAGTGATATGGTGTTGAGCCGAATAGTGATGTACAAAGCTTCATTGTGTTGGGAGACATCTCTTGGCAAATCTTCATCGCGAGAAGGTGATCATACTCCCATATAGGCGGGGATCATAGATTTGGTCCTTGTCTCGGGATAAAGAGTCATTAAACCAGTCACTTCGTGCCTTTTTCTTGCGAGGTAGAGCCTTTGCCGAAGCCCCTGGGTTATCCGATGCCTTTTGTGGCGGTTGCCATCTCCAAATCAACATGTTGATTGAGTGGGAGCGCCGGCCGGCGTCGGTTTTTCTTCATCGGTGTATACTCGGGAGCTGGACAAGCGAACCTTGGGCGACCCCGAGGGGTTGGACTTCGTTCTGCGGTACTACGGTATCCGAAGGTCTCAATTCCGTCGTTGGCAAGGCTTTTCTGCTCTTTTACCCCTTTTTGCTTTGGGGAAGGCGACCGGAGTAGAGTACATAATAATCAAATCCCCAGATGGCTCCCGAGCGTTCCCACACTGTTATCACCGGCCTCGAATCTCTCCTTCAATTTTTCTTTGGGGAGGAAATTTTCTTTTTCTTAGGAGGACGGTCCTCGTGTATCCGGTCCCGATAGTCCCTTTCAAGGCAATCGGGACAGTCACAAATATCCCACCAAATGTGTTCCGGCTGGTGGCGGATTTGGGACCTCGGGTTGAGCGGTCTGGAATGACTTTGAGTGGAACCGGTCCGGGGATCGCTGTTGGGCTCGTCAGTAGCGAGTGATTGGACTCCGCCGGATAATGAGAGATATTGAGGTCCCGGGAACGGGCATATGTTTGTCCTTCAAGGTAGCCCCGGTCGGTTGGGATATTGTTAAGGTCCCGAAGTGGCGTGTGGCCTCTTCAATCCAGGCTGCTATACATGCAGGCGTTCTTCCAGGGCTTTGATGGCTGACCATATTTCTTCAATTGTCTCTAATTTTCATCACTCAGCCGATATTTGTGGGATCATCACTTTGAGAGGGGACAGCCGACGGTATATTGAACTCTTTCGTCCCGGCTGCTGTTTGGGGGCCGGTTGCCCTGTAAGTCGACGGGCGGGAGTCCGGCGGTGGAAACATAGGAATCTTGGGGTAGCATCTTGATGTATCACGGACGATTAAGAAGAGGAGGAGAACCCTCTTCCTTCTTTGCGGTAAAAGTGCCATCGGAATTGAGGCGATAGTCAAACCATGACTTGCGACAATCCCCGGAAGGTCATCAATTTGAGCCTCATGTCGAAGTCTCATTTGTTCTACCAACTGGATCCAATCTGGTCATGCGAGGGATTTTGGAGGACGGAGCCAACGTGGTCCCCATCATTGCGGCCGATGCAGACATTCTGAAACCCGGAGTCGGAACGAACGGTGAAGCTGACGATGCGCTTGACTCTTCCCAACTAATCAAACGATGACCCGGTGCCCGAAACCAAGCTTTGTGCGGAGGCTGCGGGGAAAGGACACTAAGGTTCGAGATGTGCAGGAATGGAAGGAGGGTAGGTGTTTGGGCTTTTGGCTCATGCAACATGCGATTATTTGTTCACGTTTACTTAAAACATGCTTTATTAACCTAATCGGTTGGAAAAGATTGCTCTTCTTTTTCGCAAACTACTCTGGATCTGGATCGGTGGGCCTCGTCACTACGTCTATAAGCCCCTCGTATTCCACCTGTATTTCGACCTCCCGGGGTGGGACGGCCCGGGCGAGGGTCCTATAGGGCAAGCGGGTCCCACCGACCGAAAGAAAACGATCCTAAAAGTCTGGCGGGTAATCGAGTCTTAACGAGCATTCGATGTAAATTACGAACAAGGCGACGTCAAAAGTCAAGATCATGTCCGAGGGCTCGACGAAAAGTCGGCATGATTTGGGCTGATAAATGTCCACGATTGATCTTGACTTGTCGTCGGTTAAGCCGTAATTAGGCATGGAATATTCATTAATCCTTGATGACTCGGTGTCAATGCTTTGGGAGTCGGTGTATAATTTGTGCCGGTCGAGCCGAAGTCTAGGCGCCGGTCAATATCTTGGTCAAAGTCTGCGGCGGAAAACCGGCGAGAACTTCGGCGATTAGGGACCCCGAAAGATATTGAGTCGGTATGCCGACAAAGGCTTGAAAGGAAAGGTCTATACACGAGACGGGGCATGACACGGACCGGACTAAAAAACCAACGGGTCTCGGACAAAGTGTGTCACGGACAAGTGCATGGTCGACACGAGGCTCCATGGGATGTTTGGGTAGTCCTGTGCTCATCCGAGAGGCGTAATAAGACCAAACGGACCGCGACAAGGATTTCCCCGGGTTAGGGACGTAGTGTGCAGTGTACGGTCACGTGCGCGTAGTGTGCAAGCGGTCTATATTCTTTTTCTGAGTAAAATAGAGATTTTTTTATGTGTCTTAAAAATATGATGCATGATTTTTTTTTTTGAAAATTTTCTTTTTTTTTTTTGAAAGTCCTTTTTTTTTTTGAAAATTTTTTTTTGAAATTTAATGAGCACATAAGCACGTAAGCACGAAAATTCCAACAGTTAGGGACATTATTCCGACAGTCAAAATTTTGACTTTCTCCGAGGCGGCCAAAACAACACGAAAACTGTGCAAAAATTAACACACACACAAAAATGATTTTCAAAGCCGGGACGGAAGCTTGACCCTCAAAAGCTTTTTTTTTTTGAAAACGGTGATACCGGTACGTGGGATTGTTAGACCACAATTTATCCCCGACTCGTGTTAGGAGGCGATAACGGGAAGTTTAATGGTTTCCACCAATATACCAAATACCATTTTTTTAAAAAAAAGCTTAGTCCCCAGCGGAGTCGCCACTATGATGATGTGTATCCGAAAATTTTCCCATTTTTATTTGAAAAAATCAACGAAACGGAGTCGCCACGCCATTTTAATTTTGAGGGCCAAAACTTTGAAAAAAGCCCGAGATCAGAGATTTAGGTTCGGAGGTCATGTTACACGCCGGGAAGGACGTTAGTGTGCACCCGGAATGCCTCGTAAAACGAGTCTTCCAAGCTGAAAATCATTTGTGTGTGTGTGTGTGTGTGTGTTTTGGCCAAAATAAGTTGGAACTCAGAAAAGTAAAAATTGGGATATCTTTTTAAGACTTTAAACTGATCCCATGATTTTTTGGAAGATTTTTGGATTGAGATTTGGTACTCAAAAGACCTTTTGAAGTTGAGAGCCATTTCTGCCAGAATGAAAAAGGCAGTGGACCTTTGATTTTGAAATGGATTCAAGGGTCTTAAAACTTCATAATCTGGATAAACTCAGAGAATGAAAGTTGTTTCAGACACCTTAAATAAGATTTGTACAAAGGAATTTTCCATTTCGGAGAAGATTTGAGGGGTCAAAACCTTCTGGAAACCTCAGATATGAGATCTGGATTCCCAGAAGCTGATGAACTAGCCTCTGAAAGAAAATTTGAAAATAGGAGTTTTACTCACCCAAAAAATAAAGTAAAAATATGTATGGAAAGATCTGGATGTTGGCTACAAAAAGTGTTTTGTAGTCAACACCAAATTCCACATTTATCTGTGTCCAAAAAATTAGACCATGGACTGAGGTCTGAGAAAATTGCTACTGGACAGCAACTTCTCAAGAAAGAAAATATGATTTTAAGGGGGGTTTTGCATCCATGCTTGTCCCCATTTCCCTAGGTTTTGGTTAGTGATCACTTGACATTTTAGTGGTGAATCAACTATACCCAACCATCCTTGGGGTACATTAGGACTAAGCATTTCATTTGCTTGGGAAGGGGATTTTTATCCTTTGAAAATGAGATTTGATGCTTGAAAATGGTTTTTAGGGTTTTGAAAATGAGTTTTCTTTGCAAGAAAGTAAGAGAACTTGAAAATAATGTTGATCTTTGTAGAAGATCATCCATGGAGATGGTCTTCCATGGTGATCTTCTTAGATCTAAAGCAAGAAGATGAAAGAACTACATTTTGTAGTTTGCAAATGCATGCATGGTTGGAGTTTAGGGTAAGGAGAAGGAGGGTTTACCAATCTTCTTTGTGTTCTTGAGTTTTTGGCTTGAGTGTATGAGTGTTTAAGGCTTGAATATGAGAGTGAGTGGATGAGTGTGAGTTGGGAAAGATTGGAGAAAAAAAGGTGACAATTCTTGAAGAATTCTCACTGTTTTCTCTCTATATTTCGCCAGAGGTTCGGTGCAATTGGTGTTGTTTTTTTTCTTATTTTTGTGACTGGAGGGCTCAATTTATAGCCCTCTGAAAATGACAGACTCATCCGCGCGGATAGGGTTGCTTGGCGTGCACTGTTCATTAAATGCAGCTCCAGCTTTGGACAAGAGGAATATTTCTTTTTGAAATTTCAAATTAACAGCCAGTTTATTGTTCCCAGCCATTTCTATTTGTGGTTTTATTCCTTTTGTTTTACTTTTTGAGATTCTTTTTGAGGTTTAACCTTAAATAACAATGCCCATTTTACCCTCACTTTGTTAGAAAAGTTAGGATTGTTAGGAATTGTTAGAAATGTTATAACTTTCGTTAATTTTCTAACGAAAATTCTAACAAGCTCAAATTGGAGCACTTACACCGAGCCTATAAAGGAACCCTGGTACAATCAAATTTACCAGTTCCTCAAAGATGGAGAGTCAGCTTTCAGAGACGAAGAAGGTAGACCAAAAGAAGGTATCAGAGCCAAGAGCTTGCAAGCCTTGAAAAGGTTGGTCTCCCATTATGTCATTCTAGGAGGCAACTTGTACAATAAGCGGTATCAAGGACCACTCCTCTTGTGCGTCACTCAAGAAAGGGCCAAAGAGTTGATGACTGAAGTCCACGATGGTCCTGCGGTCCTCATATGAATGCGAGCCACGATGCAAGTCATCCTCGAATGGGTTACTCTGGATTTCCATGGAAGCAGTGTGTCCAAGACGTCCGAGCATGCGACAAGTGCCGGCCGTTTGCGGCCTCAACCATCTCCCGCCTCATGACCTATACTGCATGACGACTCCTTGGCCGTTTGCAACCTGGGGTATTGATGTGATAGGGAAAATAGCCCCGGCAGGAAGCAATGGGCAGGAATTTGTGCTAGTAGCCATCGACTACTTTACCAAGTGGGTAGAGGCCAAGTCCTGTAAGTTCCTCACTTCCAGAAAGGTTTCCCAGTTTATCAAAGAAAATATAATGTGCAGATATGGGGTGCCCAACGAGATCATTTCTGATAATGGGTCGCACTTCGAAGGAGACTGCGATAGGTTACTGTCAGAGTTCAGAATCACTCGCCATAAGTCATCCCCATACAGACCTCAGACTAATGGAGCCGTGGAAGCTGCTAATAAGACGCTCGAACGGATCATCCGGAAAATGGCCACCCGTGGTCGTGATTGGCCCGAAAAGTTGCACTTGGCACTCTGGGGCTACAGAACGTCTGTCAGAACAGCTACAGGAGAAACTCCTTTTGCCCTAACCTACGGGATGGAAGCAGTGTTACTAGTAGAGTTGGAAATCCCGTCATTAAGGGTCCTCCTGGAAAACAGTGTCAATGAAGTAGAATGGTTGCGTAGCCGGCATGATGAGTTGGCCCTGCTTGATGAGAGAAGGCTAAAAGCCATGGAACACACCCGAGCCTACCAGAGGCGAATGGCCAGAGCGTTTGACAAAAAGGTTAAGGCCAGAGACATCAAAGAGGGTGACTTAGTGTTGAAAGTGAAGCCCCCTACCAGAGACAACCCCCTGGGAAAATGGGAACCCGTTTGGATCGGCCCTTATGTGGTGCAGAAGATACTATCGGGAGGAGCCATGAAGCTTGCAGACCTGGACGGCAATCCCTTTGTCCACCCAGTCAACGGTGATAAGCTCAGAAGATACTATGTCTACAAAAAAATAAAAATAAAAATAAAAAAATCTTAGTGCAAAAAGAGTAATACCCAGCTAGGCTGAAAACCCCAAAAAGGGCGGTCTAGGCAAAAGACAGGGTTGCACATAAAAAAAAGAAAAAAATCTTAGTGCAAAAAGAGTAATGCCCAGCTAGGCTGAAAACCCTAAAAAGGGCGGTCTAGGCAAAAAACAGGGCTGCACATAAAAAAATAGTTCACCAGAATGAACTACGAAGACCTGAGCCCCTTAGTCTTTCTTGTAAAAGGGGAACGTAGGCAGCCATATATGGTTCGGTCTAAACAATAAAAAAAGGGCAATCAAGCTTCCATGAAGTGCGTCCTAAACAATAAATAAAAATAAAGGGTATTTCAGTTTTCATAAAACGGGTCCCAAGCAATAAGACATTTGAATTTCCATGAAATGTGTCTTGATTAATTTCTAAGATAATATTTCTTGTTCATTACAAGTTAAAAACTTCTTGATGAGTTCAAGCACGGTCTACTCTTGACTCTGCTAACCTGCTACAAAGATCTAAAATACAAAAAATGCCTAAATAAACTAATGTGTTTGCAAAATGGCAATAAGGGAATCCTAAGAAAAGATCTGTCAGTCGTCATTCGCTGAGTCTTCTTTGGTCTTCTTCCCTTTACCTCGACCCCGTCGAGTTTTCTTCCTCTTCTTCTCTATAAGGTCGGTATCCCTCATCCCGATCTCCGGTATCCTCACTGGAGCCTCTACCAAACCCGTGTCAATAAGTGCCCTCTCTACACGAGCACGAGTCCGCACTTCCTCCCTCTGAGCCTCAGTCAAAGGAGCGACCTCGAACAATCTCTTGTATCGAGCCTCCATATCTTTGATCAGGTCACCCGACTGGTTATGGCGACTCGCCTTAGCCTCAGTCTCCCTCAGAGTCCTACTCGAGTCACAGTCGGCCCCCAATAAAGCCTGACGTCTCTCCCCCAGAATGACCTGAGTCGCTCCCATTTCCCTCTCGTACCAGTCCAAGTAGACAGTGGTCAAGATGGTGCTCTTCCTGCTCCTGAAGATAGCCCTGGGTGGGAAAGCAGTGTATGTCCAAGCCCTCGAGAAGAATGAGAAGCTGGCTGGATCCCTCATATCCAATGGCATCACCTCCATGGTCCGGATGTCCTCCCAATCGCTCAATGGCTCCTGTAAAGCCCCGAACTGCCTGGATACCAAGCAGGGAATGTAGAAGGACGACCAGCAGAACCCTGGAACCCTCACAGCATAAGACTCCTGAAATATCCTCCTGGTCTGCAACCTCCAGTGAGGTATCCACCAACGGATGTCCGAAGTGGATAGCCTAGCCATCATCAGCTCCCAGCTACCCTGGTCCTGTTGCCTCGGTGCACCTCTCCGAGAAATCACCCAAGGGCACTGAGTCGGCAAAGCCCCTGGCAAAGCCCCGAGCCTCTCCTGCAGCCATAAAGTCAGCACAGCTGGACTCCCAGACCTCATGAAATGGTCTCCCCTAGCCATCCTGTCAATGCCATGCAATGTCTCTCCCAAAACCAGTGGGACAATGTCTTTCCCAGCCCTGCAGTCTCTGACCATGTCCAAGAGACCACCATGACAGATCCCCACGGACTCAGCAGTGAATAGAGCAGAAAATATGCAGAGAATAAAGGCATCCATAGCCACCGTGGTCGCAGCCATAGCCGGAGACCCAAACCTGCCCGGGATATCAGAAAGGTCAATCCTGTCCGGGGCTATCATCATCCCCTCAGCCTCTCCCAGAGAAATCTGCAGAAAAGATGCAAGCTTTGCCGCCACCGGCACGTCTTCGATCAGCGGAATAGATATAGCCTCAATTTCGGGACCCCCAATCAAGGCTCGGAAGTCTTCATGCGTTGGGACAATCTCGTTGTAAGAAAAGCAGTAAACGTGTCTCCGGACGTCCCAAAACCTTGCTGCTGCTCTCAAAAGGTCCCAATCGGGCGGGAGATCCCTCAAATGCCATAAAGACTTGATCTTGAAGGAAGAATCAAGCAGCCCCTTGTGAAATTGGAAGTTGTGCTTCACCCAAGATTGAAGATCGGACAGAAAACGGTCTCGCTTCCCCCTTTGCAATCTGACGGGCTTCTCCATCGCAAAATGACCAAAGATGGTGCCTTTAAGTCCAAAATGTGCTCTGGGAACAATTGGGACAAGTCTAAGTTGAAAATGAAATGAAATGGCCAAGCCTTGCTTTTATTCAGAAAATAACCAGTTCAGACAGAACTGTGAGCCGCACGGCCTCATTTGCCCTCAGGACCAAACCGCACGGCTACATTAGCCATCTGCAGAAAAAAATCTGCAGCAACCAAAGTTGCTGCCCAAGGGAGTTTTCACCCCACTTTCTCAACCAAGACCTGTACAAAAACATGTTCAAAGGTCACCCAAGCATTTATATATCATTATAAATCATTTTGGCCCCGTTTCAGCCCCAATTCCAAGCAAAAAACTGCCCCGAGGCTCAAGTAATATGCAAATTAAAAAAGCATAAATTAGAAAAGCAAATAAATTGTTAATACATTGTCTTCGCCCCATCGGCGCCCAAATAAAGCAAAAAATAAACAAAATGTGCATAAAAACGTGTTCATTGTTTGTTTTGTTCCTAATCCACTCTAGAGACCTCCTAGGCCTCCGATTCTTCTTCTTCTTCATCGCTGCTCAGCTCGTAGACGCTAGCCTCCCTCATCAAGTCCTCCTGGTCGCTCACATCAGACAGATGGACATTATCGTGCCCGTACTCAGCCAGCTGCTCCAGAATGTCAGCATTGGGTCCCCGTCCCCGAGGCATGGCACTGGAAGAGTACTCCGAGGCCGATGAGGTAGACGCTGTGCCCCCGACATGCCTTCTCTTGCGCCCGGGCTCCTGTGCGTCCGCTGCCGCCTTTGAAGTGCAGGCCAGCTTCCTCAGAAGGGACCGGCACATGTCCTTCCAGCCCCTGTTCTGCCTGACCAATCTGTCATAGGTGCGAGCTGGAACCTGAGAAAAAGAGGAGAAAAATCTCAGAAAAATCTCAGAAAATCTCAGAATTGCAAAAAGCAAAGAAATCTGAAAAAGGGAAAGACCCTAAAAGTATACTTACAGTGCTGTCAGGCGGCAGGGTATACTGGGGCTCCCTAGTGTCGGGGACAGGAATCCTCATCCTCCTCGGTACTCCGTGGACCACATAAGACAGGTGCGCAGGAGGGATCGGCGGGTCAGAAGGCTCATCCTCCCCATATCCCTGAGTGACCGCCAGCTTCATCAGCTTCTGTGGCGTCCTCAGGCGCTGCTCCACAAACACAGCGTAGGGGGTATCCATGTCAAAATACTCCTCTGCGGCTATACCTCCCTGGTACCTAGCAATCTCATCTGCCTGCCAATCCCTGGGCTGTAGCATCCGTGCTGGAGGATCATGGGGAGTAATGGCGTCCAAGGGAGGGACATGGCCATGCTGCCTAGAAAATCGGTCCCCCAGGTAGATGACATCACATGTCAGCCCTGTCAGCCATCTCCTCTGCCTCGTCGCCTCAATGGCCTCTCCTAGCAAAATCTCTGGATACCTGCCCCAAGGGTAGAAGTCCACTCCATCGTGCCCATCCCTGTTGATGACCGGCCTCACCATCTTATAATCAAAAGTGATCCGGGTCTTCCCCGTGAACTTATCCCTCGCATCTCCCCTCCAGCGAACCATAGCAGGGAAGATGGTGATATCGCTCTGTTGGTTCCAAGGAAAGAACCCGATCACCTCACAGAACCAGACCTGCATGTTCAAAACATCAAAAAGGGTCATTTCTCTCTCATAAAAGTCTCAAGACAGGAAGAGAAAGAGAAAAGAAAGAGGGACTACCTCAAGGGCAAAGGAGAAGCAATCCATGGAAGCAGCCTTGTTCCGGCTGTACATATCCAGAGAGAAGTAGAGCTCTGCCAATCCGGCCTCGCCCCAGGAGACCGTCCCAATCCCATCTACATCCTCCAAAGAGTCAAGGAGGCTAGTCATGGCCAGAGTCCCAGAATTTGCGAAGATGGTGACCGACAGCATCAACCACACGAAAGCTCTAGCAAGCTGGTGGGCGGTCACATCGCTAACGGCAAAGTCCCGTATGCAGTTCTGGACTGCCACCTCGACGTTCCGCGTCTCCATCCCTAGCCCCTTGGGAATCAGCTCAAACCCGACCAAAGCTCGGAACTCCTCAGCTGTGATATGGTCCCTCCAAGTCACGGGCCTCCCAGTGAACTGTAGACCAGTGATAGCTGTGAAATCGGCGGGAGTCACTGTCAACTCTCCCCAGCTCAGATGGAAGCTATGAGTGGTGTCCCACCAAAACTCAGATAGGGCCTGGACCAAGCCCTTGCTCTTAGAGGTGATATGAATCCCCCTGCCGATAGCCTCAATGAATGAATCTAGGCCGGTAGCCCGCACCAGCTGCTTGGGGTTCGCCCCATTCTTCTCGAAATCTGGCATCCTCTGCCAAAGCCTGACTGCGATCTCAGAAGGTCCCCTGGATTTGTTCTCCTGTAGGAAGAACGCAAAAGAAATGTGTCAGTCCTTCATCATTTTCAAAAGCATGCATATATTCAAAAAAGTGCACATGTTTTCAAAAGAAAATCATTCATAAAATTTTTCTAGCATCCTTTGCATGAAAAAACACGTCTTTCATCACTTGAAACACGTCATGTCAAGCCCCATTGCTTTCCTAAAGCACAAAATCACAGTTTTCAAAATTCTTTGCACATAAGCATTATTCTTTTGAAAAAGTGGCATGCATGAATCCTTTTCATCTTCCAAAGTCTTGTTTCTCATTGATAATCAAAATTTTGACTTAGTTCTAGCACATGCAAGGGCTTCGTCTCACTTTAGACAATTATCATCCTTACTTTACTTTTGAGAAAAAAGTGGGTCATTCCCATTATTTTTGTCAAATAAATTGCACATGCATGTTCTTAGCCTCATAGGTTAATCATCAATGTCTCAAAATTATTCAAAAATCCTAGGAAAATCCTAGAAAATTCCTAAAATTCGGGTCAAGCCCTAAATCAATCAAAATTCAATCAAAATTGACGGAATCGAGCCAAATAAGAACGCTTACCCCAACCGGTCGCGGGTTCGTCGATTTGTGCTCTCTTCTCCCCGGATAGAGCTCCGATGGAGGCGTAAGAAAGTCATACTTTCTCTCCGTTCGAACGAGTTCCTTCCTCCTCCTTTGAGCGGCCGCGGAGATGTTTCTTCTAGCTTGTCTAGGCATGGGATTACCCTCCGGATCCATTCTTGATCAAAGGAAGCAAGGGAATTGAAGGATTTTCAAATTTTCTCTCCTCTCTCTCTCTTCCTCGGCGTGTTCTTGGGCGGCAATAATGCCCAATGCCCGTTCAAACCAGGTTTTAAACAATCTGGAAAAATTAATCTTCCAGCCGTACGGCTTCTTTTTCCCCCATCTCATGCCGGGCGGCTTCATTCGCTCTGAGCAGAATTACAATTTTGCCCCTGGACTTTCAACTCGGGCCTACAATTCCCGTTATCCTTTAACTAAGATAACACCCCTTTCAGAAGATATCCCTTATCTCCTAAGCAATTAAGCTTTCTTCCCAGTCGCCTCCGTTAATTCCGTTATAACGGGATAACGCTAGGTGACAACCTCCGAATTGTCAGAACTCTAAACTTAAGCTACCTCTATCACGAATAGTGAAGTATGCTAAGTTCTCTAAACTTCAGCTACCTCTATCACGAATAGTGAAGTATGCTCAAGTTCTTCTAAACTTAAGCTACCTCTATCACGAATAGTGAAGTATGCTCAAGTTCTTCTAAACTTTAGCTACCTCTATCCCGAATAGTGACGTACGCTCAAGTTATCTAAACTTTAGCTACCTCTATCATGAATAGTGAAGTATGCTAAGTTCTCCAAACTTTAGCTACCTCTATCTCCTCGATAGTGACGTAAGCTCTAGTTTCTTCAGGTGACAACCTCCATTAATTGTCAATCAGGTGACAACCTCCATTAATTGTCAAATCAGGTGACAACCTCCATTAATTGTCAATCAGGTGACAACCTCTATTAATTGTCAATCAGGTGACAACCTCCATTAATTGTCAATCAGGTGACAACCTCCATTAATTGTCAAATCAGGTGACAACCTCCATTAATTGTCAAATCAGGTGACAACCTCCATTAATTGTCAATCAGGTGACAACCTCCATTAATTGTCAATCAGGTGACAACCTCCATTAATTGTCAAATCATGTGACAACCTCCATTAATTGTCAATCAGGTGACAGCCTCCATTAATTGTCAAAACCTTCAAGGATTCTAGACATCGTTCCTAACCTATCTAGTGATGCTTGAACTACGATCAAGGCTTGATTCCTCCGGGATACGTAGGTAGCCTTTCATAAAAGGTCCAGCCATCCGACCACTTTGGTCACCTTTGTTCCTTCGTCACTCATCGGTGATGAAGTAACCCCTCATAGAGGTCTAGATATCGACCACATCGGTCACTTCTAGCATATCCCCAGTAGGATCAATTGCTTGACCTCTTAGGTCATTTTCTCTTCTACTCCCCGGCCAAGAGACCGGTTTCTCTTCTCCATTCCTCGGTGATCTATTCGAACTACGGCTGGCTTGATTCCCACTCGGGATACGTAGGTAGCCTTCCGGAGGTTCGGCCACTCGACCACCTCGGTCTCTCAATCCGTCTCGGCATTCGCCGAGATTGGATCCTTTTCTATCGACAACCCCACTCGCCTTGCAAGTGACGTTGCCGAGGGCTTGTAAGTACCCAAATCGGCTCATGCCTTAGGTTAAATTTCCCGGCAATTTCGGTAAGTTTCCGGTAATTCTCCGGACCTTCCTAGTGTTAGGAAATATTACGGAGCTGTTTCAAATTAATTAAGGAAATTTTGAAAGGGAGGCTTATCCATTAAGAAACACGTTTTTCTTAATTGGGAGGAAAGTTCTAGAATTTGCCACCTTGCATGTTTCTAGAAATGCTGAGTCACAAGGGATAATGCCGCACGACTGCATTAGCCCAAGGTCTCTGGCCGCACGGCTACATTGGCCTTATCCAGACTGCCTATAAATAGAGCCCTCCTCTACCTATTTTAAAAACAACAACAATACCATCAATCACACATAATACGAAGAAGACACTCCCAAGAGCTGCTGGAAGTCCAAGAAGGTGAAGAAGAAGGCCAAGAAGCCACCTCCCTCCTCCTTGAAGATCCCAAGATCAACCTTTCCACCTAGCTCAATCCAAAGAAGAAGAGGAAGCCATTGGTAACCTCTCACGCCCTAAACTTGCATCCTAATTGCTTTATGTGATTCTAATTGCTCATTGCATTTCATATAATTGCTATTATCTTGTTTGGGACTTGGTAGATTAAAGATCATATCTTTATACCCCCTTTCCCCCTTTGCATGCATTAGGCATCCTTTGCCATTAAAGATGTAATCTTTTGAATCAAAGGTGCATCCTTTGCACCTAAAAACCCTATTTTTATATAAAAATATCATCTTCATGCATCCTTTGCATATAAAAATCCAATCTTTATGATAAAAATGCATCCTTTGCATATGAAATCCTTTTTTAAGCATCCTTTGCATTAAAGATCATATCTTTATCCTAAATTAGCATCCTATGCTTTCAAAATACAATCTTCATGCATCCTTTGCATATTTAAATCCCAATTTCTTCATAAAAATGCATCCTTTGCATAAAAATCATGTCTTTATGCATCCTTTGCAAATAAAGATCATTTCTTTAAATCAAATGCATCCTTTGCAATCCAAAAATGTCATCTTTTCACTAAAAATGTCATTTTTACATGCATTCCCCCATGTCCCCATTAGCAACCTTGGAACGGACCGGTGTAAAAGATCCTATCTTTACATCGTTCCTTCCATAAAGGTTTTATAATTTCTTTAGAAAGGGACAACCTTGAACCCTATATCTCCGATTATCACTTAAGATGAGTATGAAGCATCTATATGAGCTCGACCATCTTAACGTGTAGGATTGATGGGCTAAGGACCCTCCTTTTCTAAAAGAACCTCACCTTTGACTATAAAGAGAGTCATTCTCTCGATCATGCAAAGTCCCGAGGTTAAGAATGCAATGATCACAAGTCCAAGATGAGGACGGGATCATAATCCCGAATACATAAAATCCAAGAAATCCCGAGCGACAACCAATAAATGGTTTGTACGTTCGGAAGATGACTTGGGACATTTCCCCCCTTTATTTTCAAACACATGCACACAAGAAAGCACGCAAGCAAGCACGATTAATGGGATCTTGGGAGACTTGCTTCGGCAAGGCACCTTGGGTGAACGACGATCCATTCTTCCCAAGGGGTAACTTAACCTCCGAACCCATAAAACCTTTTTTTCAAAGTTTTGAGGTAATCAAAATGGCGTGGCGACTCCGTTTTTCAAAATAAATCGGATGTCTTCAAACTCGCGTGAATTTCCAAATACAACCGAAATTTGGGGCACACATTCACAGCAGTGTGTGCCGTGTTTTTGGTGATGGACTTTGTGGGGAGTTTATGTGCAATGTGTGCCGTGTTTTGTGACGGGTCTTTTGAAAATGTGTCGTATAGTGCTTAATCCCTCTGTTGAGAAAATTTGTACAGTGTGTGCCGTGTTTTGTGGCAGACTGCATGGGGAAAATTATGTGCAATGCATGCCGTGTTTTGTGACGGGTTGCATGTGAAAGTAATGTGTGCCGTGTTTTGTGACGGGTTACATGTGAAAATTATGTGCAATATGTGTCGTGTTTTGTGACGGACCTTTTTTATGCTTCGGTATTAAGTACTGTGACTGACGTACCTTTGCTGTGTTTACCTGCAGGATGAGGGGCTTTTGGCTGGGAAAGCCAAAAAGATGAAGACTCGGGGATCGCTCGAGGCTGTAATGGAGTTGTGGCAGCAGCTGCCGGACATCTCTATGGGGGGCAGGCCGAGCCCTAGGAGGTTGGTGTATGCTTCCGGCTTAGGCGTGTTCGTGGAGAACTTGGTCGGGATCTCTGATACGAGGAAGAACAAGAGCATCTTCCTGGGCTTGTCCGAGTATTGGTGGGATACGACCCACACCTTCCATCTGAGTTGGGGCGAGGTGACGGTGATGCCCACCGATTTTGCTGCTATCATCGGGCTTTCCTTCAAAGGAGGGCCAGTGCGGTGGAGGGACAGGATGTCCGAGGAGGTGTTGGCTGAGCTGCTGGGCTTTGAGCCTCGTCCTCCCAGGGGCCTGGGCATGTTGTATAGCGATGTGGAGATGCGGATTACGGCCAATATTGGGGCCTATTGCCGTGGCATCGGCCTGGTGACGGAGGATCAGCTGGCACGATCCTTTATGTGGTTTGCCCTTTTCGAGACTCTGTTCTCGAATCATGCGACGACGGCTCCTTTTGCTCTGCTGGAGAGCTTGATTGATTTGGAGAGGGTCTGTGATATAGCTTGGGGCGAGATGGGCCTGGCCGAGCTTTATTTCTCCTTGGACCGGTTCAGCAGAGGTGTGGCCAGTTCCTTGGCTTGCTTTGATTTTACTTTGGAGGTATGAGTTTATTGCTGTTTTTGATTAGCAACCTGTCATTTCTCCATTTTCTTTTCTGTGAGCCTTTTACGCTTTTTATCACGGGTGTGGTTCTACGAGATCTTCTGTGTTTCCCGTGGGATCGAGATCCACAGGGCCATAGCGGCCTATCTGCTATGTTAGGCTGGGCCCGTCCGGCGAGGAGGAGGAGGACCAGTAGGGGTAAGCTCACCATTACCTACGGGGAGGTGCAGAAGCATCTGGGGAGAGATAGCTCGGAGGCATTTGCTTTGTATCCATGGGCTCGGTATGAGGCTGATGAGTTTGAGGGTGCTCCCGCGGTGACGGCGCGACGGAAGATCTTTGCGGGGCACGACTGCGATGTCATGTACTTGGGAGAGAGGGTCTTCTGGCAGCATGGCCCGGGTATGCTCCCCTTGGCTCCGAGGGACCCGCCTTTTGGGATGATGGATTCCCATGAGATGGACGTGCTGGAGTTTGAGAGGTATCTAGGCGGCGTGAGTGCCGATGAGTTTGTTTTGTTTGGAGAGGAGTATGGGACCTTCGTGAGGAGGAAGTTGAGGACGCCACAGGTGTTGGCGAGGGAGAGGGAGGCTGGCCCGCCAGGTCCCCCAGAGGTTCCGGTGCCTGGGCCGAATTTCACATATGTTCGGGGCAACTCGTCGAGGCGTAGGGTGTCGATACCCGTGCCTGAGCTGGCTCCTGCTGGTTATTGGGTTGACCCGGATGCGTCGGTGAGTGTGCTTACTCTTTTCCATTTTGGCATCTTTTCTGTATTTTTCTCTTTTGTTGAGTATGCCTGTATTTCTTCAGCTGAGCGTTTCTTTGGCTGCTTGCTTGTGCAGGTCCCGGGGAGAGCCTTCGACACGCTGACCCGTCGTTATGTGGCGATGAGGTCCTTTGCAAAGAAGATGGCGGGGAAGCTGTCTTGCCGGTCTTCGCGACATGTGTCGGCGTACGAACCGATGCCCTCGAGGCATTCTGTGGACGTTCCCCCACCGAGAGCCGAGCCAGAGCCACAGCAGGAGAGACCTTCACGGGGGAGGCATAGTATGGATGATGGGACATCTTCGGGAGTCCAGAGGCCGCCGGTCTTTCACCAGTTCATGCCTTCGCAGGAGGCACAGGGAGAGAGCTTGTCAGAGCCTGCCTACTTTGATCCTTTTGCTGGGTTTGACCCCTCCGAGCATCTTGAGTACCTGCCCCAGGAGGGGGTTCAGTATTCTGATGATGAGGGCGTGACTGGCGAGTTCGCCGGGATGCCCGACTTCTCGCTTGAGGATGTTAGTGATGATGATGATGCTGAGGAGTCGGATTAGGGCTCATTTGCTTTCCCTCTTTCCATATCCTCTTTTTTTTTTTAGCAACAGACATTTTATGTACCTGTAATAAAACATTCGCATTTGTATCGCAAAGTATTTTATTCTAAGATGTAATGTCGTCTTTTGTGATTCCCGGGAATTGTCCTAGGAATTGTTGCTACTTTATTATTTGTGCATGTCACGTGAGCTTGGATTGCATTTGTGGGTAGTTTATGCTTGCCGGAAATGGCTTTGGCCAGAGTTTGGGCAGTTTGGAGCAAGGTCCTGCTGGGAACAGTGGTTGTTGTACTGTTTGCTGGGAAAGTGGGTCCTGGTTACAACAAGGTCCGTACGGACCAACATGGGGTGCAAAGAGGTCCGTACGGATCACCTTTGCTTTTGGGAAGGGATAAATGCTTTCTGGATGTCTGGACTTTCCCCACTCCCCATTTGCAGCCATTTTCGAGCTTTCTTCCCCATTTTCTCTAGGAACCTCCATTTTTGCCATGGATTCTTTGTACGTTCCAAGAATTTTGCCAAGACTTTCACAGGAGCGGCAAGCACACTTCCTTGAGCGGCTGAAAATGTGGATGCGACACCGTATAAGGCATCAGAGGCGGGCTTTCGAGGTAAGGTTTCGACTTTGCTCGGTTTGGTCTCTTAAGGAGTTGGTTCCTGATTGGGATTTGTTGCGGGCTGCCGCGATGTTCTGGGATGTTAGGAGGCATGTGTATTGCTTCTCCTACAACGAGGTAGTGCCCACCTTTGAGGATTTTCGGGTTTTGATTGGAGGACCGGAGGTGGAGGCCATCTCGCTTCCTTTGATTGGTGGTCTTCTTTGTGAGCGTGAAGCTTGCGGGCTTTCTTCGGACTTCGTTGGGAGAAGTGCGGGGCATGATCCTTGATTCGGGTCATATTGACATTTCTGCGGCTGCTTAGGAGCGGTTCATGATTGATGATGAGAGTGATGTCTCGTGGGATGCATTTGCCTTGTGCGTGATAGCAACGCTTTTCATGGTCAGCTCCCTTGGGGTTTGCGATGGTGCTTTGCCAGATGTGGTCGGGCAGCTGCGAAGGGCTGGAGAGGATATTGTCCCGTTGGTGCTAGGGGAGACTCTTCGTGGTATCGACCGTCGCGGCCCAGGGATCGGTTCATGAGAGGGAAGCCCCGCTTTACTCACCTTGTGGGCTGCGAGAGAGACTTCGAGGCCATGCCCGAGGCTCAGCGTCGTTTAGCCCGTGGTCGTTTGCTCGGCGACCTCTTGTGTTGGATATGGATCGGTCCGCTTTGGGAGAGATGGATGGCACGGCTTGGTACTCATCGAGATCCGTTGGTGGATTCCGCCTTTGGGGATTGAGACTAGGAGGGCCTTGCGGGAAGGGTCCTATGTTGTCGAGTTCGGGTTTGTCTTGGTCCTCCTTCTATATTCCGTCGCTTGTTTCCGGCGGTTTGGGATGAAGCGAGGAGCCTTTGTTGGGCTGGGATGACCTTGCGACTGCGGAGGTAGCTCCTCTTTGTATGGCCGCTCCAGGTGCTCTTCTGTATTTTCTGAGGGTATGGAAGTATTCCGCTTTCCCTTCTGTAGGCTCCTTAGACGACGGGAGAGTGTCGTATTGACAACCCGGTGCACTGGCACAGTACGAGCGGCGTGTTGGGCGGTCCCAGTTGGCTTTGGGGAAGCGAGGCGTGGAGCGATTACAGGGCCCGATTGCCGTAGTTGCTATTGCCTTAGGAGTGCCGAAGCACAGTCGACCCTCAGGGATGTCACGGGAGACACTTTGTTTGACTACGAGACTAGAGTTGACCGACTGACGGGGAGAGGTCCTCTTTTGCAGACTCGCAGGGAGGAGATCCGAGCCGAAGCACGGGCGAATGAAGTCCTGAGAGCTGCTGGATTGTTTGACTCTACGGGGAGGACCCCTAATCTCGGACTGAGAGACGCAGAGCTGGCTCACGTGGAGCGAAAGAAGACTCGTCGGGGACGAGGGAAGAAAGGAAATAATGGCGAGGGGACAAGCGTAGATGGCGCGGAATGACCTCCTAGGTATCCATTTGTTGCATTGCAAACACATTATTTGTTAAATGTATTAAGCTGTCTTTTAGCATGTTGTGAATTAGAGAGTAGACCGTGCTTGAACTCATCAAGGAATGTTGTAATCGTTAGTGATTTGTGATTTACTTTTAAAGCTTTGTCGAGACGCAAGATCTCTTGTTTGCTTTTCATTTCTTTGTGCACCTTGGCGGCGTCCATCTTTGGACTTTTCTGTTGCATTCGCGGACTGAAGCGGCCTGGGCCCTGACGGCAATCCCTTTTGCTTGGGCTTTGTGTTTGGCTGAGAGGTTGGATGATCCCCTGACAAGTCGTTTTAACGGTCTTTCCGTAGCTTCCATGCCTCGTGTTGGCGTCGGGCTCTTGACCTCATTTTTGCAGCTTCTGCTTGAGCTTCCTTTTTTTGTAGCTTCTGCTTGAGCTTCTTTATTTTGTAGCTTCTGCTTGAGCTTCTTTTTCTTTTATTTTTTTTTTTGTGAGCCCTTGCTCGAGCTCTCTCTTTTTTTTATTGAAGCGCGTGAGGGCAAAGACAAGCCCCTGGCTTGGAAGCAGACATGGGTCAGTCGTTTGACGCTGAGTGACCTTCGGATGTCCTTTGATGTTGCCGCCGTTGTTTGACTTGGTCAAGGTGATGGTGGAGGCATGCTCCTGGAAAGTGTGTAGTTTGATGGAGGTCTTGATTGACATTCAAACTTTTGACTTTATTGTGTGTTTTTAGACCAGACCAATTAAGGTTGCCTACGTTCCCCCGGACTAGAGGGCTCAGGTCTGCGTAGTTCGACACTACATGGAGTGCCAAGAGATGCAATTTGTTCTTCTTTAGGTAAAGTATCTGCGGAGTTTGCTTCCGTTGACTGGATTCATGAAGGGATTGCCGTCTAGGTCTGTCAGCTTCATGGCACCTCCGGAGAAGATCTTTTGAACCACAAAAGGGCCGATCCATGTTGGTTCCCATTTTCCTAGTGGGTTGGTTCGAGTGGGAGGCTTTTCTTTGAGTACCAGATTGCCTTCCCTGATGTCTCGGGACTTGACTTTTTTGTCGAAATCTCTAGCCATCCTGCTTTGGTAGGCTCGGACGTGTTCCATGGCCTTTAGTCAATGTCAAAGCTTCGTCTAGCAGAGCCAATTCGTCATGTCGGCTTCGGACCCATTCGACTTCGTTGACGTCATTTTCCAGCAGCACTCGGAGTGAGGGAATTTCCAATTCAATGGGAAGGACTGCTTCCATCCCGTATGTCAGGGCGAATGGAGTTTCTCCCGTGGCTGTTCTGATTGATGTTCGGTAGCCCCAAAGTGCAAAGTGCAGCTTCTCGGGCCAATCTCATCCTCGGGTGGTCATTTTTTGGATGATCCGTTCGAGAGTCTTGTTTGCTGCTTCTACGGCGCCATTGGTTTGTGGCCGGTAGGGAGAAGACTTGTGGCGTGTGATCTTGAATTCGGTGATGCATCGCATTCCCTTCGAAGTGTGAGCCGTTGTCTGATATGACCTCGTTCGGGATGCCGTATCGGCAGATGATTTTTTCCTTGAGAAAATGCGCGACTTTCTTGGAGGTGAGCACTTTTAAAGACTTGGCTTCGACCCATTTGGTGAAGTAGTCGATGGCTACTAAGATGAACTCGTGACCGTTGCTGCCCGGTGGAGCGATTTTCCCGATGACGTCAATTCCCCATGTGGCGAAAGGCCAAGGCGTAGTCATGTAGTAGAGATCGTGAGGGGGTAGATGATTGAGGTTGGAGAACCGTTGACACTTGTCGCAGCTTCGGACAAAGTGGATGCAGTCTGCCTCCATGGAGATCCAGTAGTAGCCCATCCTGAGAATGATTTGCATCAGGGCTCTGGCGTTCATGTGGGGACCGCAAGCCCCATTGTGGACTTCGATTCGCCAGGCTTGTTTGCTTCTTCCTGGCTGATGCAGTGTAGGAGTGGTCCTTGGTAGCGTTTCTTGTACAGCATGTCCCCAAGGATGACAAAGTGGGAGGCGAGGCGTTTTAGGGCCATGATGCTCGTGGCTTTGACTCCTTCCCTGTGTTGGCCTTCTTCGTTTATGAAGGCGGTTTCCCCATTTTTGAGGTATTGGAAGATCTGAACTGTGCTGGAAATGGCTTTGGACTGGCGTCTCTTTGGCTCTTCAGCAATTTCGCAAATCGCTGTGATTAAAACCTCCTCGGCAGCTTGGGCCCGGTTTTTCTCTCGTTTGACAACATGCTTAAATGTTTGCTTGATGCATTTATTCAATTAATGTGCTTGCTTCTTTGTTTAGATGAATTGTGATTAACGGTTGTGTGTTAGTTAATTCATCATTTGTTAAAGATGCAATGAGAGGATATTCTAGAAAGGTCGGACCTTTTATTGAAAGCGCAAAGACTGTACATTGTTGATTATGGACTCACGATCTTTCGGTGTAGAGCCATCAGATGACTCGAAAGACATGAATTCACAGACAACATGACTCGAAGCTAGACTATGGGCGACGAGGGATTGGACCAAGCTTCATTACTCTTGGCAGACTGTAGCTCTAGAGGGAGTGGCAATGGCCTTGGTGGCCAATCTTCAGTTGGCACGGATCCCGGAGGATAGCTTGCATGTGGTTCGATTTCAAACCAGATTGCGGAGGTCTTTGGTTGCTCCTCTGATGATGTCCCTCCATTAGTGTTGTAGCCAGTCCTTGGGGGTCTTTGGTGATAGAAGTCGCTGAGGGCTACTTCTAAGAGGGCGAAGCATTCGCTGATTCGGAGTTGATTCTTGCTGATGTTGATCATTTTCATAGAATCCGCCTCTTTATCTGGGATCTTTGCTTGGATGACATTTACAATGTCTGTTTCGAGGGGGCATGCTATATGTCCTTCCCTGATTAGGCCTTGGAGGAGGTTGCGCCACTGTTCATCTAGGTCTGACACCGGGATGTTGAATTGGACTATGCTGTGATGGATGTCCCCGTGAGATCCGAGAGTGTCGGCTAGAGGGTTGTCCTGTACCGGTGGATCGGTGATGAGCCAGTTTGCAAGAGGGTTTTCGGCGAAGTAAGGGTCTACTCCTTGGTCAATCTCCATCTGGGCGTCCATCTCTTGATCCTCTCTTAAGAATTCTTCACAGTCGCATATGTCAGAGTTGTCATCTTGTCCCATGAGCTCTTCGATTTCTAGCTCGTCACGGCTTAGAGCGTGGATGTAGGGCTCCACTTCGTAGCGGGACAGGATTGGAGACTCATTTGGAGAAGAGTATTCAGTCATGTCGGGACCTTCTTCTGGGTCGTAGCTTGCCGGCCAAGCGCTTGCCATTGTACTGCTTCCGCGGATCACCTCGAGCACTCCATTGGCATTGATGAATTTCACGCATTGGTGAAGAGTAGATGATACTGCTTTCATCTGATGTATCCAAGGTCGTCCCAGCAAGGCAGAGAAGGTTGGTTTGATTTCCATGACTTGGAACTCTACCGACTCCAGTTGTGCATCGAATTGGATTCTCAGATTGATGACTCCTACGATTGGTCGTGCAGTAGAGTCATAGGCTCGGATTACCCGGGGTGAAGGCCTTATCAGGGAGCGGTCGATACGGAGTCATTTCAGCGTGCTCAAAGCGATGATGTTGACTGCGGAGCCGTTATCAATCAAGACATTCGGGAGGAAGAACATCTCTATCTTTATGAGGATGAGGAGGGCCTCATTGTGTCTGTTTTCACATATCGGCAAGTCATCGTCTGTGAAGGCTAGACCGCTTCCCGTGCTGCCATTTGACTCAGTCTCCTCGGGGGAGCGTTCGATCCATCCATTGGTGTGCCTTGGTCGGGGCAAAGACCGTAGGGAGACAGTTGCCCTTGGGCGTTCTTGTCTGGATTCCCGGTCACGAGACCGTTTGACTCTGGTTTCACGTTCCCAGTCATAGCGGGATAGCATGTTTGACGGCTTTCGAAAAATTGCGGGGGCTGTTCTCGCTGGGAGTTTCGTCAAAGGCTATCGAGTTCACCCTGTCATTTCGGGGGAATGGATTTCCGATGGTATTGGGGCCACGAGGGCGTTCCAACTTTCCTTCTTCGATTAGCCCATGGACCACCTGCTTTAGCACGAAGCAATTGTCGGTGGTGTGGCCGGGGTAGTTGTGAAAGGTGCAGTGCTTGCTCATATCCAAGTTGGGCTTGGGAGTCTTTGGTTGGAAATTCTCGAGAGGCTTGAGAAGATTTTGCTTCACCAAAGCTTCAAATACTTGGCCCAGGGGCATTTTGAGATTGTCGAAATGCTGGAACTGTGGGAAGAGAGGGGGATTGTTATTCCTTAGGGCTGCTTGATCGCGGTTTACTTGAGCTCCGTTCTGGATGTAGTGTACCGTTTCGGGTGCTTCTTTTCCTTTGTTCGGGACAGGTGCTGAAGCTGACAGGTTTGTTCGATAGCGGTAAGACAAAGCAGGGGTTGCTATTGTCTTCTGAAGGCTCAGAGTCTTCTCAAACTTTGTTCCGGCGTTGACCATGGCACGGAGATCTGGAGAAGTGATGGCTGATCAAGGTCCTCAAAGATGGCTTGAGGCAGGAATGGAAGATCTCCATTTGCTCTTCTTTGGAAAGCGGATCCATTATCTCGCTAAGCTTCCAGTTCCATCTTTTATAGAACTCACCTACTGGTTCGTCATCCTTTTGCTCGGTGGCTTGCAGATCGTGGCGGTTTGTTTCCCACTCAAGGTTGGCGCGGTACTTTTCTAGGAAGATCTCGTTGATTTGATCCCACGTGGAGCGGTTTTCTGCCTTTACATTGAGGAACCACCTTAGTGTTGTGGACTTAAGAGAATGCTGGAAGTGATCCGCCATTTGTTGAGGGGTTTCCCCTTTGGCTCTCATACCCAGGACATAGGTGTCAATTCGGGTTTTTGGGCATTCTGTCCCGTCAAACTTTTCCATTTCCGGCATCCTGAATTTCGGAGGGAGCGGGACCACCTTGCTTGGATCAGTGGGCAGGAGGGAGTCCTTCCGAGAACTAGCTAGCTTGCCTTGCATGTCCTTCATTTGCTCGATCAGCCAAGCCATGTGGGGATCGGCAGGTTGAGGTGGGTTACCGTTTTCGGGAATGGAAACCGAAGATGGAGGAGGATTGGCTGAGGGGATCGCCATTCGGGAGTCTTGGGGAGGTAGTTGAGTATATACCAACCCATACCCTGGAGTGTTGAAGTTAAGGGCGTGATTGCCAGGTCCGCTAAGGGTTGTGTTTGGAAATTGGGGAAATGATTCGTTAGCCCCAAGTGGCAGACTAGCAGGTGGCAAGCTTGAGATGTCGGGATATCCGCTCGGGATGCCTGTCCCAGGGGACTTTTGATTATGGCTGCGAGGCTCGTATAGAATCAGAGGATTGAATCCTGGGGGATACCGAGATGCATTGGGATCGCGGAAGCGAGCACGTATGTGTGCTTTGTTGTGCGAGCTTGATGTGCGGAGCCGGGAAGCTGGCTCTTTGAGGCGGGCATGTCGGGCTTGGCCCAGCGCTGAGGGAGCTTTGAGCGAGAGGCTGCTTTGCGTTCTTTGGGATCTCATAGCTTGGCGGAGGCGGGACCCGCGATAGCTTTGAGAAACCGGGGGAGCCGGTATTTCTTCGTCTTCTATGTGAACGAAGGTTCCATCGGAGGTTAGGGAGCACTGCAGCGGTTCCTCGAAGCGCGGGGTGTCTACGATCCCGAGGCTTGCTTGCTCCTCTTGGCGCTTCTTGATAGTTTCGAAGGCTCGCGGCACCTCCTCCATTGTGCGGAGGTTCCTTAGTGGCGGGGTTCCGTTTCCCTCACGTGTTATGTTGATCCCGTCATGGGGAGTAGCGGACGGTGCGGGACCGTTGAGCTGGAAGGGGCTGTCGGACCTTGTGACCTCGATACTGAAAAGGCGGCTCCCGGGTATTCTCAACCACTCTCGGTTCGCTGGAGGGGGTGACGGTTAAGGTTTAGACACGGGAAGGCCTTTTGGGATAAAGGGGGAAAGCTCACGTGACATGCGGTTTTCGCTTCTTTTTTTATTTGTTTTTTATTTTTTTTGTTGTTTTAATTTACTTAAAACGTGATTTCTTAGAGTCCTAGGTAGGTTGGAAAATATTGCTCTTCTTTTTCGCAACTATGCTAGATCCTGGGTCAGTGGAGACCATCTGTGCGGCTATAAGCCCCTCGTTTTGCACCTGTATTTCGACATCCCAGGGGGGGACAGCCCCGGGCGAGGGTCCTATAGGGCAAGCGTTTCCACCGGCCTAAAAGAAAAATCGAACCTAAGGACCGAGCCTGTCGTGTTCGTTTTAATGCGTTAGCCATGTGAATAGTGAACCGAGCCGGCCATTGAGTCAAGATCGGGTCAAGAGTTCGGCATGACCTCTCTTTACCTTGCTTGCGCAAGGGATCTGTGACGTTAGGCGTTGGCTGAGTCATATCGTCATGGCTGACGTATTAAAGGCTTGATGACATGGTGTCATGTGGGCAAGGATGTATATCCGGGACGGAACATCGTCTGGGTGTAGCTTCGGAAATCAAGATCAGGTCAAGATTCTAGCATGACCTTTCACCGCTTTGCTTGCGCAAGGGATCTTGAGTTTCGAGCTTCGACTCAGAAAATGGCCGGCATGGGATATGTATCCAGGCTTGTATGACACGGACTGGGTAAAAACCAACCGAGTCTGGACATAGTGTGACTCAAGACTCAAACGTGCAGGGTTGACGCTTGGCTAGGATGGGATGTTTGGAATGATCCCGTGCGTGTCCAAGAGGCCTAGGAAGACCAAACGGACTGCAACTGAGACCACTCCGGGTTAAGGGTTGTAGTGTGCAGTGTATCCGAGACAGCAGTGCGCGTAGCGTGCGGTGTAGCCGAGGCAGCAGTACGAGTAGTGTGCGGTCTCTAAAATTCTTTTTCTGAGTAAAATAGAAGTTTTTTTTTTTGAAGAATTTTAAATGTATGTACACAAATGTATATTGATCCATTTTTTTTTTTGTATTTTTATTTTTTTTTTGTAAATAAAAAGTAAAGCATATGCACACACACACAACAGTTAAAGAAAAGGGGTAAAATGAAAGCTTGACCCTTATCATCATTTTAAAAATCTTTTGTTTTGTTTAAAAGTTTTTAAAACAAAAAGTCCCCAGCGGAGTCGCCAACTGAAATTACCCGGATTCGGCTCGCGCGCGGGCCCCGGCATCTCGCATTTTGTTGCGTCGCGTTCGGGAAATGGCCCGGATCCGATAGGCAGCGCGTTCGTGCCCCGGCATCTGGCTTATTCCGTTTTGCGGTGTTGGAGGTGTCTCGCTGTGTGTTTTCTTTGTAGAGTCACCACGTCGTTTTTATTAAGCCCAAAACATTGAAAAAGGGCATCAGTTTAAAAATAAACTGTTTTTGTTGTGTGATGAGATTTTTGAGTTCGGAGGTCAGATGACTCCTCGGGAAGAGAATATTAGAATCTTAGAGCTCACCCGAGTTGCCTCGTAAAACGAGTCTTTCGGATACCCCTAATATTCTTTAACTGTTGTGTGTGTGTGTGTATGTGCTTTTTTAAAAATGCATGTTGTATCGGATGTCTACATTGTACACTGCTTTATTGAAATGTATTGAAATAGTGTAGGAAGGAAGCCTTACCAATGTTGGTTCGTGTCTGTCTTCCGCTGGGGAATAGTGTCTGAGGATGAAATAGTGTTCCGGGACGGACCGGGATTGCTTTGGAAGGGGCCGGTTGTCTGCGGACAGAGTTTCGGCGTGCGTTGGGATCACAGGGATCACTCATGCAGAGGTTCGGCGTGCGTTGGAATTGTTGGTTGGATTCGGGCAGAGGTTCGGCGTGCGTTGGAATCGTTGGTTGGATTCGGGCAGAGGTTCGGCGTGGGCCGGGATCGCCGGTTTGACTCGGAAAGAGCCGGAACGCCTTGGGAAAGACCAGGCAAGGCCTCGGAGTACCACGAGGGGCCTCAGAGTACCTCGAGAGTGCCTCGGGGCAGAGCGGGAGCATCGCGAGAGCGCTCGGAGAGGCTTCGGAGCACCACAAGGGGGCTCGAAAGGCCTCGGAAGGATCCGAAAGGGGCCGGGAGTGCCTCGAGAGGTCTTAGAGGGGTGCCAGAAGGCTGGGGGAGAGGAGAGAAGAGGGAGATGTGTGAAATGAGGGAGGGGGAGCCCTCTATTTATAGTGCCAGATTTGGTGCAAGAAGGTCCGTACGGACCTTCTAGGTAATCCAACTTTTTGGTTTTCCTCGATTTGAGGTAATAAGTGGACTTTAAGAAGATTTAGCCATGATGGTGTCTGGTTGCAAAGAGGTCCGTACGGACCAACCTTGCATGCAGAAAGGTCCGTACGGACCAACCATGTAGGGGGTAATGATGCCTCCCGGGATTTGAGGGAATAAGTTGGACTTTAAGGGGATTCAGTAATCATTGAAGCAAAGAGGTCCGTACGGACCATATTTGCTTTTCTGATTTCTGGAAAAAATCCCAAAAGGTCCTTTTGTCCCTTTTTATCCCAGAAAGGTTCCTCCCTTGGTTTGGCTGGGGGTTTTTGGAGGGTTTTGAGTGTCAATGGTCTTCGAGACTGCATTTGTGAGTCTGTGGTGTTTCCCGTGTGCTCGGAAGAGGGTGATCCAGATTGGGGTACTTACAGTATCATGTCATGGAACAAGGCTGTAGGTGCCTTCTGGTAAGTAGCCCCGGCGTTCTTAAGTCCGAACGTCATAACCGTGTTGCAGTACGTTCCCCATGGGGTTGTGAAAGCTGTCTTGGCTTGGTCCTCTTCTGCCATTTTGATCTGGTTGTAGCCGGCAAAACCATCGACGAAGGATTTAACCTCATAATTGGCTGTGGTATCCACCATCATGTCAATATTTGGTAGAGGAAAATCATCCTTCGGACTGGCCTTGTTCAAATCTCTGAAGTCCACACAACATCGGATCTTCCCATTGGCCTTGGTCACCGTCACTATATTGGAAAGCCATGTCGGATATTCAATGACCCTGATAAATCCTGCTTTGAGCATATTTTCTATCTCCTCTTTCACCTGCAGAGACCATTCGGGCTTAATTCTCCTCAGCTTCTGTTTTAGTGGCTTGACTTCCGGGTCGAACGGTATCCGGTGTTCAACTATGGAAGGGTCGAGGCCAGGCATATCCTTATAAGACCATGCAAACACATCCACGAATTCTCTCAGTAGCTCAATGAGGGTGTCCTTTTCAATTCCTTCGAAGAAGCTACCAATCTGCGTTTCTTTAGGCTCTTCCGCAGTTCTCAGATTCACACATGTCAAAACCTCTTCGGCAGCTTGGGTTCGATTTTCCTCTTTCTGAACAACCTGCTTAAAGATTTCTTTAATATATTGTTTATTTAATGTTTCTGCTTCTTTATCTAGTGAATCATTATTAACTATTTTTAGGTTATTAGTTAATTTATCACAAGTTAAAGTGGCAATCAGAGGATACTCAGAAAGGTCCATCATTTCATTAAGAATATAAGGGAATACAGCATTTGCTACAACCTCATAGTCTTCAGGCGTAAGGCCATCAGATGACTCTAGAGACTCGAACTCGACAATAAGAGACTCAGAGGACTTTACATAGGTTGACACAAGGGGACGGGGGACCAATCCAAGCTTTGTGATCATTTCTTCCTTGGTTGCGGACGGACCCGAGAGAGTTTCCCAATTCTTCAGTGGCATTGCTGTTGGCGGCATCATGACTCGGGAATCGAATGGTTTCTGTCCTCCTCTCTCAATCACTGCTACCATCTTCTTAACTGAACCAAAGTCAATCAGGTCTGGCACCTGGACCTCCTCTCCGAATAATTGCTGCATAACAGGACCATCCCAGACATCTGAAGGGAGCTCTGCGGCTTTAGCTTTTGGCGCTGTCAGCACAAACTCAGCTTTTGGGCCTTCCTGGGCAATCGGGACTACGGTATTAAGTTTCTCGAACTTCTCTATTAAGCCAGGCACGCCTTTGAAAGTATACTTGCTCTCCATGGTGGTAGTAGCCCCAGGTATCTCGGGTAGATTGAGAAACATTCTACGGACCGGATTGGCTCTGGTTCCCCTGAACTTGCTGAGGTTATCCTGTAGTTTCAGCCATACCTCTGTAGGAGTGGGCTCTTTGACTGTGTCATTATCCTGCTGTGGAGCGCATTTTACGAAGTAGGCAGCCAGATCCAGACTGAAAGGGAGAGATTTAGGACCGTCGACAGGGACCCCTCTTGTGACAGCTTCTCTCCTCTTCCGAGTAATTTCCTTTTCTTTTGCAATATCCACCAAGGTTAGCTCATATCCCAGGCCGTGGCGAGTCCTTTGTCCTTTCACCTCAATGACTTTGTGAGTCCCTTGCAGACGTTTCCCCAGACCTAGGCCAGGCAGGTAGCTCATCTTTCTCATCATCCTCAAGACTGGAGGGATTTTGTCCCGAGTGACTGTCAGATCTGCATTGCAAACTTGGGCTTTAGGAGACTCGACTGTGAAACCCGTTAGCATGAGGCCGTCTTTATCATGTTTGATCTCCAGGATAGGTATTCCACCCGTATCAGTGCCTTCCAAAGTGACTAGGTCCCCATAAATGGTCGTTAGATCCCCATCTGAGACGAACTTTACACACTGATGAAGGCTCAAAGCGACCACATTGACTTGGTGCAGCCAAGGTCTTCCCAACAGAGCGTTAAAGGTGATTGGAATATCAATGACCTGGAATTCCACGGGTATCATTTTCTTGCTAAACCATAGGTTCAAAGTAGCAACCCCAAGTACTGTACGAGATGTTGAGTCATACGCTTTAAATGTGAGGGAGGAAGGCTTCAGATCCGTAGACTTGACGCCGAGCAGACTCATGATCTTTGCTGGGAGGATGTTCATTCCGGACCCATTGTCATCTAAAACCCGAGGGAGACGCCATTCATCGAGCTGGACCGTGATGAAGAGAGGCTCATTATGATCGGCTCCGAACTGAGGGAGATCAAGGTCTGTGAAGGTGATTATGTTCCGGTAGTGGATGTTCCCAATCAATTGCACCACTTTATCAGGGGTAGCATCGATAGGGACCAGTGTACGGGCCAGGCTTTCTTCCAATTTTAGCTTGTGAGGATAAGATGAGGTGAGTAAGGACCACAGAGAGATGTTGGCCTGAGTCTGTTTCAACTGAGTGAGTACGGGATCCTCCTTCTCGGGGTCAGGAGTTTCGGCTATCTTGGCATAGGGGATACGGTTCTCCCTAGGTGCTTGATCTGCTGTCTTCTTTTATGCCTTAGGATTACCCTGGTAGATCTGTCCAGATCTGGTCAACAGGTTAACTTCTCCCTCTGGCTTATCTGCTACCTCTTTACAAGATTTTTTCAGTGCTGCCAGGGTCAACGGAGGAGCTTGCTTGGCAACTGGCCACTGGCTTTTGCTGATCTTATTACAAGTATCTCGGAGCTTAGCAATGGTGAGGGGCCAAGCTTGGGAATATTGAGTTGTACTGGCTCCTACCTGGGCAGCCTTCCGGATTGCTTCCCAAGTTACGGGCTTCTGAACCTGGGATTGCGTTGTCGCTCCTTGGATGGCCCACAGAGATAGGGCATCTTCCGATTCGTCTTCGTAATCATGGCTTACCTTGCCCATAGTTATCATACAGCAGGAGCTGCTACTCCCAGGGCTTGGTGGCTTTTCCTTTTCGTCCCCGGCATTATGCAGCAATTCTGGCTCCTTTTTGTAATACTCAGTGCTAGAGATGATTATGGCATTCTGTGTGGGAGGTGCATCAGGTATCATGCCAGTGTCTAAGACCTCTCTCAGAGCTAAGATGCATTCGGGAAAAGTGACCTCTTCTTTGGTAATCCTGACAAGGATTGTTGCTTTGCCTTTGGGCGGGTTTGATCTGACAATGGTTACTTTCTCATTGGGGAGGATAGGAGTCAGTCTCCCTTTTTCTAACAGATTTTCAACTATCTGCTTGGATCGGATGTTCGAGAATCCCTTCCCCAAAGTATGGTAAGCAGTGTTGAATTCCATGACATATTCAGCCCCAGGAAAATTCATGGCTTTCATGTCTTCGGTTACGTAGTCGTCTCCCGAAGCTTCTTCAATTTTCTGACTGTCGGCCTCCATCTCATCATACATCTTTTTCCTTTCGCTTTTGCAAACGGGGCAACCATAAGTGAAGGACAGACAATGCTCCTTTCCGCTGCTCGACGCAGTGGCTCGGTATATCTGAGTCCAGATGAGGAGTACCCGGGATCCATCTTCGGGTACAGAAGCTATTAAGAAGGCGTCATGCGGGTCCATGGGTATGAAGGCAACTGGAGAGGCGTCTAGATCCATAACCCTCTTCAGTGATTCCATGCACTCGATGTGTTCGAGAGGTTCAGCAGTGACCCTTACAGTCGTGATGCCATCAGTTCTAGGGGAGGAAGAAAGAGACCCAATGACGTTTACAAATTCATCATCTGCCGGCTGCTGGAAACCTCCCTTTTCGACCAGTGCTTCAATGAAATTTCTCCATTCGCCCACTAGGTTTTTATAGGGAACATTGTGCTCCAGGATTTCAGATCCATATTGCTCTTCAAATGGACTCTGTTGCTCCTCATCCTCCAAAGTATTCGGGCATTGACCACAGTTGCATTTTGAGAGGAACTCCTCGTAGGGGTCCATTTCCATTGGTATCTGATCCATATTTTCTGGCGGCTCTTCGTCGTCGCTAGCTGACAACCATCCATTGTGCCTTGCACCCATGAGGTCATTCCCGGCATGATTATTCCAAACTGACTCTGGATCTTGGGCCTCAGTCGATTCTTCACTCTCGTCGTCATCATCGTCATCACTATTATCAGAATCGTCATCCCACACTACCTGAACTTCGGCTAGGAGAGAGCGCCGATCGTATCTATTAGGGGAGGATGGGTGCGTGCAACCACAGAAATTGTCATAGGCCCCCATTGCTGGAAGCGGCAACTGCAACTCAGCTTTTCCTCCCAGGAACTGCGGGGGAAGAGTGAGAGGGGGCGGCATGTATTTGACTCCAGGCAGGATATGGAAGCAATCCTCCTCCTCCGATTTTTCATCTTCACTGTCCTCAGGACTGTACTCGGCTTCTCCCAGAACCAATTTGCAGAAGTGTATTAATTCGAGGTGTTCTTCGGCCTCTTTACTAATAAGCCCCAACACAGGCGCCCACCTAAAGCTTTCTTGTTCAATCCTTCTTGAGTGCTCTAGCCATCTCGTGTAAATGATTTTCTCATGATTTGATATGAACAGCCCCAGTTTTCCAGTGTCAGCTTTCCCTTTCTCTGAGAAGTAGCGAGCTTCATATTCTTGCAAGAAACTGCTAACGTGGGACCAGGGAGGATTGGTTTGTTCATCATTCTCAAGGCTGAGAGGGAATCCGAATTCAGGATCCTCGACAAGGTTAATCCTGGGTATTTGGGGATCTTCATCGGTTTCCACATTTTCCTTGGCATGCGAAGGCTCTCCGATTTCAATCATGTTCACTTGGTTATGGTTCCTTGGAAAAGGATTTTTGACTGTATTAGGCCCCTCGGGAACTTCTAACTTTCCTTGCTCTATCAAACCTTGGATTGCCTTCTTCAGAGTAAAGCAATTATCTGTTAGATGTCCGTGGTATTGATGAAAAGCGCAATGCTTAGAGGTATCTAGGGGAACATTCGGATCCTTAGGCTGGAAGTTTTCCAAAGGCCGCAGTAAACCTTCTCTCACCAATCCTCTAAAGATGTCGCTTAGAGGCATTCTGAAGTTTTCAAGGTTTTGGAAACGAGGTTTGGGCTCAGCTGGTTTCTTGGGAACAAAAGAAGTGGCATTATTACAGTCCTGCCCCGCGTAATTGATCACCTCTTTACCCTTAGGAGGGGCGGGAGCAGTGTTGGAGGGAGAAGCCCTGTATCTATAGGCATGGGCAGCAACCTGCTGTTGATTATAAGATTTTTCAAATTTAGCGCGGAGTTAACCATTGCACGTAAGTCCGGGTAGGGGAAGTTGCTGAGGGAAGTTCTCAAATGCCGTTTTAGGCATAACTGGAAGATATCCAATTGTTCCTCTTCAGAAGGAGGGATGGCCATCTTACTAAGTTTCAAATTCCACCGCTTGTAAAAATCTCTGATGTTCTCGTCGGGGGGCTGTACTGTTGTCTGCAAGTCAACTCTGTTTGTCTCCCATTCCAGATTAGCTTTGTATTTCTCAGTGAAGGCACTAGTGATCTGGTCCCATATGGCCCTGGCCTCGGGCTTTAACCGAAAGAACCATTTCAAAGCACTGGATTTCAAAGAGAGGCTGAAATAATCGGTCAGCTGCTGGTTTGTGCACCCTTTAGCTTTCATTGCCAAGGTGTATGTGTCCAGGTGGGTTTTGGGCATTCAGTCCCATCAAACAGGTCTAGATTAGGCATCACAAACTTGTGGGGTAGGGGCACAATGGAGTCCGGGTTCGTAGGCCGGAAGGCAGCTTTCTTAGCAGTCAATTCAGCAAGCTGTGCCTTCATTTCTTTGTGCTGCTCCATAAACTAGGACAAATGAGGGTCCAATGGCGAGGCAGGAATGCCAAAGCCGACATTTGAGCTAGGAAGAGGACTAGTTTTTGGTGGTGCACTGGTGGAAGGGATGGCCGGTCCGGGGGCATAGGTGAAAACCTGTCCTTGGCCCAAATTACCCTGAGGAGTGTAGGTAGGAGCCTGGGCAAAGGGATAGAACCCAGCGGCTTGCTGTTGGCTTCCAATTGGCAGAGAAGGTGGTGGTAGACCTGAGGTGGCCGGGTAGCTTGGGTTCCCGGGGTGAGACTCATAAGTAGGCTTAAATGCGGGCTGTGGTCCCTGGTTGTTGAACTGCATGCCTGGCTGTGGCGAGGGTGTATAACCGGGAGGGTACTGCGGTCCTGGTGATTCTGATGAGACTGGGATGGGGGCTTGCTGGCCCATTGAACCTTGAGTGAGAAATGGGTTTGTGGGAGCTGTGTTAGGAGCAGCTGAACCAACATCATTTTGAGGAGAGGCACCCGACTGTTGCCCTAGACCGAACTATGGTGGCGGCATTCCAAACTGTTGTTGTGGTACTCTGAACTGTTGTTGTGATGGTCCGGACTAATCGATTCTGAACTGCGGTGGGATCCCAACTTGCTGCGGCATTCCGAGGTACCCCCAACCATGGGAAGACATTCCGTACTGATCTTGTCCCCACTGAGGAACTGCGAACTGGCTTGTCCCGCCAGACTGCATGGGTCCAGTAGTCTGTGGTTGAGGAGCTGGCTGACCCATAGATCGAGAAGCATGGGCTTCGGTAGTAGTACTATAAGAGGCTGGTGGTGGCATCCTGGAGTAGTCAGGGCGACTGAGAGTGGGATTGGGGTCCTCCTCTTCTTCCACGGTGAACGTGCCATCGAGATTAAGACTGGCGGCCAAACCATGGCTCCTAATAGCCTCCAGAAGGCTATTCATACGTAGCTTCTGTCGCAGCCTCATTTGTTCGACCAACCGATTCCACTGGCTACGTACAGGGAGTCCCGGGAGGCGGAGTGGTGTTGTCCCCATTGTTACCAGCTAATGCATACATTCTGAAAATAGGAGTTGAAGCGAACGGTGAAGCTGACGATGCACTTGATTCTTCCCAACTAATCAGACGGTGACCCGGTACCCGAAACCAAGCTTTGTGAGGAGCTGCGGGGAAAAGACACGAGGGTTCAGATATTTGGGAATGAAGGAGGGTAGGTGTTTGGGCTCAGGGCTCATGCAACATGCAGTTATTTGTTCTTGTTTACTTAAAACGTGTTTTATTAAAACCTAAGCGGTTGGAAAAGATTGCTCTTCTTTTTTCCTTTTTTAACTATTCTAAGTCCTGGATCAGTGGGACCCATCACTACGCCTGCGGACCCTCAACCTGTAACCTCGAACAAGGGTTCCGTAGGGCAAGCGGGTCCCACCGACCGAAAAGAAAAACGATCCTAAAGTTTGGCGGGTAATCGAGTCTTAACGCGTATTCAATGTAAATTACGGGCAAAGCTGACGTCAAAGGTCAAGATCATGTCGAGGGGCTCGACGAAAAGTCGGCATGGCCTTGACTGATAAATGTCCATAATTGATCTTGACCCGTCGTCAGTCAGGCCGTAATTAGACATGGTCTAATCGTTAATCCTTGATGACTCAGTGTCATGCCGGGAGTCGGTGCATAAGTTGTGCAAGTCAAAGTCAAAGTCAAGGCGCTAGTCAAGATCTGGTCAAAGTTCATGACGGAAAATTGGCATGACTTCGACTGATTAGGGTCTCCGAAGGATATTGACTTGGCGTGTCGACTAGGGTTTGACCGACACGATGTATACACGGACAGGGCATGACACGGACCAAACTAAAAACCAACTGAGTCTCAGACAAAGTGTGTCACGGACAAGTGCATGGTCAACACGAGGCTCCAAGGGATGTTTGGGTAGTCCCGTGCTCGCACCGAGAGGCGTAGTAAGGCCAAACGGGCTGCTACTGGGATTTTCCCGGGTTAAGGACGTAGTGTGCAGTGTAAGGTCAAGTGCGCGTAGTGTGCGGGCAGTCTAAATTATTTTTCTGAGTAAAATAGAAATTTTCACATGTGTCTTAAGAGCATAATGCATGCAAAAGATTTTGAAAATGATTTTTTTTTTTTGAACATATTTTCGAAAATATATATTTTATTTTAAAGCAAGTAAGCACATAAGCACATAAAATTCAAACAGTTAAATAAACGGGTTCGACAGTCAAAATTTTGATTTTTCCGGGACGGTCAAAACAATAACAACGCGAAATGGGGGAAAAATACACACACACTCATACAAATGGTTTCAAGTGCTGGGACGGAAGTTTGACCCACAAAAGCTTTTTTTTTTTTTGAAATGATACCGGTACGTGGGTTTGTTAGACCATAATTTATCCCAAGCCTCGGGTGAGGAAGCGATACGGGAAGCTTAATGGTTTCCACCTATATACCCAGTATCATTTTTTTTATTAAAAAAAAAAACAAAGCTTATGGAGTCCCCAGCGGAGTCTCCACTGTGATTATCCCCGGATCCGATTTGGGCGTGATAAGTAGTTATTATATAGTCTTTTATGGTCTTTTTATTATATTATTTACCTTAAATATTGCACCAATTAAGTGTAAATTAGCCTCTTTTTGTATATATCTTCGATTTTATGCTTGGTTGGTATATTGTGTGATTTTACAGGTTTTTAGGTCATTTTTCAAAGTATAAAGGGTTCAGAGCAAAAGCCTTGGAAATAGAGGGACCAGAAATGAAAAATTGTTGAAGACCAGTCAAAGAAGCTCTGCTCGGCCGAGCAGATTCCTTGACTCGGTCGAGCACCCCCTGTTCAACCCAAAAGGTGCCTTTTACAACAGTCGTGACCAGTCAAGAAAGCTCTGCTCGGCCGAGCATATTCCTTGACTCGGCCGAGCACCTCCCATATCAGCCAAAAGGTGCCTTTTCGCAAGAGATGTGTCCCTAGCATAGAATGCCTATATAAAGGCTATTTGTACTCAGTTTAGGACATTCGAAAATGGTGAAAAACACATCCAGAAAGGATCATATTATACTTAGATTAGATAGCAAAAATACTCTAGAAATTTATACACGATATTCAAAGTGTATCAATGATTCATGACAAGTCTTGTATACTCTTGAAGATGGTGATTGCAATACAAGGATTATTTTCCAGCCATTGTCTCGCTTTTATTATGAATAAGTATCTCTTTCCTTATCTTTATTTCTTACTTACTTCTTTTATTATTTCAATGGTTTGAGTAATCCTCCATTTTTCGGAGTTGGAAACTCAATTATTTATATTCATGCTTCTCTTACTTGTCATTTCAATTCTCTTCTTATTAATCATAACTACTTGCAATTAGGGAGACGTTCTTAATTGTATAGCCTCAGTTAATCGAGAGAAGGACCTAGCGGAGAATCTCGATTAGCGGAACTCTAAGAATTGAACAAGGTCAATAAACCACGGAAAGTGATTTAAAGACCTAGGGATGATCCTTTAGTGGAAAATACGTGAGATTGATAGACTCAATGGATTTTGATTTATACAGTACCCTCAAAAGGTGAGTCGGACTTCCCGCGTGACGAACGGGATTACACTAAGCCCAACCCTCGAGAGAAAGGCCGGTAAGTTTTAAAATACATGTGCTAGTTAGCACAACTTAGCGTATCATCCTTGAACTTGGCACTTTTATCTTAAAACAATTTCTTTATATTATTCTTAAATTGCTTGCAAATATGAAGACGTTCATATTTGTGGAACCCCAGTTAATTGAGAGAAGGACCTAGCGGAGAATCTCGATTGACGCGACCTTATAAAGAAACTTGTCCATTGATCACAAGAGTAGTTCAACGGCCTAGGGGTGTTCTTTGAATGGAAAGTACGTTGACTTCCGCTCTTAATGGATTCTTACTAATTATGGTCAGCTAGAGATAAGCCGGAATGCCCGTTTGTGACAGGACGGGAGTACCATAAACGGAAATCTCAAACAGTTAGGACATAATTAGTGAAGAATACAACACTATTGTCCTAACCAGAAGTAGTGTAAGCCTAATGTACCATCCTTGTTATTTTGATAAAAGCATTTATCTAAAGCATATTTATTTGTTTTCAATCCCGAGAATACTATCATTATATGTTAGAGTAGTTTTTGTATCTTTCTAATATTTTCTCAACAAATTCTTATCTCCCCCCCCCCAATCATTTTATCTATATATTTATATAAAGACGAATATCATCCCAAAGTAAACCCTGTCTCTGTGGGATCGACCCGTACTTGCACCCGCTATATTGCAATAGCCCGTGCGCTTGCGGATATTAAATAAACCGTTAGGTTAACAAACCGACAACAAGTTTTTGGCGCCGTTGTCGGGGACAACGGTTTACTTTTTTTGATATTTGTCTTTATTATTTATTTTTATGTTTATATATTATATTATTATTATGTTGTTTTCTAACTCTGTTTTGTAGGAATATAAAAAAAAATAAGACAAAAATGAACAGTGTTGGAGCGGCCGTGCACCAGATATTGGAGCGGCCGTGCATTCAAAAGCGGATGAATTAAGTTAAATCAACCAAGTGGAGCGGCCGCACACTTCTGTTGATTCGACCATGCATTTCGTCATGGATGCGTTGTTTCAAAAAAAAAAAAATTCAGCAAAAGTGCTCGGCCGAGCAGTCCTTTGACTCGGCCGAGCATGGAAGGACAGAAACATGTATTCACTGGAAGCTGATGCTTGGCCGAGTCAAGGCCATGCTCGGCCGAGCAGTTTGAATTTTCAGAAAATTTTTTGGTCAAAACGGGACCTTGACTGGTGACTCTTCATCTCACCTCCCTAAATCCTTTCCCTCTCTCTCTCTAAACCCTCCATATCTCCGCCCCTTCCCACCATAAAACCTCCAAATCCTTCATAAATTCCGGCCATACAACCATTCCTCCACCCAAATTTCATCTCCTAACCACATCTCCAACCATAAAACCCAAAAAATTCCACCCAATCTCTCCAAAATTTCGAAAACCCTAAGTTCTTCCCCAAATTTCAAAAGTTCAAAATTTACCCAGATTCGTGAAGCAAGGTGATTTCTTTTGGGTATTCAAGCTTCAATCAAGAAGGGGAACAAGTTTTCAAGGCAATTCTCTTCCTCCATTATCGGGTATCAAAAATTCTCTCTCTTAAATTTTTGCTTTTAGTTGGGTTTTGAATTTAAGCTATTTTTGCCATGGAAAGAGGTAGGGGAAGAGGAAGAAAATCATCTAGGACCACAAAGAGGTCCCGGAATGATGATTCTTCAAGTTCTAAACCTATCCCTACATTGAACACTTTAGGAATTGATTTTCTATCCAAGGATGAGGCAACTAGGTTTGCCAAATTATGTGGAAAGAACATTAAGCCCACCCAATTTCCCGACATAGAGACATTAAGAATTATGGGAATTAGGGGCAATATCCGGGATTTGCACCAAGGGTTGAATTGTGTAAATTTTATGCATTTAAGCGAAAAGACCTACGAAGGTATCACTTTGGAGTTCCTAAGTTCTTTAACTAAGAGAAATAGGGCATTGATTGATGATAATACGGGTGAAGAATTTGAGGATGTTCAGTTAAAATTTCGGCTCCTAAACACCCCTTACACCCTTGACCTAGAAGAAGTCAATGAAATACTTGGTTGACCTTCCCCTAGAAATGCCACAAACATCCCCCCTCCTCAGTTTAACGCAGATTTGTTTTGGTTGCAAATTACGGGTCATACTCCCTTCCTACCCAAAACATCCAAAACCTCTCTAATAATCCACCCCGTCCTCCGTTACATACATAGGATGTATGCTTGCACTGTTTTTGCAAGAGAAGATAAAGGGACAATCAATAGGACGGAGTTGTTCCTTTTATGGGCATTCGTGACAGGGTATGAAGGGATAAATCTAGGAAAGTGGTTGTTTGACAGGCTTTGGGATCACATTTCCCCAAAATTTCCCGGTGATATTCATATTGGAGGAATTATAACTCTCATAGCAATCTATGTTGGTATTGAATTACCGGAGGAAGGCGACAATGCTTGGGTGCCAGTTAGAGGATCTAGGGTGCTTGATATAGCTGCCCTAAAAATGATGAACATGATCTCCGAGCAAGGGCAAGGGAAGTATACATGGTTTGTAGGAGGTGGTGCTAACAAGACACCACATGCTATTTTACCCAACGCCAACATTACGGTGGTATTAGTAAACCAACCAGATACTTGGTCCTTCCCGCTTTTGTTGGGGCAAACTGAAGAGGGAAATGAAGATGTAAACATGGGGCAAGAAGAAGGAGAAGGGCAGGCCAACCTTAACCAAAATCAAATGCCACCCGACTTTTACCAACAATTTAACCAAATGGCCCTCCAGCAAACCCAAATCCTTCAACAACTCAACCTCTTCAATCAAAACTTCAATCAATTCCAAGAAAATATTGAAGGGCGTATACAACATGTGCAAGGAAGGGTTGATTACATCTACGATTATGGAGTAAGGCATTGGGAAAATTTCTACCCACCACCACCACCGCCCCCAATGTAAGTCTTTCTTTTTATTCTTTCCCTACCAATCTCTTTATAGTCCTTGAATCATTGAGGACAATGCTTAAATTAAGTGTGGGGGAGGAATTTACGTTTTATTTAAGTCTTTCGTTTAGTTTTATCTTTTACAACTTAGTTGCATTTTTTCTTTTCTTTTTATGTAAGTGATAAGTGACTTTTATATAGTCATTTATAGCACTTTATCTTAGTATTTACTTAGTTTTTATTCCAATTTTAGCTTAAAAATAGTGTAATTTAGCATCTTTTACCATTATCTTCGATTTTACACTTGTTGGTATATTCTTAGTATATTTTACAGGTTTAAAGTCAAAATATTGGACAAATGAGGCTTTGAAAACATTAAGGGATCAAAGGCAAGGAAGGACAACTTCAAAATCCTCATTCAAGCCAAAAAGCCACTGGAGCGGCCGTGCGCTTAAAATGGAGCGGCCGTGCAAAACCTTCTGTCAAGCCAAAATTACAAAAGTTCACTGGAGTGGCCGTGTCTTATATTCTGGAGTGGCCGTGCAAGATGGAGTGGCCGTGTCTTATATTCTGGAGTGGCCGCTCCACCTGTTGTTGCTTTGAAAAGGCACCTTTTCATTTGAAGCTCTTTGAAGAGATCCAACCCTTCACTCAAATGCTTATTTAAGACACCTTTGTAATCAGTATTGGGAATCCATATACATCCAAAAATGATCAAAAATACATCTTTAGATGGATCAAATAACATTTAGATAGATATCAAAAATACTCTAGCAATCTTTATACACAATTCTTGTAGATGTATCAATTATTAGTGACAAGTTCTTGTGCATCCTTGAAGATTGTGAATGCAATAGAAGATTTCTTCAAGCCATTGTCTCTCTTTTATTATGAATAAGTATCTCTTCCCTTATCTCTATTTCTTTACTTACTTCTTTTATTATTTCAATGGTTTGAGTAATCCTCCATTTCTCGGAGTTGGAAACTCGATAATTTATATTCATGCTTCTTCTACATGTCATTTCAATTCTCTTCTTATAAATCTTAATGCTTGCAATTAGGGAGACGTCTTTAGTTGTATAACCTCAGTTGATCAAGTGAAAAACATTGATTAGCGGAACTCTAAGAATTGAACTAGGTCAATAAATCACACAAAGTGATTTAAAGACCTAGGGATGATCCTTTAGTGGAAAATACACGAGATTGATAGACTTAATGGATTTTGATTTATACGGTACCCTAAAAAGGTGAGTCGAATTTCCCGCATGACGAACGGGATTACACTAAGACGGACCCTCGAGAGAAAGGTCGGTGAGTCTTAAAATATATGTGCTAGTTAACACAACTTAGCGTATCATCCTTGACTTGGCACTTTCATCTTAAAACAATTTCTTCATATTATTCTTAAATTGCCTGCAAATATAAAGACGTTTATATTTATAGAACCCCAGTTAATCGAGAGAAGTACCTAGCGGAGAATCTTGGTTAGCCGAACCATATGAAGGAACTAGGTTCCATTGATCACGAGAGTAGTTCAACGGCCTAGGGGTGTTCTTTGAATGGAAAGTACGTTGACTTTCGATCTTAATGGATTCTTAATTACTAATTGTGGTCAGCTAGAGTTATGCCGGAATGCCCATTTGTGACAGGGCGGGAGTACCATAAACGGAAATCTCAAACAGTTAGGACATAATTAGTGAAGGATACAACGCTACTGCCTTGACCGTGAGAAGTAGTGTAAGCCTAATGTACCATCCTTGTTATTTTGATAAAAGCCTTTATCTAAAGCATATTTATTTGTTTTCAATCCCGAGAATACTATCATTATATGTTAGAGTAGTTTTTGTATCTTTCTAGTATTTTCTCAACAAATTCTTATCTCCCCCAAATCATTTTATCTATATATTTATATAAAGACAAATATCATCCCAAGGTAAACCCTGTCTCTGTGGGATCGACTCGTACTTGCACCCGCTATATTACAATAGCCCGTGCGCTTGCGGATATTAAATAAACCGTTAGGTTAAAACACCCAGCAAGTTTTTGACGTCGTTGTCGGGGACAACGGTTTACTTTTTGATATTTATCTTTATTATTTATATTTATATTTTTATTATTTATTATTATGTACTAACTCTATTTTGTAGATATTTGAAAAAAAAATGATGAACAAGATATGCAAGCCGTGCACTTTGCAACGCATACGAATATGAAGTCGACCATATTTCGTATCAACCCTCTCTAAAAAGCACCATCTTTTGTAAGTTCATCTTTCATTTCCTCCACCCCCATCTTTGACTTGTTTTTCATATTGTCCTTGAAACATTGAGGACAATGTTAATTTCAAGTGTGGGGGAGGATTCCTCGTATCCGTTTTTTATTTTATTTTCATTTACATACTATTTTTCTTTGAAAAAAAAAATTGAAAAAAAAATTTGAAAAAAAAAAATAAAAAAATCCCTATGATTGCTCATTTTTATGCTTGCTTATTGCCTTAGATAATATATTTCCTTCCCTTCTCTTATTTTTATATAATCTTTGAATCATTAAAAAAGAACTTGGGGATACTTTCTAGGAAGTAATTAAGGCATCATAAATTAATATAGCATTATATATGATTTTGTAAAGGAAAGCATACTTAGAATTTTTGAAATTTTCCGATCATCTTGAGCTTTTGGTTGTTTTAAAAGTTTTTGAAGACTTATGAATTGTTTCTTCAAAAGTGTACATTCTAAATTTTTGATTTTTTCCTTTTTAGGAATATTCATAGGTGTTTTGCATCTTTTTGAATCACAACCCCTCATGAAAATCCATCTTTCCATTTTCACTAATCGAATCAAGGCTAGGCACTTTATCTTACTAAAAAAAAGAGTGACTTAGTCACCAAGCCTTAAAAGCAAAAAGAAATTACTTCCTAAGTAACTCGGGGTACGACGTTCGCTGCGACGAATCTTCCTTGCCAAATGGAAGTAATATCCAAAGTATTCTTGATCTAAGTATTAGGAACATGGGGTTCGCAGCCACAATGTCTCCTACTTGAAAGGATCTAAAATTACTTAAGGTATTTTGCAAAAAAATTAACACGTACAAAAAAAGATAAAGTTGTTTAAAGCCTTGATAAGATTTTTCACTATCATCATCCATCTCCATCCTTGTGATTCAAAAGTATATGTCAAATCCTTGAATACTTCTAACTTGTGAATAAAATGATCATTATTTTGACCACTTTCAAGCAATAATATTTTTCACAAAAACACTCTTGAAAAGTAAAAGTATCTTTATATGCCAAGCTTGTGATCCAAAAGTTCATCTTTTCTATATTATGCTTTGCTTCATCGAATCTCATTTATGTTATAATGATTTATTGTTTTCCAAGATTACTCTCTTAAAAATCTTCCTAAATGTCTTTCTAAATAATCTAAGGTTATAAAAAGTTTGAGAAGATAAAAGAAAGACAAAATATTCATGGCAATAAGGCTTGCAACATTTATTTATTTTCTAAGGGATCCAACTATATATTTTTATCATTTGCAATTTTTTCCCTCTCCATCTTCTTTTTATCCTAGACTTGCTTGAGGACAAGCAAGGTTTAAGTGTGGGGGAGTTTGATAAGTGACTTTTATATAGTCATTTATAGCACTTTATCTTAGTATTTACTTAGTTTTTATTCCAATTTTAGCCTAAAAATAGTGTAATTTAGCTTCTTTTACCATTATCTTCAATTTTACACTTGTTGGTATATTCTTATTATATTTTACAGGTTTAAAGTCAAAATATTGGACAAATGAGGCTTTGAAAACATTAAGGGATCAAATGCAAGGAAGGACAACTTCAAAATCCTCATTCAAGCCAAAAAGCCACTGGATCAGCCGTGCGCTTAAAATGGAGCGGCCGTGCAAAACCTTCTGTCAAGCCAAAATTGCCAAAGTTCACTGGAGTGGCCGTGTCTTATATTCTGGAGTGGCCGTGCAAGCTGGAGTGGCCGTGTCTTATATTCTGGAGTGGCCTCTCCACTTGATGTTGCTTTGAAAAGGAACCTTTTCATTTGAAGCTCTTTGAAGAGATCCAACCCTTTACTCAAATGCTTATTTAAGACACCTTTGTAATCAGTATTGGGCATCCATATACATCCAAAAATGATCAAAAATACATCTTTAGATGGATCAAATAACATCTAGATAGATATCAAAAATACTCTAGCAATCTTTATACACAATTCTTGAAGATGTATCAATTATTAGTGACAAGTTCTTGTGCATCCTTGAAGATTGTGAATGCAATAGAAGATTTCTTCAAGCCATTGTCTCTCTTTTATTATGAATAAGTATCTCTTCCCTTATCTCTATTTCTTTACTTACTTCTTTTATTATTTCAATGGTTTGAGTAATCCTCCATTTCTCAGAGTTGAAAACTCGATAATTTATATTCATGCTTCTTCTACATGTCATTTCAATTCTCTTCTTATAAATCTTAATGCTTGCAATTAGGGAGACGTCTTTAGTTGTATAACCTCAGTTGATCAAGTGAAAAACATTGATTAGCGGAACTCTAAGAATTGAACTAGGTCAATAAATCACACAAAGTGATTTAAAGACCTAGGGATGATCCTTTAGTGGAAAATACGTGAGATTGATAGACTTGATGGATTTTGATTTATACGGTACCCTCGAAAGGTGAGTCGGATTTCCCGCGTGACGAACGGGATTACACTAAGCCGGACCCTCGAGAGAAAGGCCGGTGAGTCTTAAAATACATGTGCTAGTTAGCACAACTTAGCGTATCATCCTTGACTTGGCACTTTCATCTTAAAACAATTTCTTCATATTATTCTTAAATTGCCTGCAAATATAAAGACGTTTATATTTATAGAACCCCAGTTAATCGAGAGAAGTACCTAGCGGAGAATCTTGGTTAGCCGAACCATATGAAGGAACTAGGTTCCATTGATCACGAGAGTAGTTCAACAGCCTAGGGGTGTTCTTTGAATGGAAAGTACGTTGACTTTCGATCTTAATGGATTCTTACTAATTGTGGTCAGCTAGAGTTAAGCCGGAATGCCCGTTTGTGATAGGGCGGGAGTACCATAAACGGAAATCTCAAACAGTTAGGATATAATTAGTGAAGGATACAACGCTACTGCCTTGACCGTGAGAAGTAGTGTAAGCTTAATGTACCATCTTTGTTATTTTGAAAAAAGCATTTATCTAAAGCATATTTATTTGTTTTCAATCCCGAGAATACTATCATTATATGTTAGAGTAGTTTTTGTATCTTTCTAGTATTTTCTCAACAAATTCTTATCTCCCCCAAATCATTTTATCTATATATTTATATAAAGACAAATATCATCCCAAGGTAAACCCTGTCTCTGTGAAATCGATCCGTACTTGCACCCGCTATATTACAATAGCCCGTGCGCTTGCGGATATTAAATAAATCGTTAGGTTAAAACACCCAACAGTAAGCATGCCTATTTTTCAAAAAAAAAAATAATAAAAAAAATCCCTATGATGATCCATATTGGTAATCTTTATGCTTGCTATTTGCCCTAGAATATTGCCTTTATTTTTCCTCTCATATTTTCTATAAACTTAGAAATTAATAAAAAGAAGAATATATGGATATTTTTAAGAAATAAATTAAAGCCTCATAAGTTAATATAGCAACATATAGTGTTTAGTCAAGGAAAAAGCATTTGATTAAATTAAATCTTTATTGATCATCTTTTTGACACTTGGTTGTTCTTTTGAAAAATTTTAAAAATATTTCTTTAAATGTACATTTCAAGTTTTATTAATGTTTATTCTCTTATTAAAAGCATTTGCTTTGTTTTTGCATCCCTTGGATCACACCCCTTCAATAAAATCTCATCTTTCCATTTCCACTAATCGAATCAAGTTTAGGCATTTTTATCTTATTGCTAAAAGAGTGACTTAGTCACCAAATCTTAAAAGCAAAAAGAAACCTATTACTTCCTAAGTAACTCGGGGCACGGCGTTCGCTGCGACGATGCTTCCTTGCCAAACGGAAGTAATATCCAAAAGTATTCTTGATCTAAGTATTAGGAACATGGGGTTCACATCCACAATGTCTCCTACTTGAAAGGATCAAAAATAACTAAGGTCTTTTGCAAAAATTTAACACGTGCAAAAATAAGATAAAATTGTTGAAGCCTTGATAAGATTTTTCCACTATCATCATCCATTTTCACCCTTGTGATTCAAAAATGCAATTCAAATTCTATGAAAGCTTCTAGTTTGTGAATAAATGTTTAGGCCTCTATTTGTACATTTTAAGCAATAAATTCATTTTTTGTGAAACTTCTATTTTTACCAAGTTTATGATCTAAGGTTTATCTTTCTAGCATGCTTTACTTGATCAATTTCTATATAGGCTATATTAGGTTATTGTCTCAAAATTATTTCTTTTAATATCTCAAAATTGCTTCTTTCTAAATAATTTTTAAAGGTATGCAAAATATGACTAAAAAGATAAAGGCAATATTCAAAAGCAATAAGCTTGCTACTATAAATTTTCTGAGGGATCATTCTTATTTTTACGTTCTATTCTCCCTCTTCATATTTTCATCCTAATCTTGTTTGGGGACAAGAAAGGTTTAAGTGTGGTAAAATTTGATAAGTAGTTATTATATAGTCTTTTATGGTCTTTTTATTATATTATTTACCTTAAATATTGCATCAATTAAGTATAAATTAGCTTTTTTTGTATATATCTTCGATTTTATGCTTGGTTGGTATATAGTGTGATTTTACAGGTTTTTAGGTCATTTTTCGAAGTATAAAGGGTTCAGAGCAAAAGCCTTGAAAATAGAGGGACCAGAAATGAAAAATTGCTGAAGACCAGTCAAAGAAGCTCTGCTCGGCCGAGCAGATTCCTTGACTTGGCCGAGCACCCCCTGTTCAACCCAAAAGGTGCCTTTTACAACAGTCGTGACCAGTCAAGAAAGCTCTGCTTGGCCGAGCATATTCCTTGACTCGGCCGAGCACCTCCCATATCAGTCAAAAGGTGCCTTTTCGCAAGAGATATGTCCCTAGCATAGAATGCCTATATGAAGGCTATTTGTACTCAGTTTAGGACATCCGAAAATGGTGAAAAACACATCCAGAAAGGATCATATTATACTTAGATTAGATAGCAAAAATACTCTATAAATTTATACACGATATTCAAAGTGCATCAATGATTCGTGACAAGTCTTGTATACTCTTGAAGATGGTGATTGCAATACAAGGATTATTTTCCAGCCATTGTCTCTCTTTTATTATGAATAAGTATTTATTTCCTTATCTCTATTTCTTACTTACTTCTTTTATTATTTCAATGGTTTGAGTAATCCTCCATTTCTCGGAGTTGGAAACTCAGCTATTTATATTCATGCTTCTCTTACTTGTTATTTCAATTCTCTTCTTATTAATCTTAACTACTTGCAATTAGGGAGACGTTCTTAATTGTATAGCCTCAGTTAATCGAGAAAAGGACCTAGCGGAGAATCTCGATTAGCGGAACTCTAAGAATTGAACTAGGTCAATAAACCACGGAAAGTGATTTAAAGACCTAGGGATGATCCTTTAGTGAAAAATACGTGAGATTGATAGACTCAATGGATTTTAATTTATACGGTACCCTCAAAAGGTGAGTCGGACTTCCCGCGTGACGAACGGGATTACACTAAGCCGAACCCTCGAGAGAAAGGCCGGTAAGTTTTAAAATACATGTGCTAGTTAGCACAACTTAGCGTATCATCCTTGAACTTGGCACTTTTATCTTAAAACAATTTCTTTATATTATTCTTAAATTGCTTGCAAATATGAAGACGTTCATATTTGTGGAACCCCAGTTAATTGAGAGAGAAGGACCTAGCGGAGAATCTCGATTGATGCAACCTTATAAAGAAACTTGTCCATTGATCACAAGAGTAGTTCAACGGCCTAGGGGTGTTCTTTGAATGGAAAGTACGTTGACTTCTGCTCTTAATGGATTATTACTAATTATGATCAGCTAGAGATAAGTCGGAATGCCCGTTTGTGACAGGACGGGATTACCATAAACGGAAATCTCAAACAGTTAGGACATAATTAGTGAAGAATACAACACTATTGTCCTAACCAGAAGTAGTGTAAGCCTAATGTACCATCCTTGTTATTTTGATAAAAGCCTTTATCTAAAGCATATTTATTTGTTTTCAATCCCAAGAATACTATCATTATATGTTAGAGTAGTTTTTTGTATCTTTCTAGTATTTTCTCAACAAATTCTTATCTCCCCCCCCCAATCATTTTATTTATATAAAGATGAATATTATCCCAAAGTAAACCCTGTCTCTGTGGGATCGACCGGTACTTGCACCCCCTATATTGCAATAACCCGTGCGCTTGCGGATATTAAATAAACCGTTAGGTTAACAAACCGACAACAGGGCGCCCCGCCAACTTGGTTGTTTCCAAGTGACTAATGAACTCGGGTCAATCTAGCGGACTTTAATGTTCAAACGGAGTCGCCACGCCATTTTAGTTTAGGGCCAAAACTTTGAAAAAAACCCGTAAAAGAGAAAAAGGGTTCGGAGGTCACGTTACACTCCGGGAAGAACGATTAGCACGTTCACCCGGAATGCCTCGTAAATGAGTCTTCCAGACTTGAAACCATTTGTGTGTGTGTGTGTGTTTTGCAAAAAGGGTTTGACCAAACAAAGGATTTTCTGGGAATAAACAGTTTGACTGGACTGGACTGGGATTAATTAAAACAGTGTGCTTTTGTGAGTAAAAAGGAACTGGAAACAAAAAATGTCTGTCAGCGACATTTCTGTCCGCGCGGATTAGGACGAGTTTCAATACTGTCCGCGCGGATAAGGCAGTAGGGTTCCCTTTTGGCAGCTTTCCAGTCTGATTCTGTAATTTCCAGAGAGTCAAGTGGATTTACAGAATCAGAACTGGAGTTGCAACAGAAAATGTAAAGTAAAAAGGATTTTTTTGAATTTTGCATCCATGCTTGTCCCCACTTTCCTTAGGCTTTGATTAGTGATCACTAAACATGATTAATAGTGATCTACTAGATCAAGCCATCATGAGGGTACATTAGGACTTGGGAGCATTTCATTTGCTTGGGATGGGAGGGTTTGACATATAAATAGAAGGTGTTTAAGATAAATGCTTAGATTAACACATGAAAATGGAATTTAGGTTAAAAAGTGTATCAACTTTAGAGTGGATCTCGAAGGTGGTCATTAAGATGACCATCCTTGAGATCTTTAAACTCCATGTATCAACTACACCTTTTGTCAACCTAGAAACCTTAGTGATCTTCATCCATGGAAATTGTTCCAAGGTGGAGATCTTAGGCTTTAATAGAGTATTATCACAAGAAAATAAAATGTTGACCACCAAGATGACCACCATGGAGATTAAGCTCCAAGATGACCATGCTTAGGTCAAATGATACAAGTGCTAGTAAGAAAAGGAGATATAAATGTAAAGATTTGGATCTTTGTGGAAGATCATCCATGGAGATAAACTCCATGGAGACCTTCCTAGATCCAAGGACAAAGGGGGAGTAAGCTTAACAAGTAAAAATTAAGTAACAAGATAAACAAGATTTAATAAGTAACTAAGCAAGATTTATAATAAGCAAAGTGAGATAACAATATGAGATGGATGCTTAGAGATGAGAGATTAAGGTGATGAGAAGGAGGGTTTACCAATGGTTGTACCCTATCTTCCTTGGTTTTGTGTTTAGGGCTTGAAGATTATCAAGACTTGTGTGTGGATTTGTGTATAGGTTTAGTGTTTAGATGAGTGTTTGGATGAGTGTTTAGGCTGTTTTCTGGAGCGATTTCGTCAATGTAATAGTAGAGTTCAAAAAGGATCCCTTAAACTGAGGGAGAAGGGCTTTATTTATAGGCTAGATTAGGGTTCCATCTTGTTCGTGCGGATAGGGATGAGGCCCTCCATTCTGTCCGCGCGAATGGGAATGAAGGCGTGCCTGACTTTTCAGAAAAGCAGTTTTGGCTGTTTGTAACAAGTCAAACTGGTCAATTTTCTTGGAGATCACTCCTTCCAGCGAGATCCAATCCACTTTTGTTGTTCCCTTAAGGTCCTTCCTTGTTTAAAAACCCTCTAAAAGTGATCAAAATGCCCTTAAATATTTATTTGATGTGAAAACCGTTAAATTGGGCTGAAGGAATATTGGTGGTTCGGATTGAGACACTTACACCCCCCTCGGGTAAAAAAAAATTTAATCATTTAAAATTTATTTTTAACAACTCCCCACCCCACTCCACTCACCACCACCCCTGCCCCCACCCCCCTTCGGGTCAAAAAAAAATAATCATTTCAAATTTATTTTTAACAACTCTCCACCCCACTTCACTCACCACCACCACCCCTGCCCCCCCCCACCCCACTCAAATTATCTCAAATTGTGTTTTTATCGAAAAATATTTTCATTAAACACATGAAATTTTTTCCGAAAAACATTTTCCTTACCAATAAGTCGAAAACATGTTTATCTCATTTTCCGAAAAACATTTTACAGGAAATCATTTTTCGCAAGTTATTTTACGTAAAACAAACAGAGTCTTAGTGTAAAAAATGTAGTGTAAAGAGTGACAGTTCATGTATTATTAAGTGCTAGTGTAAAAAAGTGTCAGTGTTAGTGTAAAAAAATGTTAGTATAAAGAGTATCAGTGCATTTATTATTAAGTGCTAGTGTAAAAAAGTGTCACTGTTAGTGTAAAAAATATGCCAGTATAAAATAGTGTCAGTGCAAGTATTATTAAGTGCAAGTATAAAAGAGTATCCGTGTATGGTAAAAAAATGTCATTGTTAGTGAAAAAATGTCAGTGAAAAATAGTACCAGTGCATGTATTATTAAGTTTCACTGTAAAAATGATTTTCCTTAAACTTAAGAAAAAAACTATTTTTTTTTATAAGATAAACTCTTAAATTAAAGGAAAATTATAAATTAAAATGAGAATGTCTATAATAACCATCATGTGATATGTATATACTCCCTCCGTCCTGTCCGAAAGGGCACAAATTTCCTTTTTGGGCGTCTCCAAAAAGGAAAGTTTTTATTATTTTTATACTCTTCCTACCCCACTCATTCTCTCTCCTACTTTACTTTTACACTCACAACATTCTCTCTTCTAACTATTCCTCTCACTCATTCTCTCTCATATTTAATTTTTCATACTCACAACATTTAACATTTTTTCTCTTTCTTACATCACTTTTCTTATTCATTTCTTAATTTTCGTGCTAGGAGGCAAAATTGCCCTTTCGGGCGGGACGGAGGGAGTAATTTCTAAAAGGACTTTTCTATTGTATTGTGTGCCATGGGCACATGATAAGGACTAAAAATTATTTTGTAATATGTGTCAAATTAATAAATTTTTAAAAGATTTTCTTGTAATTTAAAGATTTTCTTGTAATGTGTGACAAATTAATACTTTTATTAATTTGACACATATTACAAAAGAATCTTTTAATCCTTATTATGTGTCCATTGACACACAATAGAAAAGTCCTTTCTAATAAAATAGATAGAATTGTGTTTTATTTGTTGAACACATTTTATAATAATCAATATCCCACAAAAGCCCCTGGCCGGGTAAACGTATAAATATAAACATGAAGAGAGAGAGAGAGAGGGGGGGGGGGTTATGGACTTATGGGTGGAGAAATAGAAATAGAAATAGAAACGGAGCAGCAAAATATGGAAACAATTGCGTAGGTAATATCTCTCGATTTCAATTTCCTTTTCCGTTGAGCATTTATGATTAACCAATTCAATTCAATTCAATCTGTAATTTGTTATCCCCAATTCCTATTAATTAGATTTCAATTTTCAATTCATCTATCTAGGGTTTCTCTTCTCTTCTCTTCTCTTCAATTTCCCTTCTCTTCTTCTACTCATGGGTTGCTTTTCTTGGTGTCTACTAAATCACAGAATCGATTTCCTCAAGAAGATCAAACACACCTCTTTCAATCTTTCCCTCTCTCCTCATCCACCAGGTTTTGTTTTTTTCTTCTTCTTCAATTTTAATTGTTGTTTTGATTATTGACTGTTGTTTGTTGATTTATTTTATTTTCAATTCTACTTGTAGAGCATGGAGAAGAAACCACTGTCACTAAGGAGATTGAGAAGCGTATTCCAGCACAACACTTGGCTTTCCGCGATCTAACAGCTATAGCAGGAAATTTTTCGCCTTCTTATTTGATCGGTGAAGGTGGTTTCGGAAAAGTTTATATTGGTTGTTTGTCAGGCCAGGTTAGTTGACTTAATTAACTTATGAATCTGCTACTCCGTATATTAATATGTCATAACACACAGACAGCTAATTTTTGACTGTCAAACGCATTCAGAAGTGATTCTAAACGCTAGACCAAACAACCCCTTTGAATAAGATTCTGTTATTTTCTAGCGAGATTGCTAACTTTTCCTCTTTCTTGATGTCAACTTTTTGGCAGAATGTTGCAATTAAATGTCTTAATCATCAAGGCCAGCAAGGGCATGCAGAGTTTCTCATGGAGGTCCTCATGCTAAGCCACCTACGCCATGTCAATTTAGTAAATTTGGTTGGTTATTGTACTGAGGGTGACCAGAGACTCCTTGTCTATGAGTTCATGCCAAACCGAAGCCTAGACCTCCATCTCTTTAGTAAGTTCTCCAGACATTTTTCAAGTAGAGCTTAAATAGCAGGAAATTGAGCTAGAAATCATTTAATGTTTCTTCTATAGTACCTGGAATTTGAACTCGTCCTAATTATTAAATTTTTTGTTGTTATTTAAAGACAAGGACCCAACAAGAGTGCCACTGGATTGGAACACAAGGATGAGAATTGCATTGGGGGTTGCTCGTGGCCTGAAGTATCTTCACTGCGAAGCAAAACCACCAGTTATTTTCCGAGACATGAAGGCTTCAAACATATTGCTAGACAAAGACTTTTCTCCTAAGCTTTCCGATTTTGGACTCGCCAAAGTGGGACCCGTCGGTCGTTGTACTCACGTATCCACACGAGTGATGGGGACTCATGGATATTGTGCACCAGATTATTTTGAAACAGGAAAACTCACTATGAAATCTGATATCTATAGCTTTGGAGTTGTTCTGTTGGAGCTAATCACTGGACGGATGGCACACGACTCTAGTAAGGGACAGAAAGAGCGTGACCTAGTCATCTGGGTAAGTTTTGAACTTTTCCTTGTCTTAAAGGGTGGAAATGGAAAGAGGCTGAGACACCCGTGTGGTTTGATTTATTGATAAATTGTTTTAGTAATCATCATCTTGTGGTTTGTTTGGTCTGTAGGCTCGTCCGCTCATAAAGTACAAGAAAATGATGGAGCTGGCAGATCCAGTACTGAAGGGATGTTTTGGGGAAGAATACTTGATGCGGGCAGTTTTCATAGCTGAGAAATGTATAAAAGTGGAGGGTTGTGAGCGGCCTGACATCGGTTATGTTGTCGAGGCGCTGGAGCATGTTGCGAAAGGATCTGACAAGTGGAAGGAAAGGAGGGGGAATTAAGTAGTGTGTTTCAATCAATTGTGTATATTGAGTCGAGACGGAAGGAGTATATTTTTTGTTACTCTGTAATTTACTCTTCTTGATGAACATTCACAAAGTTGACTGCCTTAATTTAGTTCCAAGAAAAACTAATTTAAATTGAATTCTCGCATACTTTAAATGATAATTAAAATATTATAAATATCATTGAATGGTATAAAGGCTGGCTCAATGTCCAAGCTGGTTCAAAGGCCCAATACGCCTAACAGGCCCATCACATCACCCATAATGTCGGGAATTCATCGAGTTGGATCAGTCGACCAAGCTTATGGTCCGACCTTCCCTAGGTCGCGACTTATCTTCGTCTGACATACAATCGTCTCTTGTGTATAATTTCTGCCTAACCAAGGCACGAATTCAGGTCGATCTCGATAAATCGGGCAACCTCGACAAAGCTAAGCAGGCATGCTCCGCGTCAAACTCCTATATTCGCAGAGACAGTTAATCCCTACATTCCCACCGACATTTACGGGATTTGTGACATCTGTCCAATGATATTAAAATATAAATATCCACCCATATTTCACCTAAATATGTAACGTTATTTTTGCTGTCCAATTCAATTTTGTTTCTATACAGTTTCATATTTTAAGACACCAAATCTCATCATCACGTCGGAGGGTCTTAGCCGGAGACCATTCCGACTAATCGTTTGTTCGTGGTTTCAGGTCTAAGGCGTCATAGTACAACCTATTACTGGACTAAGAATGATCCGAACGATCCCTTTGGATCCATTGTCGGGAATCGAAGCATCCTAGACCTTGAAATCACATGAACTTCTAAACATGGTGTCAGATAGCCACCCCGCCACCGCCTCTGTTAATCACGTCAATGAGGGGCAACCCTTTTCGGCCAATAAAAAAGCCGACGGGAATCACACAGAATTTCTTCCTCCTCTTCCCGCTAGAAACCCCCACAGGAGACCAACTCGTTTAAACAGTGTAGCTGATGGAGTGGGGATTCAAGACATGAGGAGAGAGAAGAGGCCAATGAATGCCCATGGGGTGGCCAACAAGGCAAGAAACACCGAACGGGTCGAACAACTGCAAGCGGCCTTCCAGGTCCCTCAGCTCCTCACCCAAGTAGGAAGGCCTTGTTGTTGGAACGGGCAAAAGTCCTACAGAGCATGTTGGACATTCATGACGAACTGCTTGAAATACCAGAGTCTCCTGATGAGGACGACCATATATCTTATCAAGCAGCACCGTCACAAATATCCCAGCGACTCAGGAACATGGCTCATGAACCCTCAAGAGTGTTGGTGTAATGCCCTAGGCTATAGTTATGTTTAACTTGAAACTGTTATGTATCATCTTTATCATTTATTATAGAGAAAATTTATTTGGTTCATTATATGTTTTGCATGTTTATTATATTGAACTGTGTCCCTAGTTGCTATGAACAACTAGCATAAGTTGGTAACCATCAGGACTTGACCTGATGGCCAGAGCACTGGGACACCAACACGGAGGTCCTGGGTTCGATTCCCCCCAGTGGTTAGAGTGAATGATTATCCCTCCCTAGTTAATATTAGGCGCCTCTGGAGGGATTTTAAGGGAATTTCAGAGAATTGAGGGACTTGTTAGTAAAAAATTGACTTACACAAAAAAGGGGCTTGACTCGAGATGGGCAAGCCTCAAAAAAAATAAATAGCATAAGTTGGTGATGGATAATCATGGAGATGATTATATGCATGGAGATGCACATTACACTTATGGGTACTTGCTAGAGAACAAGTACTAGACTTGACCTACTTATGAGATTTATGACATGGTCTGTTGTCATTATTAAATCTCACGATAGTCGTGTTATTGAATCCTTCGTACATGAGATTATCATCGTCTTCCACATGATGAACGTTGTGTTTAATATATTTTAGCACTATCTTTAATCGAATAGCAATAAGGGTTATGTTAGCACGATTGGATTCATGTAGGGAAGAATGATAAGTCAAGACAGGATTTGTCCCTCTTATGAAGAGAGATGTTTGCTTGGGCCCCTCGATGAATGATGTTGATGAAATGTGTGGCCACACTCAAGTGATTTGATAGAGATCAAATGCATTTGGATTATCAACATATTCGGAATCGAGAAAGCATTGAACAAGATGAGTTGACATGGACCATGACTCATGTTCAATTGGACATCGTGGACAAAGGGATTGTGACATTTGATCTATCGAGAAATCAAGCTTTGATGTTATATTAATTGGGTGGATATAATGGTTTGCTAGAAACCACTTATGTCTTGTGAGGTCATGTTTTGACTCACTACCAACATAATATAATTCCTATTGGGTCACACACAAAGAACGAATTTGATTATGGCTGAAACTTGAAATTCTGGCTTGGTCTGTAGTGCGACATACTTTGCCTGAAAATTGGAATTCTGGCTTAGTATATCGTGCGACATACCTTGCCTAGCGTTGGGCACGACTCGTGCTCTTGAGCACGAGTCGTTCCCAGGAACCGCACGAGTGCTTTTTGTGACACGACTCGTATCACGAGTGTTTTGGTGTTTGACAAGGTTTCTACCCTAATTGTTAGGGGATTTATATGGGATATAAATACAACCTTTGAGCAGCCAAAAACTCTCTCTCCTACATCATTGTTCTAGGTTTATGAAACTCTAGATTTTGATTTTGATTTAGAATCAAAAGGCTCCCAAGTTATTCCATTATTTTGCTTTGATTATTGAATATTGATTATTGTATTCAATAATCAAGAGGATCATCTAGCAATTCAACAAGAAGAAGTTCTTGGTTCATTCGCGTGTGGATCACCATTAGAGGGAGGTTGCTTTATCTCCTAAGGCTTGAAGCTCTATTGTTGATTTCATCACCAAGGTTGAACATGGAAGATAGAAGATTCGACATCAAAATTCTAGGCTTGAATTTTGAGATCTATTTTGACAAACGAAATCGCATTAAAGGTATGTAATTATATTTCATGTTTTTCTAATCTCTTCATGCTAGACGGATCTAAGGGCTAGGATTTTGCTTGTTATTTCTAAGTCTTCCGCTGCGTTTGTAATCCCAAAACCCAACAGTGGTATCAGAGCCCTGTCTTGCCATGATTAGGATTGAAATTGGCATGCTAGATTTAATGTGATTAATTGATATACATGCTATATGAAATAGATCTAGATTTTATGTGTTTTATTTTTGTGAAAAACAAGTATACTCCCTCCGTCCACTTACTTACTTCACACTTTCTATTTTGGACGTCCAAATACATACTTCACACTTTGTTTTTTTACCTAAAATGGAAAGTTTTTATTATTAAAATATTAACCCTACCCCACTCATTCTCTCTCCTACATTATTTTAATACTCACAACACCATTATAATTTACTATTCCCTCCGCTCATTCTCTCTCCTATTTTACTTTTACACTCAAAACATTTATATCATTATTTTTTCCTTAATCCACGCGTGAACAGTAACTGTGAAGCAACAAAGTGGACGGAGGGAGTATGTGATATGACATGGTCATGATTCATGATGGATTAATATGATTAGCTTATCACATAAGTTATAGATTTGTTTAATATGATTATTTAGATTTGTAATTTCTCAAAATTGAATCAAAGTGTTTGTATGAAATTTTGTGAAGCCCTATGTTCATGATTATGTACACATGAGATTTATGTTACAACCATACGATGTTCGTTACAATGGTAAAACCTTCTAAATATTTAAGTCTTATGCAATTCCTTGATTAGAACACTTGTGATAATTTAGGATATTTGATGTAGTTTCGACTCAGCTGGGTGCATCTTATATCTTAATTTGTGATCAAGATGAGATAATGGTTGATGTAGTTTTGACTCAGTTAGGTGCATCGTTCCATGTCTCATGCGTTTGAAAAAGGTTTTGACTTAATTGGTGCTTTCAAATGAGATTTGACCCAAGGCATAGATGAGATTTAAAGCATGTTTTTTGACATATGATGTCTAAGAAAATCTCATAAAAGATCTAAGAGTCATATAGTGATATGATTGATGTTTCTACCTAAATTTGTTAATTGGTGATTGCCAGTTGATGATAATATTCTTGCCCTCTGCCCGTGAACGTCGTGAACGTAGCTAAGTTGGTGAACCACGTATATCGTTGTGGTGTGAGATTGATTTATTTTCTGTTTTCTACGTAAATTTGTTATAACATCTTTTAACAACTTGAGAATCATCAAAAGCCCCTAATAATTCCCAAAATATTTTTATGTTTTGAAACCTATTAACCATTTCAAAATTTGAATTAACCACATGGGTTATATCAGTGTTCTAAAAGAACCCGTCTAAGGGCGCCTAGGCTCCGCCTAGATGCTAGGCCCCTCTCCAACGCCTAGTTCTAAGCCCCGCCTAGGTTTCGACTAATCCCGACTAGTCCCCGCCTAGGCGCTAGGCCCGACTCCGCCGCCTAACATCCGCCTAGCGGTTTTTAGAACCTTGGGTTATACTCCCTCTGTCCCAACAATTGCTTCCCATTTTTTGTCAAGCACGCAAATTAAAAAAATGGGGGGGAAGAAAAAATGTTGCGAGTGTAATTTGAAACTAGGAGAGAGAATGAGTGGAGAGAATAGTAAATTATAATGGTATTGTGAGTATTAAAATAATGTAGGAGAGAGAATGAGTGGAGGGAATAGTAAAGATTCTTTTGCCAAAAAAAGAAAGTGGAAGCTATTAACGGGACACCCAAAATGGCAAAATGGGAAGCTACTATTGGGACGGAGGGAGTATTATTCATCAATCCTAACAATTGCCACATCACCATCGAATGGCTGAGCATTCTCCTCCTCCGTGATGTGTTTAACAATAACCGATTCCAATTCTAGCGAGGCAGTAGAAAACATCATAACGACTATGAGTATTATTCATCAATCCTAACAATTGCCACATCACCATCGAATGGCTGAGCATTCTCCTCCTCCGTGATGTGTTTAACAATAACCGATTCCAATTCTAGCGAGGCAGTAGAAAACATCATAACGATTGTGAACTCTTAACTTGTTTTCTCCTACCCCAATCTCCCTTGACGAGAACATAATGTCTTTAACGAATGTTTTTGGCCTAGGCGGTGGTGTTTGGGGCTGATGTGCCGTTTCTGAAGGTGGGGTGGGGGAGGTGTCACCTCTTTCACAGCCGCCGCCGCCGCATAGGATGGTGGAGTCCGGTGGCATGGCCACCACAAATAGTCAGAGAGAAAAAAATGAACTCTCACTTCACTTCTAGGTCAGTATTGTGTATAGGAGGTAGTTTTCTCATTAAGAAAATGGTACTCAAAATATTTTTATATAAACATAAGTACTAGTCATAATATCTTAGTGAAATAAAATCAAGTAAAATTTCCATTTTTTGTATAAAATCCAAATGGGAAACGAACAAGTGAAAATTAAGACTTTAGCGCAAAATATGAATACTTATGATTTATGAATGGACATCGACAGCTGACTTGGTCTCCCCTCTCCAAAGTCAGCCTCCTCAACTGAAAAGGGCACATTTTTAGACAGGATTTAATAGTCAATGCTATGTTTCCTCTGCCATAAACAGAGACAGACAAGGGCTGATATGGGTGGTTGCTTGTCTTCTTCTTCCAATAGTCAAACTCCTACCTCCACTCCCAATCTTAGTTCTGGTTAAACTTCTTGATTTGTCTTCTTTTTCATTCTAATTGCTCAAACTTCTTATCCATATTTTTATTGACTTGTGGGTTTTGTGTTTTTTTTTTTTTTTTTTTTGGATTTCAGCTTATTTTGCATAGTTCCATCCTCTGTTTTCATCAAATCTTGACTTTTCATCAAGTATTGATTTTTACTCAGATTTATCGTTTCCACTGCTACTAATACCATGCTTTTATCTGTCTTTGCTTTCATTATATGGGTTGTGATTATTTGAAGCAGGTATTTCACAGACAACCGGCAATACTACTACATCTTCAGGGGTAAGCAGCAACATATCCGGGAACAGCAGGTTCTCGGCAGCAAGTGGAGGTGATGATGTAGCTCCTACTCCTGGTGGACAGATCCTGCCCATTCCAAATTTGAGGATCTTCAGTTTTCATGAACTCAAAGTTGCTACTAGAAATTTCAGAAATGATACGGTTTTGGGGGAAGGGGGTTTCGGGAAAGTTTATAAAGGCTGGCTTGATGACAAGGCATCCTCAAAAAATAATGGAAGTGGATCTGTCATTGCGGTAAAGAAGTTGAATTCAGAGAGCATACAAGGATTTCAAGAGTGGCAGGTAATTTGGTTTACTCAATAATTATGTTGTCAAAAGCTTCCTGTTTTTGTGCAGAATTTCTTTACGGTTATTTTCGCTCAATGCTCACAACTTACAGTGGGGCCTTACTCTTTACCTCTTTAGCAGACTTTGTGTATGAGATTTCAGTTTTATTGTGGGAGTATGATTGTTTCTTGGAATGTGCTTCCATTAACTGAAATATACATGTCTAAAGACGTCTCTGTATAGTGTTGTTGTTATTTCTTTTGCGCGTATGGTAGTTTGTAAGTTGTTCATGAGAGTTATGGTGTTGCTTTACCAGCTATGGCTCAAGGAATATAAAGAAAAATGGAACTCGATAAATTTTATTGGTGTACAGTATAAACCAGCATGAAAGAGATGCTCAAGAATTTTTATTTTTTTTTTGCTCGTCCCCATTGAGATATTATTTTCCAAGCCATTGAATATTGTCTGTGTACATATGTATGTAGGTCGATGTGTGGTTAGAGATGTGTTGGAATACGACTATAGCTTTTGTCATCTAGCATTTGTCAGCTCAATATTGCTATTCTATTTCCTTTTTTTATGGTATTATTCTGTAGTTGGTAATGGTTTGTTGTAGATGTTTTGGACCACTACTATGTTATTATGGTTGGAGTTGTTATTAACAAATTTATGTGCTATAACATTAGTTTTGCAATTCATTAACCAAGATTATTGCACATGCACTTCCATAATTACCGCTAGTTTGTCACTTTTAATGACTTAAAAAGAATGATTTTCAGCAAAGAATCAGATTGTTGATACATTTGTAAGTCGGACCCACAATTTAGGTGTGTGAGTATGACGGGTGGGATAAGGTAAATATAATAATGATAAAAGTTATCCATTTTTGGAAGTGAGACTTATCACTGACACTCCCCAAAAGGGAAGTGCCATTGAACTGAGACGGAGGAGGGAGTATTTGGTATGCAAGAAAGCAACAATTGTCATTGTTCACACCTTGAATTCATGCAATGTGCCCTGCTCTCACGCAAAAAGAAAAATAAGTTTATTCTATGGTCGTGCAGATTGTATATTGTTCATTTATCTTCCGCTAAGTCCAGCATCAGATGGCATGCCTTCTTTGAATTTTGTTTTTGAGATGTTCTTTGTTAGGCACTTGATACCAGCTTTTATTTGCATTTGTTGTTCAGTTATGATGTCTTCTAAGTTTGTTCATTTCTTTAAGTAGGCAGAGGTTAACTTTCTTGGAAGACTTTCTCATCCGAACCTTGTTAGACTATTGGGATATTCTTGGGAGGAAACAGAGCTACTCCTTGTCTATGAATTTATGCAAAAAGGCAGCTTGGAAAACCACCTCTTTGGAAGTACGAATCCTGTCCTCTTTTTACATCCTGTGTGTTGGTATTGCTAAATACAATAAACGTTATATGTTCTTTTAAGCAGACAAATTTACCTTGAGACTTCATCAATTTATGCAGGAGGCTCCGCCGTTCAGCCCCTTCCATGGGACATTCGCCTTAAGATTTCTATAGGAGCAGCTCGAGGCCTGGCCTTCCTGCACACATCAGAGAAACAAATTATTTATCGAGATTTCAAGGCATCAAACATATTGCTTGACGGAGTAAGTTCATTACATTAATTTAATCCTTAACACTACAGAGTACATAAGAAATCTAGTCAAAATCGTTTGCCTTCTTTCTACTTTATCTCTGTCCACAGGAACTCAGTAAGGAAGTTTTCACCTTACACTCTTACTATCCACTCATCTTTAGTTATCATTCACCATTGGCAATTTGACCCACCGCAACTTGTGGCAGAATATATAACTGCTAATTATGTTACTAGAGGAGTTTGAACACTTAACAAAAGTGGCCTAACAGTTGTTTACCCTTGTTTTTGTCAGTCTTATAATGCCAAGATATCAGACTTTGGCCTTGCTAAAAAGGGTCCGTCAGCTAGTCAGTCACATGTAACAACACGGGTTATGGGAACTTATGGGTATGCTGCCCCCGAGTATGTCTCCACAGGTAATCTTAACCTTTCGAGCCTCAACACTTAATTTAGGTGACCTCATATGAATAACACCATCAAAGCAGAACCCATGTACAGAAAGAAAACAATTGCACCTTAGTGTTTACTGTTATTACAAAATTACTATTTGCTTCCTCATCATTTTATTCTGCTGAAAATTCCCTAGAGAATAATAATAATTGGAACCAACCTTGTGGCATGTCTGATTCTAATACTGAGGTCGTATTCAACAGGGCATTTGTATGTAAAGAGTGATGTGTATGGTTTTGGTGTGGTGCTGGTAGAAATGCTTACCGGCTTACGGACACTCGATCCGAACAGGCCTAGCGCTCAACAAAACCTGGTCGATTGGGTGAAACCATATTTAGCCGACAGAAGAAAGCTGAAGAGTATAATGGACTCGCGGCTAGAGGGAAGATATCCTTCGAAAGGTGCAGGAGAAATAGCCCAGCTGGCATTAACGTGTCTTGAACCGGAACCCAAAATGAGGCCCTCAATGTTGGAAGTAGTGGAGACGTTAGAGAGACTGGATGCTATGAATGAAAGGCCAAGGGGGCATTCCTCAACTCAGCATTCCCCTTATCGACAAGGGCACCAACATCGTTCTCCACTTGATGCAGGGCAGGCTGGGAATCGAAGTCAACAGGGCTCGGCACGAGCATGATAATTAAGTTGGGTTGCATATACTGTAGGTATTGTTAGAATAGATTAGGGAATGAAAGGTTGTATGTTAATTTCATTTGCCTATAAATTTGAAAATTAACAATGCAAGAGAATATCATTTGAAGGGTAGAATTGTTGCGATAATTCTATATAGTAGACTATTTCTCAGCTAAAAGAGTCATCCAGTGGCCGGCAAAGCCAGTCAGTCCCTTTGTGAAAATTTCACAACCGCATCAATGATAAAATTTCTCGACTGCATGGAAATCTTGTGGCATGTTCAAACTTGGGATAGCTTAGCATTATTACAGTGATCTCAGGACAACTTGATAACTTGAAGATGTTTGTTTGCTTGTTAAGGTTTTGCAACCATTTGACTATAGCTCAACTTTCTTTTTTAATGTTTTATGTCTGCACTTTCTCATCCATCATATATTTCTTTACTAATTTATGTCTGTCTCGTAGTAATTAGAATGAGTTGAGCTAAGCAGAACTCTAATGTACTGTATCTAGTTTCAGTCCCCTCCCTTCATCTGCATCTTTTTCTGGCCTTAGCCCTTAGGTTTTTTGTTATGATCGATCACTAGTATTTATTTTTTCTTTTACGGCTTATGATGGAACAGAGCCAAAATTTTACTCTTCTAATATTGGAAAGTATGAGGTGAACTCTATTTCCCATAATCAATCAAGTCAAGGTCCACCGTTAGTTGTACAAAAGGAAACCACTAAACAACAACTAATATCTTCTTTTTCATCTAGTTGACATTCATATTTTTGGATTTTGACAGTGGCTTGCTATTGTCTTAATTTGTTTTATACTCTTAAGACACGAGAAGATCCAATGCAACCTGAAATGAGAGCTGACATCGGCAAAGGCAATGAAAAGTCTACATACAGATGATCCTTTACCTGGTTCATAAGCCAATGGTGAATTGTCACATGAAATATCTCCACTACACCCAGCAAAGCTCATGCGCCAGGTGCATATCAAATTTTCTACTTATCATTTTGCATCTTTTGATATTCAGAATTCATCACGACTCTTTATTGCACTTCAGAGGTTGCGTCAAGAAAGGAGGGATCATCGTGCTTCAAAACTAATGAAACAAGACAAGGAGACTGAGATTCAGATACAAGCAGCTGCTATGCTATCAACTTCAGTGTCAAGGGTTAATATGGTATCTGGAGGAAAGAATATGAAAATCCAAATTCTGATTCTACTTTGAAACTTATGCGTGACCAGATCATAATGGCCAAAGCTTACGCTAGCATTGCAAAAGATAAGAATACAAGTGCTCTCCATGACTCTCTAATTAAGCATTCCAGAATTTTGACACTAAGCCTTGACCTGCAAGGGATGGTGAATGGTGCAGTGGAGATAGAATTGACAAATACTCCGTACTTGAACAGAATTTTGATCCATATGCGTGTGGTACATCACTGGAAATGGAATATATCATCGTTGGTAAGACCAATTTTCTCTAGTCAATAGCTAAAACAACATTTCTAACTTTATCTTTTCTTTTTCCTTCCCGTAACATCTTATTAAAATATATTGAACGGGATATTCTGTGATGGGCCGAGCCCAATACTTCGCTACGAGCTAGGGGCCCAACGGGCCCGCCAAAGGACCGACTACGAAGGATCCGATCAAGACCTAGGTTATGGCCCCTCCAACAACGGATGGCGGTCGTCGCCACTGAGCGACCAAGCCCATCCAAGCGACGAGCCAACACCCCCTTGAGCAAAGGTTCGGACCTTAGCCCGTCGATACGTCAGGAAGAGGTCGTCGATAATGAGCTACGGCCCACATAACGACGAGCCTTTCCCGCCGCGCCAAACGGATCTCTTCCAAGAGTAAGCGTCGTCGTTGAACGACCAACTCTCGCTGCTGCTCGCTCGTCGGAGTCATCTCTCAAGGAGACGACCCAATGGGACATACAGTTCCAGGTCGTCCCTTCCTTTAGCTTCCTCAGCGAGCTTGATTAATTGGCTAATTAGGGATAATGTCAGACCTACCACAGTGCCTTGTTACACGTGCAATCATATAACCGGTAATATTGCCAAAAGGTGTGCAGGTTGACTTTCCTTTATAAGCTAAGCTACTTATCAATGTCAGGCGCTGCAGTGTCCTTGTTTAGGCGGACCAACCCCAGCGTGACACGTGTACGCCTAGGGAAACAAGATGATCCAACGGATAGGAGCAACCCAATCCAACGGTTCAGATGGAAACCCTAATATCATTACATCCACTATAAATATGGGAACAAAACATGGACAAAGGTAATGCATTTCTGCATATTTCACGTATACACACACGTTCCATAATATTTACACCATTTTCCAGTCCATCAACTGATTCTCACGCCGGAGGGGCTTGCCGGAAAACCCCCGGCGCAGTTTCACGGTTGTTTCTTGTGGTGTGCAGATCACGAAGCTAGCTCAATCACCTGCTGGACACGATAACTGAGCCCATTACACATTCCTGCGCGATCAGATTGGTTCCATTGCCGGGAATCGTTTTGTCAGTGATCTTAAACAATAGAAACACAGCCGGAAAGACCTGGAAAAATGGTGTCAGACGGACACACGGCAAGCAAATCCACCGGAGAAGAAGGCGCACCTCCTCCCCCTCAGCAAGGCCAGCAAGGAAACCCTAGACCACCCTCTCCACCTAGGAACCCTAACTTAAGGGTTACCAGGTCACAAGGGGTGGTTGATGGTACAGGCCTTCAAACGGCAAGAAGAAGAGAAAAAGGACCTGTGCAACTGAGCGTCAGAGGCGACCTCCACCGGAGAGGAGGCCCGAGACAACCACCGCACGACATGCGAGAGGTCCATCTAACCCACACCTCGACAGAGCCGCTTTCCTCGTCGAGAGAGCTAATGCCCTACAAGAATTCCTGCAAATCCAGAACGAGCTCATCCAAATGGCTGCGCCTCAAGCCCCACAGGCGTCCCACCATACTGTCTCGTCCGGAAGAAGAAGGAATCGAAGGAGAGAAGGTCGTCAAGAGAACTTGGCTGCAGGAGAGGAGCAAGTGGTGCCCCAGATTGATCTTAGAGACCACATCAACCAGCGTCGTAGTGAAGGAATACCATCTCAGCAACGACGAGATGAGGAGCGAGAGCCTCGTAGAGTATTGGCTGTCGAAAACCCTGAAATGATTCAGAATCAAGTTGTTCAGGGTCGTCTGATGACTCCTTCGCTGAGAAATGAACGAGCGCAGAGTTATAGGGAGAGAACCCGTACTCCCCCTCGTCGTGAACGAGAGGTATCCAGATCCTACAGGCCATCTCCACCGCTAAGCTACAGGGAGAGATCTATCTCCCGACGACCCGCCCCCACCGAGAGGCAACGGTCTAACACCGTTACCCGGGGGCCTCGTCGAGATGGGATCCCCCATGCCGGCCCAGCAGGAGAAGTTGATATGAGAGAGTTCTTAAGACTCAAGCGTCAGGTGGAAGAACTGACGAACAAAAGAAACAAGGTGGATAGCGACGACTCGGAAGATGATTGTGGCACCATGAACCCCTTAGCACCATGGATGCTAGAGACGGGACCCCCAGAACCTGGTTTTAAGCTTCCCGATTTGAAACAATATGACGGCTCTACAAGCGCCATAGATCACATGCAACATCTTGAGGCCCAGATGTATGTGGTGGCCCGAGCCTCCGGACACGACGATGTCATGTGTAAGGCCCTAACAAGCACGCTGACTGACGCTGCTTTACGATGGTTTAGAGGCCTTCCCAAGGGGAGCATCGAGTCGTGGAAACAAATGAAAAAAAAGTTTTTGGGAAGATTTGCAACGGCGGGAGATCGTCGCAAGACCATCAACGACCTAAGCAACATCTCACAGGGGGCCAACGAAAGCTCTATGAGCTATTTCAAAAGATTTAAGAAGTTAGTGGACCAGATCGATGAAGACCTGACTGACAGGGAGATTATTAATTGTTTCAGACACGGCGTTGTTTCCTCCACCCTGGACTACGAGCTACAAGTCCATCCAGCCAAGTCTCGAAAGGATCTCTATGCCGAGGCGTACGCAGTGGCCGAGGCCGAGGAAAGAAAGCTACAAAGAGAAGGAAAGGCCGTCGATGAGGGCGAGACGGCCAAGTCAAGAAAGGAGAAGGCTGGAGATAAGGGAAAAGGCAAGCAAGTAAAAGCCGAAAAGGTCCCAGAGTCATACACTCCCCTGACAGTGTCAAGGGCTGAAATTTTAAGCAACGTGGATTTTGGCCCGGCGCCAAAGATGAACCCCAACGGGAAGGGGAAGAAAAATTTGAATAGATATTGTGAGTATCATCGGGACAAGGGGCACGATACTGAGGAGTGTTTCAGTTTGAAGAAAATTATTCAGAGATGGATTGATGATGGTCGTCTCCAGGAGTATGTGAGGAAGGATCGTCAGGCGGCCAACACGAGAGCTGCTAACAACGACCCTCTGGAGAGGCAGCCAAGAATGGTCTTGGTAATTTCTGAAGAAACGAGCAAAAATCAAATAAAGAGCGCCATCTACCATCTCAAGAAGGCCCCTCATGTTCCACAGAAGTCAGAGATTCCAAACGACGTAATAAGTTTTTTTCCCTACGAGCTAGCGGCCAATCCATTGGCACGTCAACAGACGCTGGTCATCCCCGGCTACATCGACAACTGTGAGTCCAGACGGATTCTAATCGATACTGGGGCGGCCAAAGACATTTTGTTTTACAACGTCTACCAACGGATGGGTCTACCCGATAGCCGCCTAAGTCCTTACTTAGGTCGTCTAGAGGGATTCACCAACCACCGAGTAGACGCAAAGGGCCAAATTGACCTTCCAGTTGACATTGGAGAACACCCATTAAGAACCATCAAAACTGTGACTTTTATTGTGATTGACGTCGTCAGTGACTACCACGCAATTCTTGGCCAACCTGGCCAAGCCGCTTTGGGGATCGTCGCCTCGGTCCCTCATCAACGAGTCAAATTTCCTACACGTGCTGGAGTTGGATGTGTGTTGGGAACGGCCCCAGAATTCCTAGAGCATGTGCTGAAGGCAAAGCGGACCATTGAAATAGACGACCCAGATCACATTGTGAAGCTTTCCAAGTCTGTTAAGCAAACGACGACATCATATGCCACCGTCTCGACCATCAAGTGTGTCGACGACCCAGAAATCTTTGTCGAAACATTCATGGACGACCAAGCTGCAGAGCCACAACTTTTGGTCGCCCACGAATCGGGGGCCGAGCTAGACAAGCTTATTGAGGACGAGGTTCCAGACCTGACCCCTGAGGCAAGAAGGAAAATTAAAGAAATTGTTATCGAATCCATGGACTTCAGAGATGACGCTCCTGAGATGAAGCCGGCCGACGAGCTGAAGGAGCTGGCTATCAATCCAAACTACCCAGAGCAGAAAATCAAACTGGGGTCTCAGTTATCCACTGAGGAGAGGGAAGAGATAATCTCCCTACTCAAACAAAACCTCGATGTTTTTGCCTGGAGGGTTGAGGATATGAAGGGTATCAAAGAGGAGGTAGCCGTCCATAGGCTAGGAGTGAACCCCACGATGAAGTTCAAGGAGCAAAGGTGCAGAATTTTTTCGACGGAGAAAGAGATCGCCATCAAACAGGAGATTGAGAAGTTACTAAGTGCTGGGATTATTGTGGACGCTGGGTTCACAACGTGGCTGGCGAACGTGGTTCTCGTCAAAAAACCCAACGGAAAATGGAGGCTTTGCGTAGATTTCACCGACCTAAACTTGGCGTGCCCCAAAGATAGTTACCCCTTGCCCAGAATCGACAAGCTCGTCGACTCTGTGGCCGGTCATACAACTTTGAGCTTTCTTGACGCGTACTCTGGCTATCACCAAATCAAGATGGCCGAAGAGGATATTCCGAAGACGGCCTTTCAGGCCGCAGGGGGAACTTACTGTTATACGAAGATGCCCTTTGGGCTCAAAAATGTCGGGGCCACGTACCAAAGAATGATCAACAAAGTGTTCAAGGACCAGCTCGGAGACAACCTGGAAGCGTATATCGACGACATGGTTGTCAAGTCCAAGAAAAGAAAACATGTCGACGACCTACAGCAGACTTTCACCAACCTTCGAGCGAATGACATGGTCCTCAATCCAGCCAAGTGCGTTTTTGGAGTTGCAGCAGGAAAATTTTTGGGGTTTATGCTTTCACAGCGGGGAATTGAATCCAACCCCGAAAAAATCAAGGCTCTGGTTGATATGGCAGAACCAAAGAACATCAAGGAGGTTCAACGTTTGAACGGACGAGTAGCGGCCTTGGGTCGTTTTATTTCCAAGTCCGCCGAAAGATCACTCCCATTTTTCAAAGCTCTCCGGGGTGCTAAGGAATTCAAATGGACGGAAGAATGTTCCCAGTCATTCAGTCAGCTAAAAGAGTATCTTGGCTCCCCACCACTCCTCCAAAGCCCCGTCGCAGGGGAAAATCTCTATGTTTACCTCTCGGCGAGCGACAAAGTCGTCGCCTCCGTAATGGTTAGGGAGGAGGATGGAACACAGAGGCCAGTTTACTATGTTAGCAAAGCTTTGTCAGACATAGAAACCCGCTATTTCAACGCGGAGAAGATTGCTTATGCTCTCGTCATCACAGCACGAAAGCTACGAGCTTACTTCTCTGCTCACCCCATCATTGTTTACACCAACGCCCCACTTCGGAAAATTTTGCATCGCCCTGAAAGTTCCGGCCGTCTTCTCAACTGGAGCATTGAATTAACTGAGTTTGATATTCAGTACAGGGCGAGGAAAACCATACAAGCACAGTCATTGGCAGACTTCCTGGTTGAAACATCATTCAGTGTTGACGACGACCAAAGGCCGCCTCAGAAAAGCTGCAAAGGCAAGGAGGTCGCCGACAAACCAGAAGAATTAATCTTGCCCGCAGGCTGTTGGAAAAATTTTTCAGATGGATCGGCGACAAGAGAGCTCAGTGGGGCCGGGATCGTTCTCGTCGAGCCAGAAAATGGCACAGTTTTTGAAGAAGTATTGAGATTCAAATTCCAAGCGTCGAACAACCAAGCCGAATACGAAGCGCTCGTAGCGGCCATCGAGTATGCGAAGTGTTTTGGAGCCACTAAGATCGCAGCGTTTTGTGATTCTCAGTTGATTGTTAACCAAGTGCGTGGAGACTATCAGGTCGTCGACTCCACCCTACAGAAGTATCATTCATTGGTCGGCGAGTTAATTCAGGGGCTGGAATTTTGGGCCATCCAGAGAATTGCCCGTGAAGACAATGAACACGCCGACCTACTCTCCAAGTTAGCAACAGACCAACTCCCTGAAGACGAGCATGGCAACCACTTGGCTTATCTCGAACAGCCAGCCTATAAGCGAGTAAAAGTCATGTGCATGGGAGACGGTCCGAGGTGTTGGATCGACGAGCTGAAAGCATTTATTGAAAAAGATGAGTTACCAAGTGATGAAGTTTTGGCACGACAAGTCAAGAGAAAGGCAGCCAGATTCTCGGTCGTAGAAGGTGAACTGTACAGACGATCTATCACCAGGCCGCTGTTAAAATGCGTCCACCCTGATAAGGTAATTCAATTGCTTTTTGAAGTGCATCAAGGAGAGTGCGGAGGCCATCCTGGGGCCCGTACATTGGCTGATAAGTTAATTACCATGGGGTATTACTGGCCCCATCTCCGAGAAGATGCCAAGCAGTTCGTAAGAAAATGTGATACTTGCCAACGTTTTGCCGATCTCCCCAAACTCCCGACGACTGAGCAGACCCCGGTCATGGCAGCATGGCCGTTCGACATGTGGGGTGTTGATTTGATTGGGCCATTTCCACAGGCCAAGGGGGGAGTGAAGTATGTAATTGTGGCGGTTGATTATTTTTCCAAGTGGGTGGAGGCCAAAGCTCTAAACAAGATTACGGAGAACAATGCCCTAAGCTTCATCCATGACTCAATATGGTGTCGCTTTGGAATCCCAAGGGTAATTGTTTCTGACAATGGTCTACAATTCTCAAGGAAGTTTGAACAAGAATTGAACAGAATGGGCGTCAAGCATTCTAAGTCGTCTGTTGCCTATCCCCAAGGCAATGGGCAGGCTGAAGCAGCGAACAAGCTCGTCTTGTCAGCCCTGTGCAAAAATCTTGAAGGACGGAGTACGAGATGGTTGGACGAACTCCCTTCGGCTCTCTGGGCAGTCCGCACAACCACCCGGGGGCCTACGGGGGAAACCCCATTTGCTTTGGCCTATGGCTCTGAGGCCATGGCTCCCGCCGAGCTTCAGCTTCCCACAGATAGAGTGGCTCTCTACGACGTTGAAAGGAACATACACAACAGACAGGTCGATCTAGACCTTGTGGACGAGCGAAGATTGGACGCCCAATTGAGAATGGAGAATTACAAGAAAAGAACCAAGGCGTACCATGATAAGAAAGTGAGGAAAAGGTTCTTTAAGGTCGGTGATCATGTTCTCAGAAAAATTGAAGCAACGGGACTCAAGGCCCGTCAAAACAAACTCTCTCCCAACTGGGAAGGACCATACATCGTCACCAGTGTGGTCAGAGAAGGAACCTACCATCTAGCCCGGCCAAACGGTGAACAATTGAAGCATCCATGGCACGCTAATCATCTCACGAAGTATTACATCTGAGATCGTCGTCAACCATCAGCGCCCTCAGGGCATCATACTTGTGGTTCTATTGTAACTTTTTCAATCATTTTTTGAAAATTTTGGAAGTTTGTAAGGGATAATCTATAAATCCCAGAAGTCTTAGAAAAGTAATCAAATTGTCAATGTACGATTGTTGATCATTATCAATGGAAACTCGTCACTTCGCTGAACTTCGTCCATTACAAACTCAAGAAGCTTAAAACGGTTGAAGCTTGACTTCGACCCTTACAATCACTTTGATCAAGTATAAAGATCAGTCGAAGCAAAGACTTTGACACTTACATTCACTTTAACCAAGTATAAAGGTTAGACGAAGCCAGACTTCGTCGAATGCTATAACGGAGTAAGACGACTCGTCCATAGAACCTTGTCTACGAGCAAAGACCTATGGACCTTCGTACTATTCCTACGAGCCATTGAGAAGTTGAGAGAAAATACAAGGTTGAACAAAGATCGGCCATATTAGGACGACCCAAGTTCTGATCGTCACTTACAACGACTATACACTTGTCCTCAAACTTACTCACCAAATAAGTTATCACATGCTATCTACGTTAACACAGATTAACTAGCAGAAAACTATAGCATTGAATAACGAAAACGTCAAGCAAACATTGTACGACCCCCTCTAAACTGCGAGGAAACGGGTCAGTTTACAAAACACGATTGTTTAAAACGATGTTTGGAACCACAAAACCAAAGACGAAACATTGTTTACCATATTAAAAACGATCTCAGAAAAATCAAATGATTACTAGGGATCAACATTGGCTGGAGCTGCATCAGGATCGGGGCCGCTTTCGACGAAGTGTGCATAGTAGGCATCAAAGTTCCCTGGGACGACGGCGGGGACGGGCCACTCGTCCTTCCCATCCTTAGCATCGTCTTCCCTTATGATAAGGAAGTCGTTATCGGTGAAAGGGACAAGGGGATGGACCGAACGAGCTTCGTCGTCGTATGACTCCTCAGTGCAGAGGTCAGCCAGCTTCCTGATAGAAAGCAGATCTTTCGTTATCGGATCCACCAAGAGCCGCCTAGCCATATGCTTGGCCCCATCCTTAAAAAAGCCACTAACTTTCTGTGTAATCAGCTGGAGGCACTCAGTACTCTCCTTAAACTCCTTAACAGCATCAAGTCTGGCTTGGACCAAGGCGGCATCATGACTCGTCTTCATCTCTTCAATCTGTGCACGAGCGGAGTCAAAACTGGCCGTCATCTTCTTGAGCCTATTCTCACAAACCCGAAGGCCATCCTCAAACACCTTCGAATCAGCCTCGGCTTTGGATTTCCCTTCCTTCAAGAGGTCAACCTCCTTCAAGACCTCATTCTTCTGATTCATCAAAGACTCGTAGGCAGCAGTTAGCTCACCCACGTTGGCCTCAGCTTCTTTCAACTTCTTCTCAGCCTCTTCCTTGGCCGCAACAGACTGGATCAGCTGTTCATTTTCCTTCTGCTCGGCGTCTAGGCATGCCTTAAAATCTGCCGTCATGGCATCCATCATCGACATCATCTGCGACAACGAATTCATTATTATTACAAGTGTGAAACGACGAGAGATGCATGAAAAATGGAAGACTGAATTACCTCAGTTTGCAGCAACCCAAAGCGGGCGTGGTAGGTCCCAGGCTTCGTCTTGGCCTCCCTCATCTGGCGGACGAGCTCGACGTCCCTGCCTCGTTTCATCGTAGCCGCCCCCAGGATGAGAGCAGGGCCACTTCTTGCCAAGCAAGGAATCCCAGAGAGCGGGGGAACTTTGGCCAACTTGGTTGCCATTTCCATGGCCTTATCTCTAGTAAGGACCCCTGACGACGAGCCAGGAGTGTCGGCCCTTGGAGTAGAGGGTTCAGACGAGCTGGGTGGGTCGTCGGCGGTTTTCTTATTCTTTTCTCTCCTCCCTTCAGAGCCGACGGGATGATCTTCCCTCTTTCTGGAGACCTGACCACCTGCCTCACGCAGCTCTGGGTTTGAGTCCGAGCTTTCCACCGTCTCCACAATAATTTGATCACCTCCTTCAACGACGACCCGTTGGTCCTCAGCATCAACAGCGGCTCTTTCAGGCGCGTCCACTTGCAATTGACGACCGCCAGTATTCAGTCCCCCAGCTACGGGCTGTCTTTCAATCATCGGAATGACCTCAGCATTGTCCTTGGGGAGCTCCTCATTTCTCGTCGTCATGTTCTCCTGACGGTTATAGATGGCATCGGACGTGGCCCTTTCCTTCCTCTTGGAACCCCTTTGGTTAGCTCGGATTGCTCCACTCATTATTCTAGCCTCGATTTTGTCGGCGTCGGATTGTGTAAGAACTGCAGGACAGACAAGAGAGGTTAAGTTTTGTACGACGAGACAAAAGGCAAATTTATCAAAATGAAAAGACAAGTTCAGAGAGTTCAACCCCCAATCATTTCAAGGTGGTCACAACAGTCTTCCGGATGCTCGATGCGTGCCCCGGCGCAAACAACGCAATTATCCCCAAAAGTCAACTGATCATGAACAACCCAAACAGGGTACCTAGCGTCGAGGCCCACTTTCACCAAGGGATCGGGTCCATACGACGGCTTTGACATCATGTCGGCCCTGATATATCCCCACTGGGAAGCTTCAATATCCTTATAAGACACCCAGCCACGGTCCAGCAAGGCATCAATCTTCTCCTTTAGAGCTTCAGCCCAAGGGGCCGGCCACACGTAGTCGTCGGTAACCATTCTTTGGTCTTGGGGGAACGGAAACTGCCACCCTACTCTGCTCTCGACGACTATCATGTGATTCTCCCAGCCATACACCTTATTTGGGATGTCTAAGAAAAAATTTCGTGTGTTTCTGATTGAGGACACACTCACCACGGATTTCCCTTTGGAGGTAGTCCGGGCCGTCCGATAGTATTGGCGGAATACCTTATTACATGGCTCGTAGCCAAGAAATCTGCAGACGACGATGAAACCGGACAAAATTCTAATGGTGTTGGCACTGACCTCCATGGGAACACACGACGAGTCTTCCAAGAACTCGTTGATGAAGGGGTCAAGAGGTAACCTCAATCCAAACTCAAACTGTTTGTAGAAAAATGCCACCTTCTCCTTGCTGGTCAGAAGGGATTGACGACGAGGCTCATACTCGGCCAGACTAAGATACTCAAGCTTATATGTCGAAGCCTGAACTCTGAAGGAGTCTCGTAGGGCGTTAATCATTTGTTTGCCGACGTCCGTCTTCCTGAGAGCAATTTTGGGTAGAGCCCATCTCCCTTCTGCACCACCACCGAATCCTCGTCCATACCCTCCAGCACTTGCGCTTGTAGGGAAGGCATCAACAATCTGAGTGCCTGCAGCGCTGGTGCTAGCCTCATTGATTTTTGGGATTGGTTGGTTAGGACGACCGTCGTGATCCATTGCTACAAAACAAGAAAGAGCAAGGGAATCAGTCCTAACGTTCTCAGGTGACGACCTATCTAACGGCGCCCTAGATTCCCCTGTGGCCAAACACCTAAGTGAATCACGACGGGATAAGGAGTAGTTGGCTCGTATATGATTGGGTAAATCGTTCATGGATCTAATGGGTGTCACCCGTGGATCATCTTCCTCAAACTCCCCAAGAGCCTCACCAACTGGAAATCCTAGGGGCTCATTTTCAAAATCGAACTTTACCAAAATAGATGAACACTCAATCAAAGGAATCTCCCTCCAGATACCCCTAAAACACTTATACACCCTTTAATTTAACCCAAAACCAAATTTGACCCCTCTCTCAAAGCTTATGGTTCTGGGCCCCATATAAATCAATATTGAAACACCAAGAAATGCCCAGAAAGTTAAGAACAATCAAAGGATAATACCTGGTGAAGAACTTGCCGGCGAATGCTCCGATGAGTTTTCCGGCGGAAGGTCGAAGAAATCTCTTATCCAAGCTCCCAGACGTCTCACATACGGAGTAGTCAGAACAGTTCGGTACGCCGGAAGCGGTGGTTCTTATTCGCCGGATTCTCTTGCTGGTGGTCGGAAATCGCCCTTACTGATTGCTCTCAATGCACAAAAATTACGTAGAGTTTGAAATGGAGGAGGGAGAAAGCTTTTATACTTGGGGAAGATGAGGAGTTGGTACCTGGGAAACCCAAACGGCGAAATGATGGGATCATTAAATACCCGCTGTAATTTCCAAGAAGGATGTCCCATCACGGGACACGTGTCAATTAATAGAGGGATCCCAGCCGCCCACGTCATCAATACTGACGTCACCATAATTCAAAATTCAAATTGACGGTCGTACGAATAACCTTGGAGGGAATACGACAACTTCTGGCCCGTCAAGATGACCCATGAGTTAGGGGCCACTGAACGGGATATTCTGTGATGGGCCGAGCCCAATACTTCGCTACGAGTTAGGGGCCCAACGGGCCCGCCAAAGGACCGACTACGAAAGATCCGATCAAGACCTGGGTTATGGCCCGTCCAACAACGGATGGCGGTCGTCGCCACTGAGCGACCAAGCCCATCCAAGCGACGAGCCAACACCCCCTTGAGCAAAGGTTCGGACCTTAGCCCGTCGATACGTCAGGAAGAGGTCGTCGATAATGAGCTACGGCCCACATAACGACGAGCCTTTCCCGCCGCGCCAAACTGATCTCTTCCAAGAGTAAGCGTCGTCATTGAACGACCAACTCTCGCTGCTGCTCGCTCGTCGGAGTCATCTCTCAAGGAGACGACCCAATGGGACATACAGTTCCAGGTCGTCCCTTCCTTTAGCTTCCTCAGCAAGCTTGATTAATTGGCTAATTAGGGATAATGTCAGACCTACCACAGTGCCTTGTTACACGTGCAATCATATAACCGATAATATTGCCAAAAGGTGTGCAGGTTGACTTTCCTTTATAAGCTAAGCTACTTATCAATGTCAGGCGCTGCAGTGTCCTTGTTTAGGCGGACCAACCCCAGTGTGACACGTGTACGCCTAGGGAACAAGATGATCCAACGGATAGGAGCAACCCAATCCAACGGTTCAGATGGAAACCCTAATATCATTACATTCACTATAAATATGGGAACAAAACATGGACAAAGGTAATGCATTTCTGCATATTTCACGTATACACACACGTTCCATAATATTTACACCATTTTTCAGTCCATCAACTGATTCTCACGCCGGAGGGGCTTGCCGGAAAACCCCCGGCGCAGTTTCACGGTTGTTTCTTGTGTTATGCAGATCACGAAGCTAGCTCAATCACCTGCTGGACACGATAACTGAGCCCATTACACATTCCTGCGCGATCATATATATATATATATATATATATATATATATATATATATATATTTATATATTTATATATATACTCCCTCCGTCCCAGCCCACTTAGGAAATTTTGAAATGGCACGGGAATTAAGGAATATTATTATAGTATTAGGAGAGAGAATGAGTGGAAAAAGTATTGTGAGTGTGAAAAATTAAATAGGAGAGAGAATGAGTGGAGGGAATAGTAATTATAATGGTGTTGTGAGTATTAAAATAATGTAGGAGAGAGAATGAGTGGAGAGAATAGTGATTTAAGGTTTCCATTTTGGGAATTCTTAAGTGAAGTGGGACGTCCAAAATGGAAAGTTTTCTTAAATGAGGTGGGACGGAGGGAGTATATATATATTCACATTTACATAGTTCAACATTACGAGGGAAAATATCAAGTTTCTTTTTATGCTTATTGTATTCATTTACCATACACATTTACAAAAAAAAAAAAAAAAGGCTACTAAAGAAGCTGTCGCTTAGAGTGCTACCAAAACGAAACTTAAAATCATAGCACCAAAAGAACTGTCTCTGTTGGATACGTTGACAAAACACTAATAATACAGCACCATTTTGGTGATGAAAAAGCAAATAATTAACACACTTGAGCTGCCTCCCAAAAATAGACTCTCTTTTGACTTGTCAAACCCTTGGGAGGAAAATGCAGATACAAACCATTCATCACCAAGACTACATCAGCCTTAAATTGTTTAACAAATTCATTTTACATTAACACGCAGAGAAAATTAATAAATACAACTACGAGCAACCATACCTCTTTTCTTTTTCTTTTCCTTTTTTTTTTTTCTCTGAATAACAAACATAGTTAGTCTAGTGACTTCACTTTCAGTATGTTTCAAGCTACAGTTGGTCGATCTGGTAACCAGAATGATACTACAAGATAATACTCCCTCCGTCCCAAAATGTTTGTCCAATTTGACTTTTTTGTTAAACTTTGACCACAAATATATGACAATTTAATTATGTTCATGAAATTCTAAAAATTCCTATTGATTCACCATTAATAATATTATCAACAACAACTTTTAGAATTTCATGAACATGATTAATCTCTCATAAATTTGTGGTCAAAGTTCAACAAAAAAGTCAAATGGAACAAACATTTTGGGACGGAGGGAGTATTTGAAATGCTTTTAGGACATGATAAAGTTACCATATATTGTGTCTTCTCATTTCTCGGATTCCTCTTGTTGAGTCAAGGTTGTTCCTGATTTTCTCGGATACTTTCCCAGAACGTCCAAAACCATCACACGTTTCACCTCCCTTGCTGCATGTCATGTCAGGGAGGAATAATTCAAAATATGAAACAATTAGCATCCATAGATATACATATACATATATATTCTGACGAGTAACTAGAACTCGTTCAATTGTACTGGTCACAAGTATACCTATAAATGCTTGCAAATATAGGCAATAAGTCACATAAAGTGAACTCTAAATCAAGTGACAAGTATAATGTTGTGGCCACTGGCCAATTATCATTTCCTAGACATGACATTAACGTGTTGGTTGGTGCACAAAAATGGGAAGGACTATATCGACTATTTGAAATTATAATGGACTAGTATGCATGGACTTATTTCTCATCGTCGTGTTTGGGTCACATTATAACTCTACAAAATAAAGAACAGGAATACGCTGCAGCAGAATAACTTGAACAGATAAGAACACAGTAGCCATTATGGAATTATCGAGCCTAAGCCCCCTCTAAATTCCAAACCTGTTGAAAATGCATGCAAGTGTCTGCCCAAGGCCTGATGCTCCAAGCCCCATGGCAAAACTAAGAGATCGGCCAACTAGAAAAATGCCCTATACCCTTCCAATTAATAGACTTTAACCCTTCTCAATATCAGATCTTTATCACCTGCAGACTATTGCAGGGTCTGAGGTGGAGCAACCTCAGATTGCCGCCTCTTTAACTGCAACCACATGGAATGTCAACGGTACGTAATAAATTCTTGGAGCCAGAGGTATTTGATGATAATATTAAGCTAGGGAGCAAGTTGTCTGGTTATGAAAGAGAGTAAGAGAGACAAAGACGTAAGTGCACCAGGCCCCAGATTAGAGTAACAAGTGACTTGACTACCGCACGAGCATAAGCCAAAATAGTGTCAAACTGTCAATGACATGTCAGCACTTAAGACTGCGGTCCTCCTTATGTGCTTGACATTTGGCGTGATCACCTTTGTCAGCTAGTATCGAAGTTACCCTGTGCACCAATTAAGATTGAAATAAGGCGGCGATTAAGTTTATTCAGATTCATTTGAGTGTCTTTGCATGATAATTGATACCTTAAACTATTGTACCATGTAATGTACATCGTACAATAGTTTAACCGGAATAAAGCCAATTGCTTTCCCTAACTGAGAAAACTCAAGTCATCACTTCAGCCCTTGTGACTAGGTCCAGCAATGCAGCTTTACTTTCCCTCATAACTCATACTAGGCTTACACCTTATCCACTAGCCACAAGAACATTTTGTCCAGTGTGTCAAACCAGCCTTCATCCAGGGACGGAGGCATGTAAAGGCAAGGGGGGTCAAATTGACTCCCCTGAATTTTCTAACTTTGCCCTTGAAGCCCCTTTGATTTATAACAAAAAACAAATGTGTGTAACTTTGACTGAAATTCATAATCCTCCCCCCCCCCAAGTTTAATAATAAAAAGGACTTTTTACCAAAAACTCACTCAAAAACATGCTATTTACAAAAAAAAACATGTAAGTTGTGATTTTACAAAAAACTATTTAGCTAAATATGAATATTACAAAAAACTATTTTGCACACAAAACACACACCCATCTCTCTTTACCCTCTCTATATTTACCCAACCCAACTCCGGTGACAAGCTTCCCTCCGGTGACCACCTTCCCCACCTCCGGCGACCACCTCCGGCGAATACTTTGCAGCAGGCTATTTTGTTTGGGCTGTGTTGATTGCCAATTTGGCTCGCATTGGATATGAAGAGAAAAACATGTATATGGCTGCATATGATTGGAGGCTGTCGTTTCAGAACACGGAGGTATACTGTGAAACTGATTCCTTTAACATGAACTCCAACTAATTCTCGGGTGCTTTGAATCTTTTGAATCATTGCTTCCCAACAATATTTAACATAAGATCATAATGAACTTACATGTGACGTGGCTGTTTTACTAATTAATGATGAAATGCAACATTTAATACCTTTTTCCAGAAAAGTAGGCATATTTTCGTACTCTTGATATATTACTGTTCATGGCGAATTTACACATTGCCAACTACTTGACCAGATACGAGATCAAACTCTTAGCAGGATAAAAAGTAATATTGAACTCATGGTAGCTACAAGCGGGAAAAAAGTGGTTGTAATTCCTCATTCAATGGGTGTTTTGTACTTCTTGCATTTTATGAAATGGCTGTTTATCAGTTGTTTATCAATTGTTTGTCATGTTTATCAGTTGTTTATCATGTTTATCAGTTGTTTATCATGTTTATCAGTTGTTTATCGGTTGTTTATCAGTTGTTTATCATGTTTATCATTTGTTTATCAGTTGTTTATCATGTTTATCAGTTGTTTATCAGTTGTTTATCATGTTTATCAGTTGTTTATTGGTTGCTTATCAGTTGTTTATCATGTTTTTCTCTTCATATCATGTTTATCAGTTGTTTATTGGTTGCTTATCAGTTGTTTATCATTGGATATGAAGAGAAAAACATGTTTATCAGTTGTTTATCATTTGTATCAGTTGTTTATCAGTTATTTTATCAGTTGTTTATCATTTGTATCAGTTGTTTATCAGTTATTTTATCAGTTGTTTATCATTTGTATCAGTTGTTTATCAGTTTTTATCAGTTGTTTATCATTTGTATCAGTTGTTTATCAGTTATTTTATCAGTTGTTTATCATTTGTATCAGTTGTTTATCAGTTATTTTATCAGTTGTTTATTAGTTATTTTATCAGTTGTTTTTATCAGTTGTTTATCATTTGTATCAGTTGTTTATCAGTTTTTATCAGTTGTTTAACATTTGTATCAGTTGTTTATCAGTTATTTTATCAGTTGTTTATCAGTTATTTTATCAGTTGTTTTTATCAGTTGTTTATCATTTGTATCAGTTGTTTATCAGTTATTTTATCAGTTGTTTATCAGTTGTTTATCATTTGTATCAGTTGTTTATCAGTTGTTTTTATCAGTTGTTTATCATTCGTATCAGTTATTTATCAGTTGTTTATCATTTGTATCAGTTGTTTATCAGTTATTTTATCAGTTGTTTATCAGTTGTTTTTATCAGTTGTTTATCATTTGCAAGGAAGTGGTATCAAGAGGCGATGATTTTTAGATTGTTGTTGCTATGAGATGGATTGTTCTCACTAAATGATTTTTTTTTAAATTGTTCATGATCAATTATATTTGTGTAAAACTTAAAGTTTGAAAATGAATGACAAGATTGTTTTACATTTTATGTTTATTTTTTTTATTTTTTTTTAAGAAAATAGTGCTTTCAATTTACAAAAGTAGTTTTTTGTAATTTTTATAAAAGTTTTTTGTAATTTCCATCTTGTGTGTATTTTTTGTAATTTCCATCTTTTAAAATGAGTTTTTTGTAAATGCCCCAAATAAAAAAGCATATGCATTATGTTTATTTATCAGTTATTTTACAGTCTTGTCTTTCAATGTTCTCTTAATAGTCATTTTGAGCATAAGTTCAAAAAAACTTAATTTGTCTCCTTATCTATCGTTCATATGCTTTATAGATTACATAATTTTCTCTTTTCACGATTTAAAACTTTTAAATAACTATAGTTTTTAATTTAGATGTAACAAAAGATTGGAGTCCACGCCTTTCATAATTTACGTTTTAGAACATAAAATCATGAGGATTGCATTTGTAAGAAACTTGAAATCTCAATGTGATTTAGTTTTTATAGTTATCTTAAACAAATGTCTTCACCCCCCCCCCTGACTCATTGTCCTGGCTGAGTCCCTGTCTTCATCAGTATGTCAACTCTCACCTTCACCCCTGTCCAGCAGCAGTTCCTCCCCCCCCCCCCCCCCGCCCACTGCGCTGCATACTTGCAAACACTTATCCTTCTACAACTGTGATAAAAGGAGAGCTAAAGACAGAGAAGCATTTGGTGTAAAATCTTAAGATCTTGTTGGTTCCGACACCCAAATCCCTACGCGTATCCGATTCTCATAGGCGAGTCCATGTGACATAGTTCTTTAGAATATCCCCCCCATCCATCTGATTCCAAGTTAGGTCTCTAAAGCTCCGTAAACGAATTCACCCTTATTTGGGTATTCACTTACACCAAATACACCAGTCACATTGTGACAATTTCTGTATGCTTCATACTGAGGCATAAAAATTCCTTATCTCTGACATTCAAAACTCGTTGTAGAGCTAAAGACAGAGATGCACGGATATACATGTAATTTTTACATTTCCTAAGTCCCTTAATCAATGTCCTTTTCAAAAAAAAAATCATTCCTAAATGAATATCCATTTTTAAGCAATTACTTGGTTCACCTTTAAGAAAAATGATATGCTTTCACTACTCTAAGTTTAAGGTGGGTCATATGGGTACTTAGGTATACTCCCTCAGTCCCACCTCAAACCGGACTTTTTGCCTTTTTTGTCCATCCCACCTCAAACTGGACTACCCAAAATGGCAAAGAATCTTTACTATTCCTCCCACTCATTCTCTCTCCTACTTTACATTTATACTCACAACACCAATCAACTTACTATTCCGCTCACTCATTCTCTCTCCTGTTATAATTTTCATACTCACAACACCTCACTCCTACTTTACTTTTCCTTAATCATTGTGCCGAAAAAGTTAGTCCGGTTTGAGGTGGAACGGAGGGAGTACTTGCTAGTAAAATTGCTTAAATGTCAGTTTTCTGAAAATGTCTCGAAATGTCTAGAATGGACATACATTTAGAGATGTAGGGAGTAAGAAACTACTATGGAAGATTAATCTCTCCCCTTTCTTCAAATATGTAAGAACCGAGAGGCCATAAGTACAATTAAATCTTACCTTCCTCCAATGAAAGCTGAATTGATCGCTTTTCTAGCTCAACAGCTACTTTGCTAAGGTCAACCGACGAGAGAGGGCGAAGCACTAAGAAATAAGATAAGGACATGAGCAAGATAGGATGCAAGAAATCAATGAGAATACCATTACATGCTAATAAAAACTGGAGGACATACTCTGGAGATAATCCTCCTGATTCGACTGATCCAATATTCTTAGTAAATTTTGCAACCGGCCATATCGATCTTCCCAGTACTGAACCCTTGATCTCTTTGAATAATCCAACGAAGAGATGGGAGGTGGAAAAATAACATTAGGCTCAGCTGAAGTGATATTGGACTTCTCAGGTTCGGGTGAAACTGAAGGTTTTGTAGACGAAATGCTTTCTGATGAAGCCCTTGGAACAGGTACAGGTTCTGTTGTACAGTTCCTGGAATCCTTCGCATGAGATTGTTGATGAATCCTCTCATCCTGGACATCATGCTGCCTAACTTGCACAGAATCAGCCCGATTAGTTGTTTTGTCACTGGTGTTACGTTTTCCTAATTCTGATCCTGGTTTCCTGCGGACATACACAAGGTGCCCATTTACATTACTGCTTGAGGATTGGTAATGAGAAGATTTCACCAAACACTCCGATTGGAAACTTTCGGTGCCAGAAACCTTCAGAGTTTCAGCTACAGATCCACTTTCACATTGAGAGCTAACCCCAGATTTGGGCACCATTTTCGTATTCTCATTCTGCAAATCACGCAGAAGAGGCTTCTTTGCAGCTAACGGCACTCGCTGTTGCTTATCATGCTTGGGAAAGCCAGATTCAGTAGTTGCCAGCCTGTACTCACTGAACTTAGAATCAATTGTTTGTTGAACCATCGGGAATGATCAACCTGTCAAGATAGCTTTACTTTGTCAGTTGCATTGTCCACATGAGAGGTCTATTCATGAAATCATGTATAAGACAATCTTCCTGCAACATTTTCCCCAACTTATGTTACTTGTTGCAGGGGTTGTACTTGTAAGGGGAAAGATAACAAACAAGATCTAGCACTATAATCACTGTTAGTATTTTCATATTATAATCGTATTTATGTTACTGAATAAATGGTAGTTATCAAACCATGATTAACACTTACTCCCTCCGTCCCATTTGAAGGTTTACTTATTTCCCAAATGGGTGTCCTATTTAAGGGATCGCCTTTCCTAAAATGGAAATGGGACTCACTTGTCATACAACAATTACCAATTACTCCACTTTCTCTCTCCTACCCAACTATCTACACTCACAACACATCACCTTTTTCACATTTTTCCTTAATTCTTGTGGCAAACTCAAATGGTGATCCTTCAAATGGGACGGAGGGAGTATAAGAAAATACAATGATATGAGAAGAAAATGTGCAATGAAAGCTCCACCTGAGGTTCACCGTTCACATAGGAAGAAGTATGAAAAATTGTGGTAAACGTTGGTTACTCCCTACCATCCAGAAGACTAAGGTAACCCCCATGGGATATAGTATGTAAGAAACTTGTTGGCGTTGTGAAGGTGATGTTTTTATTCATGTGCTAAATGTGAAAGTATGAGTTAGATTCTTGGCATCTCAACGACCATCCTCTTCATTTCTTATAGTGATAAGTGTGGCAAAGATAGACGTGATCCTTATATTGAAGAATAAATTACGTAGAAGAGGAAACTCTGAGAAGCTAATGCAGGTTTTCTTTCTTCAAATCACGTTTGTGAGAAAATCAATATTTCAATTACATGGAAATTATTACTTAAGATTCCAAATGAAGATCGGTAAGAACATGCAAACTTTCCAAACAAACATTTCATTTTTATTGGCTATTGTTTAGGGTTTACATTCTTTGAGTTTAAATGTCCATTGAAGGTTTTGGGAAAGAAAACTGATCCCTTTTCACAATACTTAATAAGCACGCACTAGATCACTGGCCAAGCCATATTGTGGTCTAGGGGGTCCTATGACCCTCTGTGAATTTGAGAAAATGAGAAATTAGTACTTTTAAATTTAGAAAATATAAAATTACTAATTTGTCTATGTATAAATTTTGACCCTTATTTGAGCAAATTTTAACTTGCAATTTTCTAATTTAAAATAATCTTGACCCATCGCCACTGCACTGGATACTTTGCTAAATTGGGAGACAAAAAAGTAGAATCGGAAGTGAAAAGGTGACAATAATGTGCTAAAGAACTTGGAGTGAAAGTTAAACAAATGTAGATTATGATAAAGCAAATGTAGATTATGATTTCGTGTCTAAAAGAGTTAAACAAGTAAAATCTCCATTGTTTAAGGAGGAGGCAAACAATCAAGATTTCAAACAGGCCATTCTCAAGTGAAATTAACAAATACAGAAGATCTATAACACTGGTATATATGGCATGCATTTAATAAAAATAAATAAAAGCAACCAAAGATTGAAGTGAATAGCCAAAATCATTGGTGGGAAACCCCAAATAGAAGCAGCATTTAATTAGAAAATCGGCTCATTGAAAACTAAATAGAGGCATCCAAGTATAAATTCATTTCGATAGAAAAAAGGAATCCGAAATTCGGTAAAAATCGAGAAAGAGCATTGATTTGATTACCTAGGAGGAGGAGAACTGAAACCACGCCGGCGTGAGAGATTGAATTTCTGGCTGGAGAGAGAGAGAGAGAGAGAGGAATGGAAGGAAATCTGTTCGAACAACTTATTCGTTATTTCCCGTTAAGATTGCCAAAGGTCTTAGGTTACTACAAATATCAGACCGAGAGTTGTTATATAAACCCGTAAAATTGTTGAGTAAACCCGTATCATTTAACTCACCCCAAAAAATAAAAACAAACCCCCCACTTTTCCCATTATACCCCACCCACACCCACACCCACACCCACACCCACACCCACACCCACACCCACCCAATTAACTCTCATTTACTCCCTCCCTCTCACTCATCCTCACCCACAACCAAACCTAGACAGAGAAAGAGAAAGAAAGACGTGAAACGCAGAGAGAGAGAAGAAAGGAAAACGCTGAGAAGAGAGAGAGAGAGAGAGAGAGAGAGAAGAAAGAAGAAGAAGCAAAACCTAGGTAGAAGAAGAAGAAGAACAAGCAAATTCAACCCCAATTCAAGATTCAAGATGTCAAACCTAGGGAAATCAGGTAATTATTCTTTCTTCAATCGAAATTACTTTAGTTTTGCTTCATTTTGAGAGAATCTCATTGTGATTTTTTGAAAAATTTCGAAAACTGGGTTTTGAAGGGTTCGGCCACTACCGGCCGATTTATTACACAAATTCGGCCACACCCTACCGAAAAACTCAAAATTTCGCTACCCCGCCGAACCTCGCTCAATTTTTCGGCCACCCCGCCGAATCGCTCAATTTTTTCGCCACCCCTACCGAACCGCTTCATATTTTTCGGCCACTACAGGCAAAGTTTTTCATTGATTGCATTGTATCAATTCCATGTTTTTTAATCCATCTATTCATCAAAATTTGGACATTTCACTCCTTTTATTAAGAACTAGGTTCAATGTCAATGCATGTTAGATTTCTCGTGCCTTTGTTGAATTTTGATGATGCATTTGTGTATATATGAGTGCCCTACATGATTTGGACCGTAGGAGGGATTGATTTGGGTAGCCAAACGCAAGTTTGTGCATGATTCTCTACTATGCACGCCAAGTGTTCGATGAAATGCTCCAATGAAAAATTTCTTCTATTTTCTTGGAATTTTTGGCATGGGCGATCTTTGACAATCTTTCTTTCTTATATATGCATTGTTCTTTCTTTCTTATATATGCATTGTTTTTGATATGATATGTTATAAAATGTATTACGAGTTTGATTTTTGTATGTTTTCATTGCAGTTAAGCAAATGTTTACAAGGAGAAAGCGTCCAACTGCTTCCGAAAGGAGTGAAAAAGTAGCCGCACGTACTCAAGGGCAAACTTCACGTAACCAAGAGCCAGCTTGAGGATTTAACCGTTGATCCTCGCTTGTCGGCCTACAATGAGCATATGGAAACCTCACCCGAGCCTCTGATAGACTTTATTCCGGCTCAAAATGATAGTGACCCTAAGATGAACGGGAATACGAGCCTAAGGTGAGGAAGATGAGCCTAAGGCGAGGAAGATGAGGATGATGATGATGATGAGGATGATGAGGAGGGAGGTGGGGAGGTAACGTCTTATCCCGGTGGGTCTAGGTACAAAACATTACTCCTTTCCTATGAAACCCATATTGCTAAATCAATTTGGGAGGGTAAAGATGATAGGATTTTAAAATGTATTAATCATATAGGTAAATTGAAAAATGGGAATTGGACTTGAATAAAGTGTCGAGCCGGTTCAAATGCTTATCATTAATTCCGGTCTCTTGAGCTTAGTTAATGGAAGTGGAGCGTATGACAACGTAGATAAAACGTTGGTCAACGCTTTGTTGAGCGATGGCATCCTGAAACTAATAGTTTCCATATGCCATTGGAGAGATGACCATCACTTTGGAGGATGTGTCTTGTCTTACATTGCTTCCGTGTCAGTCTTCCCTTATTTGACAATCCCGTTTATGCTACTCACCACCTCAAAATAAGGTTTGTGAGGTTTTGGGAGTGACCAAAAAAATTGCTAAAGATGGAATTCCCGCCAAGGGGGCATCGGGTCAATTTAGAATGGCTTAGATTGAAGTTCTCCCCTCGGTTGTACTCCCTGCACCCCGAAAAGCCGTCTCAGGCCGCTAAGGCATATCTTTTATATTTATTGGGGTGCACAATCTTTTCTCGATAAGACCGGACATGTGTCAACGCTAGCTATCTAGATTTTTTGAGAGATGATGAGGCAATAGGGAATTATGCTTGGGAGCCGGAGCGTTAGCTTTTTTGTACCGGCAACTAGGAAAAGGATCTAGGTTTAACCGCCATCGATTTAGGCACTTAACCTTGTTGGAGGCTTGGGTTTACGAGAGGTTTCCTGCGTTTAGGAACGGTTTCAACAACTACTATCTACCCAATTTGCCGCTCACATTGAAGTGGCTACCACCTCGGGCTCAACGGCGAGCTTGCCTCCGTGCAAGTGAAGAGGCAACATATTGATATTATTCAGACACGGATGTAAGTATTATTTTTAGTAATAATTTTCACATGTTTTTTTGTTTTCTTAAATGAAACTATATTAATATTTTTTCTGTTTTTATTGTAGGTGATTTGGACGCCGTATGCTCGGTATCCGTTCTACACATCCTTTTCCTAGAGTCGCGCTATACCAAGGTGCTATAGTTGCCGGTAATGTGGTGGAACCACATCTTCCCGACCGGGTATTGCGACGCTTTGGGTACATGCAGACAATACCTCACCCTCCACTTGGTCTTGGGACGGCGAGAGGAGATAAGAAGTCTCTAATGGGGCGGATCATGTTTGCCTGGTCATTCTTTGACCGGAAGGGGAATTGCCTCGAAAACGCAAGTTATCGGGATGTAGAGTGCCTCAACATGCTTCGATGATTATCTCGCAATGGTACTCTGAATATTCACACCCCATTGTGCACCCCATTACTGAGCGGTCTCACGCTGTCAGGAGGACAACTGAAGTTGTTGCCCCTAATCCGTGGGATATGCTTATGAATGTCCGGAACGTCATTATGCCTATGGCTGAGAGATGGACAAATGGAGACCGCTCATTTAGTTTGGAGGAGGCTATGGACGTCATGTTTAAAGCATTGGCGTAAACTCAAACTCAAACCCCATGGACATCAACTTCTCAAGTTGGTAGAAGACGACAATAGATATGCGCTTTGGTTTTTTTTTGAACAATTATTTTTGGTATTGTATTTGAACAATTATTTTTGGTTTATGGAGTAATTGGTGTATGAACAATTATTTTTGAAGTAATTGGTTTATGGAGTAATTGGTGTATGGTTTTATATTTCATGTTTTATGGTTTATGGTTTTATGGTTTATGGTTTATGGTTTTATGTGTATGGGGGGGTGATTGGTTGGTGTATGGATTTATGGTTTGTATATATATGTTTGTATGGTTGATGGTTGCAAAGCATAGACGAAGCCTGGGGGACGTGCCCCGGTTAGTGCGAGAATAGAGCAAGGACATGTCGAAAACCGGAAAAATTTCGGCCGCATCGACCGAACCAGTAGAGAAGTTCGGCCAGTACTGACCGAAAACCTTGGATCTGTTCGGCCACTACTGGCCGAGACCTAGAATAAGCTTGTTTTTTTTTTTTTGGGGACCGTTCATGAAAAAACATTGCTACGTGTTCTAAACATTGGCCGAAATTTTGAAATTTTTTTGCCTTAGTTACAATGGTTCGGCCAAAGATCGACCGAATGTTCTTTGTATTTTCGGCCGCATCGACCGAACCTCGGCTCTAATTTTCGTCCATTACTGGCCGAACCGTTTCCAAAATTTCGGCCACACCTGGCCGAACCATGACATGATGATTTGTTCGTGGGTTTTGTTGTTTGGTTGATGTAGAATGGAATTTAGGATGTTATCTTTGTTGGTCTTTACAATTTTTGGGTTGTGTTGATTTAATTTAATTTAAAGTTAGTTAAATTTAGTTAAATTTAGTTAATAAAAATGGAATTTAATAATAAATGAAAATTATTTAAAGATATGTAACACCACAAATCATAATATTTAACATAAATAAAACTATTTAATATCAATTACATATGTTGATGTTTCGGGTACTTGTATTAATCGAGTTTGATAAAAATCTAGCCATCCTAAGGTTGCACATTCATTTCGACAATCATACCATTTGTATGGTAATCGGTGGCAATGGACATCCTTCCTTCAACTTGGCATGAATGTAATGATTGTTGTTGACGTAGCATATACAAATCAATTTTGGGTTATGTGGCATTGATTTTCGTAGAGGAAGGAAGGTCAATGACAAGGTGTTACTCAAAGTCACCAACGCAACGTCGAATGCATTTGCAACAGGCGTAACCCATTTCTCGCAGAGTCAAACCAATTTTCTTCTCCGCATGGTCCATCAAACCAAGGATAGCCGAAAGGACTTTATCCACCCTATTCTCGGCCATGAATAACTCGGCATACAACTCTTGATTTTCCAAAACCTCCTGATATAACTCTCCCCGAACCCATCGCCAATCATTTGAATCACGGCCAAGTAACTCCGCAATACACCTAAGCCACAATTCCCATCACTCCGCACATCAATTGTTTTCTCAATATAATCATGCATGAAAACCGGTAGTTGATTAAGATATTTGATTGCATGTTGACTTTTTCGACGAACGGGCTATAAGATAAATTCAAAAAAGAAAAAATTAAACATAAATAAAATTATTTCATGATATAAAAGTTTAACTGAATAATATAAATAGTTTTGAGGTTACCTGTAACTTGGCTTTTGCAGATAACATCGGAGACCCTTGATTTGCATCGGTGTTGAATAACACTTGGTCGGGTATGGCCTCCACGTACTCAAATGCGCTAGGATCCCGCTTCGTGGATTTGAGGAACTTAGCACTCTTTGCTTTAGGACGACCCTTGTTATTTGTTTTAACTGCAGTTCATTGGCCATTGTTGTTGCAGATGACAAATCTCGGTCAATCTCCGAACAATCAAATTCTTTCCTACGTGAGCCGCCTCAAATCTTAAATCAAGGGTATTGCGAATCTCATTGTACCGATTTCGAATCTCTTCTTCAATATCATCATCGAAACTCATGCTCGGTAGGGTATCTAGCTTACGCCACAATGCATGAACTTTATCAAGTGGGACGGGCGAGTTGAATTGCATGAACCGTGCAAGCTCATGTGGACAAGGGAGCCCGCATGCCGATCTCACCGCACACCCACACAACAATGGATCTCGGCTACCATCATATAGAGAATCCAGTGAGTTGAAAATCAAATCCAATGCATTTATGGACACCATGCCTCTAACCTCACTCCATAGCGATGACTTGAATTTGTGTTGAACCACGATCCCGTTTCTCAAATGAGGCAACGATTGCAATATGGGAGCATTCGATGAGTTTATGAATTTGTTTCCAACATGTCTCAAATGCTCCCTGGCTCGATCCAAGTTGTTTCTTCAATAAGGCATGTTGACTCTCCACCCTAACATAGGTTACGCAATTTATTAGCATATAATTAACAAAACATCAAAACATATGACATAAACATAAAGTTCCCCGATATACCCGTTTTTGTAGTCAAGTTGTCAAAGCGCATAACATGGTTTGTCCAACACGAGACAAATCTTTCTTTGTAAGACACAATCCACTGGTTCAGGACATAATTGACCGCATCGGGATATTGACTGAAATCTTCTGATAATCGCCGTAAATAGTCATCAAACGATGCCTCCGTATCGCCTCGACCATTACATTCCAATGAAGAATGAACGCCTCCCAAATCTCTTGCATATCAAACATTTTCTTGCATTTTGCTAGAATATTCCTATTGATATGCCATCGACAGAGCAAATGAGTTGTCGTTGGGAACGTCTCACGAATTGCATTCATTAAGGCAAGCTCCCTATCTGGTCACGATAACATCGGGAAGACATGATCGATCCATCAAAGATTTCAAAGACTTCGCATGCCCACGTGTAGTTTTCTTCTTTCTCACTCTAGGTATACACCAAAGAATTAAGAAGGTCATTTTGGTTGAAGTCACGCCCACAATCTCAAGCAAAGGTAAGTTGTACCTATTTGTCTTGTAAGTGCAATCCATGAACAAGACGTATGGAAATGCCTTCATCAATTCAATGCTTTTCGGATGAGCAAAGAATATCTCCTTAATGACATTCGTATTCTCGCATTGCCGATATTCGAAGTGATAAGCATGCTCGGTCAATTTAAACATGAGCTGTTGGATTTGAGAACGACCCGCACGCTCAGTTGCCCTGTTCTTCACTCGCGCATTATAAATAGTCCGTATTATGGACTCATTTTCCGGAAATTTCTCTTTTAATCCATGTAAAATATCCTTCGGCCGGCTATTTGCATGTGACAATTCTATCACGTACTCCTCCTCTGATTTCAGTAATCTACCGGCATAAGAGTGACCCAACATGGATTCGCAAATAGGATGATTGTGAAAGCCACAAACCACTTTTAATTGCCATTCACCATCACCCGTGACTTGTCTGGCGTTCAACTGAAACTTACAACCGCATTTCTTTGTTCCGCTCTCTCTGTTTTTCTTTTTTTTTCCCAATTCCAATATTTCAAGGTCAAGTTCCTTGAGAGGACAGAGAGATTGGTTTTTCCTTGTATACACCCCAGCGATCACAAACAAGCGTCATTCGAGGAGCGGAATTACGGCTCCCGTTATCCGACCGACCGACTACGATGACAAATCCATGCTCTTTCCCCTTTCTACGCACCCATTCAAACATTATTTTTTGTCTCGAAAAAACAAGGGCATTGTGAATTCTGGAGTGTAGTCTCGCAAAACAAGGGCATTGTTGTCACCCAGGGGATACTGAAACAATTAAATAAAACAATAAGGGAGGTGTAAGCAGAAAAATAAGGGTTCGGCCAGTGATGGCCGAATTCGTCGACGGTTCTACTGGTGTGGCCGAAATAGTTAAAATATTCGGTTACCATCGGCCGAAATATTCAAATATTCGGTCACTCTTGGTCGAAAAATAGCCCGCATTCGGCAAACCAGAGCCGAAAATTTTTAAAATTTCGGCCTGTGGCCGAACCATAGCTTATTTTCTACGGGTTACGAACTCGAACAAATATTCGGTCACTATCGGCCGAATTCTAGCTACGAAACGTAAATGACATTTTTAACAAATTTAAAGGTTAGAAAACTTACATTATCATTCGATGGTAGAGCTAGAGGATCCATGATGAGCCTTGAATCTCTTGTCTTGGAACACAAATGTGTATGAATTTATTTTTTTTGGAGAGGAAGAGGAAGGTAAGGGAGGAGGTAATTTTTTAAGGAGTAAAAAAAGAAAGAAGAAGTGAATAAGTAAAGAGGTGAAAATTGATGAGGGAGGGAGGGGGAAGGTGGTGAAAATTGATGAGGGAGGGAGGGGAAGGTGGGTAAAATTGATGAGGGAGGGGGGAAGGTGGTGAAAATCAAATACGGGTGTACTCAACAATTTTACGGGTTTATTTAACATTAGTAAATGAGGGGATAGATTTAGGGATATTTTTGTCATTTCACTCGATGGCATTTTTGAAGTTTCCAACTTACGGGTTTACTCAACAATTTTACGGGTTTATATAACAATTCTCTATCAGACCAATTTCTTTTCCTTTTTTTCCTTTTCTTTTTGGAACAATAATGCTTAGGTTGTTTTTGGAAAAATATTTTTCCAAAAATGATTTCTGGAAAGTGAAAATGTTTCTGAAAAATAACATTCGATTATTTAGTAAATCTAAGAATAATGTTTTTCATAAATCATTTTCTTGTGTTTGATAAATTTAAGAAAAATATTTTACAGTAAAAATACAAAGTGGAAAAGGTAGAATAGGTAGATAGGAGGAGATATGGGGATAGGGGTAGGGTAAATAGTGGGGACACGGTGGGGTAGAGATTAGAATTATGATAGGATAGGGTAGAGTAGTGGAAATAGAGTAGTGGAAATAGGGTGGGTGGGTGGGTAGGGTGATGGTGTGGATTGGGTTAGGTTGGCAAGTGATTGAGGGTGAGTAAGATAGGGTGGGGGTGATGGTGGGTGGGTGGGTGGATGGTAAGGGTAGGTAGGGGTTAGGGGTTGGGCATGAATGGGTGGTAGTATAGGGTAGGAGTAGGATGGGGTGGGGTGTGGTTGGGTAGGGTAGGGTATGAGGTGTGTGGTGGTGGGTTATCGAGGGGGCAGCAGGGGAGTTGTTATGAGTAAAAGAAAACTTTTACAGGGGAGGCGGGGTGGAGGTGGGGGGTTGGAGGGATGGCAAGAGAGTTGTTAGGAGTAAAGATGGTGTTAAAAAGCAATTTTCGAAAAATGTTTCGAATAAGAGAAATCCGGAAGTAATAATCCTTAAGAATTTGGTAATGGGACAATGGGAGTGGCCAAAGATAGTTCATCCATGTTTAATATTTTAAATGTATGGTTGTAAATTGAATATTGTTGAAAATGATCATAATATTGTCCTTAATGATTGACTTGTGAAACTTTTGATAGCATAACCAATTAAACCAACATTGTTATTTACCATCAGAACTAAGTTGGTTGATGCTACACTACACTAGTACTACACCAACCAACAATGTAGCACTTGTGTCAAGTACAAATAACAAGGCCAACGACAACACCCTCTTTACTTTCCCAATATATATACGTACAAGGCCCATATCAGTCTTGGATATATTAAAAGGTTACTACTGACCAAAGTTGCCTAAAAGCCGTTCCACAGCAGCATGAACATTGCCCGATGTAGCACGCAGTGCCCTGATATTCTCTTGGGTGTCAAAAAATCCCATCTCTTCAAGTTGTGACAGTTGTGTGGCATAATCTTCTTCTCGAGTCACTACAGAAACAAACATGAAAACACAACTTTAGTTCAACTGTTCCAAGTAAATGCAAGGATGCTTCAAGTTTAAACCCCCAAAGCCTGGTTGCTAGACCTAGTGGAGAACCACACATGGCAGTATCAAAGAGTGGCAAGAGAATTATCACCATCAGGTGTGTTTGGCACTGGCACAGCCAAGCCACCAGCTCCAAGTCCTCCTCCAGCAAACATATTCATCAGTGCATCTAGCCCCATGTTGTTTTGTGTTCCTGCAGATTGTAGCAAAATAATAAAATGACCAACAGTAGAGATGAAAATGGGCCAATGTATAACTGGAGTTTGTACTGATTACTACCTGTAGTACCACCAGTCTGAGCACGATCCCTGCAACACAATTACATAGATTTAGACCCACAGGACTATGAATGCATGTTGATAACTGACAACCAATGCCAACAAGACTAAACCATACTCCTATAAATAGTCAATATTTGAAATATATATTGAGGTAAAGAATTATAATTTCTTAAGAACTAAGCAAAGTCAATTTTGGCACTCCGATTTATTTTAGCTGATTGCCTGAAGCTACTCTTTGATATTTTCAAAATATTCTGCTTTCTGCATCTATAAGCTTTGACGGTTAGGAGTTTTCTTCATAATGCTCGGTTACATGACTGATGCTTGATGGTAATCATCTGTTCCTATGAATATTATAGTTTTAAAAAAAAAAACATCCTAACAAGTACATAATGAATAAATAGCAGAAAACAATAGACCATAGTCTACATATTACTTAATTTGACTTTCAGAAATTTCAGCTTTGTGCCAAGGGTTTTGAGCTCAAGATATTCAGATCAGAAATCAGAGATCTTTCAGCAACTAAGGACGTATCCGCCTTTGGATTGGAATTTACAAAGCCTTGGGCACACCCACCACTCCTATCCTTCCCTCGCACCCACCAACCGACCTAGCATACACATTTTTTTACCCCACGCATAGAGACCTAAAAAACTCCAATTTACAGCATAAACTAAAATAACATAGAGACCATCTTAGACAAGTAAAATTCAAGCTGATCATTTCGGGGGATAAAGAAAAACAACAGCATATAGCTTTCACAAGATGCTGCAAGAAGCACAATGACATGCCATGAAACATCATGCTTCATTCAGGATACATATCTCAGCTAACTAATCAATTCAGCTGAACTATGTGTCAATACAATGGCAAAGTATTAAAAGATTTAGGAAAAAATAACACATACTAGAATGGCCTTAGCAAATCTCTTAAGTGGAGTAATCTTCATATATGTTACTTAAACTTACTGAGTTGTTTGTTGTCGACTAAACAGGGGAAGAAACTGCTGCATAGCCATCATTTGCTGCAGAAGTCAAACAAAAACGGCAAGTATGAAGTGAAGAACAAAGTGTAGAAGAATTTTCCATTAGACCATCTTCAATCAGTAAAAAATTAAGACATTAAAAGCGTACAGACCATACAGCCCCACAACTGGCTGCGGTCACCATCATTATTTGGAAGGCCAAACTACATTTATCCCCCCAAAGTATACACTGAATCTCACTTTGCACCCTCAAGCGAAATTCGTCCCAATGTGGTACCCAATGTTTAAATAATCCCACTTTGCCCCCCTAGATCTTAACGAATGTTAAAAAACTAACGAAATTGACCATGTACGTGTCACATTACGGGAGTTTAATTCAAAAATCAAAGGGCTTAAAAGTCATTTAACTCTGAGAAAGCTTTCAGTGTTTCAAACAGCTACCACCAGGCTGCTACCGCCGCCACTACGCTCCACCACCACCACCTTCATTTAAACAATTGCCCAGAACCATCTTCTTCCCACATCCATCTATTGCCCAAGACCGCCGTCTACCCACCACACAACCACCTATTCACAACCCATCTCAGATTTATCCAAGCCAGACTCCCCCTTCCTCCAAAATCCAACACAAATCCACTGAAATATCAGGCATAAAGTCCACCGAAAATCAGATATGGTTGCTAAGCTTTCTCCCAACGCCATCATCTTAATCGAATCCAACCATCATCATGGCGACTATTACATGTTTTCCTAGACATATCTCTCTCAGATCTACCCCCAAATTAATATCCCTCCGCCCAGATTTGCGCAATCCGTCCCTATAAATAGAGATCTAGGTTTAGGACAAATCAGGGATCAATGAATTATGCACCTGGAGTGCAACTATCAAAAGGCTATTAGTTTGGCGGTAGCTGAGAAATGGTGGAGGAAGAGGGGGAATCGATAAGTACGGTGGTGGGTGTACGTTGAAAGAGAATCTGGGTTGGGCTTCTTTTTCTTTTTCTTTTTTTTTTCTTTTTCTTTATTTTTTAATTCTCTTTTGTATTTGATGCATTAACATAATATTTTGCCTTTTAAATTTGTATTTAATGTTTTTATACTTATTATTTGTTATTAGCATATTTTATTTGAAATAATTTAAATTACAGGAAAAGTTTTATTGACATAATAATATGTAAGAAATTAATATATATTACCTTTATTAGTACAAGAGATGTTTTTTTAATTTTCATTGGTATTTCTTAGATAAATAGATTTATTAAATAATTAGTGTCCATGATGAATATTAAATATTTTGTAGTTTTGATGTAATAAAAAATGTATAAATATATTGTTCATAATCAATGGAAAAATCAAATTAAATGAAAATAAAAAATTCAAATGAGAATGAGAATGACCAAACTACCCATCATATGACATGCACATGATAACTTCTGTTAGTTTCTTAACATCCGTTTGGATCTATGGGGCAAAGTGGGATTATTTAAACATTGGGTACCACTATGGACGAATTTCGTGCGAGGGTGCAAAGTGTGATTTGGTGTATACTTTGGGAGGGTAAACGTATTTTGGCCTTAATTAAAATGGCAAAACATAGAATGTAAAATTATTAAGTGTATTTGTGCATGGGAGAACAAGATTGAGAGCCATCTGCACAAGGGATATACCTGCATCATCTCAGGCGACGTCAACTGACGCAGTACTTCAGGATTTTGCATCATTTCTCTTAATTGAGGGTTCATATCAAGCATACTACGAAGTTGAGGATTCTGACCCAGAATCTACAAATCCATTAGTAGGCAACATCAAACAAATATTTTCGACCACACAGATATATCTGCTGCTGACATAGATTTATTTAGACTTCTGTTATTACCTGATTCATGTATTCTGGGTTGGAAAGCATGCTTTGCATCATCTGAGAAACAGCTGGATTTCGCATGAGCTGATTAATATCGGGAATGCCAGCCGAGCCTAACCCAGGAAGACCAAGCCCTCCTAATCCGCCAATATTTGGCGGCCTTACTTCCCCAGTAGGACTTGGCCTGGTACCAGCATTTGCCTGGGGATCACCTGATGAGTCAAGTTATAGGAATGTTAATTATATTTATTCAAAAATGTCACGGAGAAAATTGAGAAAATTGCACTAACAACAAACATTGAAAAGGAAACCTTCTACAGTACTTTTAACTAGATAACTCGTCCAACCGTGGATCACCTTTGCCATTAGATTTTTAATTAAAGACTGTAAAGTGAGAGTTATGCCCAACCCAAGTGAAACAACAAGGCCCATAATGAGGTGCCATGAACGTGTAAGAAGAAAGTCTCAAACATCATCTCAATCAGCCACAACAGAAATACATACAAACAAGATTCAAAATACATGTACCTTTAAGATAAAATATACTCCCTCCGTCCCACTATACTTGACACTTCTTTCCATTTTGGGCCGTCCCACTTCACTTGACACCTTCCAAAAATAACCTAGTTTTTATATTTTTATATTAGATGGACCCCACCACTAATTCTCTCTCTTCATTTTCCACCACTCAATTTATTCAACCAACACTACTATTTACCCCACTCATTCTCTCTCTTCATTTTCTACCACACATTTTCTTTATTTAATTGTTTCTTCTTAGTTCCCGTGCCCACTCCTTGGGTGTCAACTATAGTGGGACGGAGGGAGTATACAAATAAATGATATGACATTCACCAAAAAGGTGGCAGTGACTAACAGAAAAAGAAGTAAACTATATGCAAAATAATAAACACAATGAAGCCTTTCAGAAGCTCAACCCCCTGCCGCCACCACAACCAAAAACAGAAACAGAAAAAAAAAGGGGGGGGGGGGGCTGATAGCACCACCTCGAGCACACAGACATGCAAGTCCACAAACAAAGTACATGAAGAGACCAGGCAAACGGTGTACTACCCAATCCTACAATAATTTTAGAAAGAACCAAAGATCTTGTCCCCAATAGTATTTCATAGCACAGCCAAACATGACTCACCCCTTATCTTGGAGTCTTTATAGAAGACAAGACGCAAGTGGATATCTGTAATACAGGGAGTTGGAATGTAAGACTCTAAACACGAAATGGCCCACACCACATCTTACACAAAAACCGAAACAAGATATGTTACACCACTTCTGACTTGTCCCAATAACATAACCTTCTATTGGTAGCAGATAATGCGTCTCGAGCACGTCCCACGGTCACCATTACCATTACTTTGTAATGAACCATACTCAATTGTTTAAACAAAACTATTATTGTAACCAAAAAGTGAATTTATATCCATCTCTACTCCCATCCCGCTCTTAGTCTTCATGTAGACCATAAACTGAGAGCAGCCTGAAATTAATACTCCCTCTGACCCAAAATGAGTGTCCACTTTACAAATATATATACACACACACACATACACACGTCATGTCCCTAAATGATATTTTACTAAGTTACTAACGTCACCTCATAAACAGTGGTGAAGCTAGAAATTTAGTGGAAGTGGGTCAGAATTATGATATAGTGTTATTTTTTACTAAATATAAGGGGGTCAAATACAATCGTCCTTTAATTGCAGCCATCACTATCAGTGAAAACAGCTGCCAATGATTAGGAAAAGAGGATTTCAACAGGGAGGAGCAAGCGGTGTCTTACTTATCTTTCACTCTTTTAATCAAATTTGACATTTAGAAGAAAAAGCTGATCCTTCCAGGCGCTATGTTTTTGTTCAAATATGATATTCCTCAGGTAGTCTCCGCAATTACTGGAAGAAGCAGGATACTCTCCACAAAGGGTAAAAAAGGAGGGAGTTACACAGAACTATTTTACACCATTAGAAGTTGAAAAACAAACCCTGACTGCTTCCAAGGATCTTTAGTACCTTGGCTGGTAAGCACAAGTATTCTTAATTTTCGAAAGTAAAATCATGAGAGCCAAGCATAGCAAGTACAAGGCCAAATACAACAATGATACACAAAAAGTCATTATTGAAGTCAAAGCAACAAGGCTTACCACCACTACCACCCCAAGGATTGGGAAGCGGGTTAGAATTCGGGGCTGCAGCCCCAGTAGCTGTTTCGGTTCCAGTAGTTGAGGAATTGTTAGATCCATCTCTAGTTTGGGTACCAACCCCCTGATTACCCAACAAAGCTGCAAAAGGATTAGATCCTGAATCATTTCCAGGACCCCCACCCGTTGTTGCATTCAGAAAAGGTTCCTGAACATTCTCATACATGCGTCTAAGCATGTTAAATCCCTCTGGTGAAGATTCAATATTACTCATGGCCCTGTCAGTGTTCCGCATCATTTCACGCATAAGTTCAGGGTTCCTCGCAGCTTCTAATGTCTGTCTAAGGATGCCAGGATCATTAAGAACATGTGCAAGCTCAGGGTTTCGGTCAATGATGTCACGCATTTGAGGATTGCTCATAATTATGCCACGCATTAGTTCTGGGTTATTCATTAAGTTCTGAATTGCAGGCATACTCATAATGTCCCTCATCATGTTTGGATTCTGAGTTAGTTGTTGCTGCATTTGTTCGAATTCGAGAAGTCCAGATCCAAATATGCCTGCTCCACCAGTGCCACCAAGTCCAGGAAATAGAGATGCCCCGCCAAGACCAGCTCCACCAAAGCCCACTCCTTCACCAGGTGCAACACCTTGAGTAACCCCTGGAGTTGTACTAGGATTTTGAGCACTGGGAGTACCAGTAGTTGGCGCAGAAGCAGCCGGAGCAGACCCACGAACCATGTGAACAGTGTGATCTGCCTGCAGACCTTCAGCATACCAACAATAAGAGAAGAGTGTCACCATTATAGTTGAAGGAGACGGAAAACAAAAAAGAATCACGAAAACCCCCGAAACAAACAAGCGAGTGCTAACAGAAAGCATATGAATATAAAGGCAACTGTATTTTTCAAAGAACAACAGGAAATTAACGATTAGGTTGTTTTGCACGAATCATGGCCAAGAAATGAACCAAATATTGCTCACCATGTAGGAGGTAGAACTTAAAATTATGAACGAGGAAACCAAGTATGTGAGAACTATCAAAAGCTACTGAATAAAGCTTCTTGCAAGGACCAAATTAACGTCTAAATAAGAGATCCATCTATAGATGAGTCACGTTTTATAAAATAAAAAGTTCAGAATGCTTCTTTATTTTTGATAGCCAAAGAGAAACTCCTTCTAAAGCAGCAAGGCCACATTGGACAGCCCATGGTATATAACCCCTTGGGGTTCCGCCAACGAAACTGGGTAATTCTGGGAGAATGTACCTTGTCTAATTCAAACCCCTAAACTGTGGGTAGTATCTTATTACAGGCACAGGCTCAACCATAAGCAAGGCCCTGTAGGGCTCTAAACTAACATTATTTTACTAAATTAAAGGAGTAGAAGCTATTCCCCCATGAAAAAGAGTATATGTTGATACATTTTAGGTTGGAAGGTTTCACTCATCCCTTCATTTAGCTTAAGTGATTATAGTCTTCCACATGAGCTTTGTTGCTCCCAAGGCCCTTGCTTGCTCTCTCCCCCACCCACCCCCAAAACCACAACCATGATCCCACTTTCTTCTTACCTTAGTTACAATGAATGTCCTGAATTTAACCTACTCCGTTAAAATCATGAACTTAATATGACTTCTATTTTGTTCCGTCATTTCCATCAACAAATCAGTTGCTACTGTTCACTTGTACGACAAGGCTGTTTAATATTGGTCATTAGCGTAACTGCATCAACTTATTATAAAGCAGTTCAGACTCAAACAGCCTGTAACTTGTGACTGCCAAAGAGCCACATGCAGATTTATTATGTCATTAAAGAACCAAGAATAGTGTCCCTCTCAGTTGCTTGACTCATTCACCCTTAATTGACTGGCACCACCTTCCCCAGCCCTGGTAAAGAGAAATAGGCATATACCGCCTTACAGAGTCATCAATGGTCCTCCATTAGCAACTACATGATTCAGTCACAATCAAGATCAATATGATCCCCTCTCACATCAAAACATCACCCACCTACTATCATCAGTCAAACACCAAATAGATAAAGTGATACTTGTACTACAACTATTTTTCTAACATTAACAATAACGGCCTAAATCGACATACATGATCAAGCCTAATCAAAATTTCAAAATACATTCACATGGCACTAAGCACCTACATTAACCTCATTCTTAAATATGTTTCTAAGACACTTGTCACCTGAATAAGGGTACCAAGGATATCTGAAATAAGCCAAAGGCTTCTCATTGGATATGCTAGTTGCTACACCTTTAAACATCTCAACATTAGCACAATAGTTGCTTAAAATCTCACCCCAAGAGATATATATGAATATAATACTTCCTCCATCCCCAACAAACAGCCTCATTTGACATGCCAAACATTATAGGAAGGTAGCTATACTTACTTGTACATTCTTAAAATTGTACTAAAGTGAGTAAAGGATTTTGAGAAAACAACCCAAGAGAACTCTAAAAGAATTTTTATAACTAGAGAATCTATAAACAAAAAGCACAATTGGACCACTAAGCTCATAGATAGCTACTAAAGGGTTATTCTACTTGAAGTAGAGGTCTCGAGTTCAAGCCCCAAGAAGTCGTTGTGCTAAGACATGGTATAGAGAGTTTTAGCACCCCTGTGGTTCTACTTGGCTCAAGTCCAGATTAATGATACAATTTGGTGATGAAATAACCAATTGTTCAAACCAAAAAAGGAGGGGGGAAGCAATGGGTCGACAACATGTACGTTACGGGCTGGTCTCATACGCAACAATCCTCATTCCATTCAATGATGTTTTAGTACAAATTTCGTTCTATGATAGTATAAATAACATGGAACTGAACTATGATACTTTCGTATCAAATGGACACTCCCCGTAGTGGATGTCTAATATTAATTTATCAACTCATTCAAACACTAAGTTGTTAAAACCAAACAATGTTTATAAAGCTTAAGATTCTACCCATATGGGCCGCTCACATGTGGAGTGATAAACAAAGGTACCTCACTAAGGACATCACAAACGAAACAAGTTGTCAACATTTGTGCTCATATACCGTGGAAATAAATAAACGCGAGGTGACTTGAACCTAAAACCTTGTCTTACGAAACGATGAGCTCTATACCATGTTATATCACCAACTCAACTAGAAGAAGGGCACCTTTTCTATGGGGGAGAAATACAAAAAAGGCTACATATATCATGCCCCTGACAATACTTTGAAAGTTAAAAAAGCATGCAGCAAGTCTGAAAAGGACTTGTTCATCTACAAGTGAAAAGAACAATCGAGGATCCCAATTAGAACATAGTTCATGGACAAAGGGCATTATTTTCCTAAAATATGTAGTAACCTGATTTCTTCCATAACCTAATATAATCCATAACAGCATCGATAACAAGTTTTAAATGCAGTTGTCCAACTAGTTTCTTGCCAGCACTGCATATCAGTATAGAAGAACTTATCAACCTTAGGTGATGTCTTCACATAACAATAGATTTATCGAACTCTAAACCCCAATGGTGGTCCTTTCATATTGTTACCTTAGTTTTATACTCCCTCCATCCCAAAATGAATGTCCAAACATGTCCAAATTTACTCATGACAAGCAAATTTGAAATAAAAAATGACATTCATTTTGGGACGAGGGGGTACTATTTATTGTCGTCAAACGAAATTTGGCCCAAAACGAGAATAAATCACCATAGAAGAAACTTCCAAACACTCCACTGAAAGATTTGCTTTTTAAAGAGAAACATTTTAATCGTACTAACTAGACAATAATTTACCATTATCGCAAAACACTAACGAAAAATCCAGCTTGCTAATTGTATAGATTAGGGGAAATGTTCGAGCTTAATATCAAAACAAATGTGCTTTCACATCCTGGAACCGAAAAAATAATTGAGCATAACTGTGATACCGCCCACTATCACCAGCCAATCCATACTACTAATTTTGTAAGAGGGAAAAGGTTCAACCAATCACATGAAAGATTCCCTTTTTAAAACGAAGGTATATCAACCTTAAACTAATCAGCCCTGCATAGGTAAATCCATACAATACAGTTTTAGAAAATGAACAAGATTAAAAAAAAAAAGCGGAGAGAATGGAAGTACCATAGCTATCTAGGGTTTGATCGTCTTTCAAGATCCGGCCTTTATAAATCAACCGTTGCTGATCAGCAGGTACATCACAGCTCTGAGAAAGAACACCTTTGAAAGCCACAACAGTCGAACCAAGACTAGTCCGCACAGAAAATTTAGACCCATTTGAACACCTAACATTAAGGATGACCTCATCACCATCCTCCACCGCCGTACCCGCCTGAGTCAACTCACCCTCATCACCCATTTCTCCAGACACACACACACACACGCACAAAATATCGATCAAAGAAACAAACCCAGAAAAACCCTAACTCTAGAAATGAATCAAATGATCACAACCCAATTAATCTTCTTTTTTGTGCTTGAAGTAGGTAGTGAAAATGGTAAATATGGTATCACGAAAGAATTTTTATATTTAGTTTTAATGATTGGATTCTATTTTAAAAAAATGGCAGAGATTTGGAGGAAAATTGTAAAGAAATGTAATGAATTTTCGCAAAGGTCAAAATCGGAGGTCAAAGGAAAAGAACTCCAGCTTGTGATTGTGATGTGCTTTTCCTTGCGTTTGCTTGGATTTGTCCTAGTGTGTCCTGGTTAGTCAATCATTTTGTGCCTCGTGGCTTATCGGTAAATACTAAATACAATACAGGGAACTCAATTTTCAGAGAAAAGCAAGTAAATTATCAAAATAGTCTTTTAACCACAACCCTCACTCTCTCTCTCTCTGGCACCGGCGGCGGCGCCTTTTTACCGGTTACCTAGGGCGTTCATTTCACCTGATTTGTGTAAATCTAAACAGTCTTAGCCTTCGTCTTTACCTGATTTGTCCAAATCTGAAATTCGATTCTCGAATCATCAGTCCTTTTCGGATCTTGTTGCATCAATTACATGGGAGAGGGTAGCCATTGCTAAGTATGACAAGTCTCATGCTGAACTCGATTCAACAGTCTTAGGGTCTCGTATGAACTCACACGAGACACATCTCGTGTGAACTCATACGAGACACATCTCGTATGAACTCACACGAGATGTGTCTCGTGTGAGTTCATACGAGATGTGTCTCGTGTGAGTCATCACGTGTACATATACACGAGATTATAGATTACATCTCGTGTATACTTACACGAGACGGGCAAGGACAGCGTTGAAATATTTCGTTCCCTGTATATAAGATTCTTTGTATATAACCATATCCTGGCTTATCATAGGCAAATTGTCATTGACCAAAAGTAGATATCCTTTTTGGTAGGTCTGTCAATTTCGATTCGTTACTTATTAATTCGCACAATTCAATCCACTAATTAACTGACCTGACCCAACCCAGCATGTTTAAGTTAGCGGGTTGAAACGGGTCACTCGTCTCAACCCGCTTAAGTATATTTTGAAAACTTTCTATTTTCAATTGTTTAACTGCGTATATCTTTACCTTCATTTGTAATTGTAAACCTAGCCCGCGATTGTCGCGATACATTACAAGCTATAAAGCCATATTTGATCCATAAATAGTAGTCGGGTTGACAGTTGTGGTTAAACATACATATGAGTGTTTTTGTGCAAAATTTTCATTTTATTATCATTAGAGCATGACACAAGTGGCCCTATAAAATATCTTATTTTGATAACGATAATCTTCCATTATAGGGGTGTAAGTGGTTCGATACAAATCGCGGTTTGGAACCGAAACAAACCAAATCACGCGATTTAGTTCGATTTTCAAGCAATAGTGGTTTGGTTCGATTTCCAAAAATTGTCAAACGGTGTGGTTCGGTTTGGTCTGCGGTCTGGACCCCCAGACCACGGTTCGAGACCACGAGACCGAACCACCAAATCGAATCGATAAACCAAACCACCAAACCTTTCAATATTAACCCTAGATAGATACGAATATCTTTCATCTCCACCTTAAATTTAGATTTGTAAACCCCTAATTCTATTAATAAGTTTTAGCTCATAACCCTTTTTTCTTTTTATTAATCTTCTTGTAATAATGTTAATTTAATTCACTTTTTAGCACATACCATTACAATTACTCAAATGGCATGTTCTTATTATAAACATTGAAGCACAATTTCATTTAAATTTGGAATATCTTTTGTATGCTATATCTGGAAAATTTAAACAAACATGATAATGAATTGTGTAGTCCGAAACCATGTTCTAATTAATGGTTTAAGCCGTGTTCTATTTAATGGTTTGAACTGTGGTTTGAACTGTGTTTTAAACCCCGGTTCGGACCGTAAAATCAAACCGCGGTTCGAATCAAACTAAACCAAACCATGGTGGTTCGATTCGGTTCTGTTTGAAATTTTTCATGGTTCGATTAGATTTGAGATTTTTCCAAATCGATGACTAGTGGTTCGATTCGTAAATTGGCCTAAACCGAACCAAACTGAACCATTTACACCCCCATTATTCATTCATATTATCATTCTATGGTCGAGAACTGTAAGTTAGATGCATTAATATAAGTATAATCTCATGTTCATAATAATACTTGTAGATTGTGTGTGTTGGTAAAGATCTAAGACTTATATGGTTAACAACTATTTATATGATGAGACCATCCCAAAAATATTTTGTTGTTTTTATTTTCATAGGATAGAAAGTGGTTTATTATTTTGTTTTAGTTTTTGTTTTATTCGAGAACGAGCAAAAGATAAGTTTTGAGTTATTTGATAGATTTGTTTTCACCCATCTAAATGATATATCTGTTACATACTTGTAGAAGGAGAAATTACAGAAATAATAAAAATACAGAAAATAAACTGAAAATACTAAAGAGAAATAATCTAGTCGTTGTTGTTGCACGAGCCCAATAATAATCACTGTCTCCTTAAGACATATTCGTCCCCTCACCGAGTGTGCTTGAGTTTTGGTGGGACGCTTGTCTCCCAGGATAAAACGTGCGGACCGGGAGCACTTTGCACCTAAGTATCCCGGTGAGCTGAAAAGTGCTTGGACGAAATCACCTCTCGTTACTACGGATGCAAGGAGGCCAAAGAATAGAATGACAATATGCAGCAAACGAGATGGAGGAGGATCGAAGTTTTCAAGTGTGTTGTTCTTCTCTGTTGTTTGTATCTCTTTGTTTCAACAGCTGTTGACAAATCTCCATTATATAGCCCGTAGAATCAAAACGGAAACTTTTGTATTTAATCTGGTATTAATCACCATTAATCCGAAAATAAAAACCATTAATCCGAAAATATTAAACCCATTTAATTTTCGGTTGTTTTGATATTTATGTCTCGGCTAATACACTTTTGAAATCAAACAAATATCACTACTCGGCCGAGCAAGGCATATGCCTCGGCCGAGCATGCTTGTCCAGAAACTTGGCCAATCTGCCCAGGCCTTGCTCGGTCGAGTCACCACCAGTGCGCGGCCGAGCATACCTATCCAGAAACTATCCACTATGTCCAGGTCTGCTCGGGCGAGTCACCAGCTGGCTCTGCCGAGCATATCAGTCAATGCTTGGCTTTATTTTGTTTTACAAAATCAAAATAATAGCAAAAGGTGAGCTTGTCTGTGTAGGCAATTTCAGTGCTACATTCGTGTCCGCAGGACGCGCACATGCACGAGTACGTACCTCGCAAGCCAAATTGGAAACTTGATTTGCACCCCCCTTGCGCGCGAGAGAGCCTCTATGCTACATAATCTTGAGCACTACTCTAGTGACCAAGTTTTTATACTAGCACCAAGTTCAATTCCTTTTCAATGTGGGATAGCTCCACTTTCCTTTTACTTTGAGCATTTATATCTCAACCAATGTGAGATAACTTCATTTTCTTAGCAATGTGGGATACCTCCCTTTCCAACCCACATACTTTGAGCATTCATATCTTATTCATCCAACAACCATTTTGGACAAATAAATATTTGATTTCTTGTTCTCATGGAGTATAACACAAACTCATAAACATTTAAGTAATTTGACAAAATTACCTTTATGAAATAATCCATAATTTCCTTCAAAAATACACTATTTTCCAACAATCTCCCACATGAAGGAAATTCATGAGGATAGGTGATAAAGTTCGACAGTTGAAAACATGCATAGGATAGCTAGGGTCTGCCCTTTGAACCTTCCCTTGTAAAAGTATATTTACTCTACTCGCTAATCAGTAGACGCGATGTCCTTGAACTGCTAGCTTTTTGTGTAGCCGATCATATACTTTACACAAGTATCTCCCTAACACAATTCAACTCTCATAGTTGTGTCCATTAATGGCCCTGGATCACAATGCCTGGTTCTGTGAGAAGGTCTAAGAATTGAGCCTCACACAATTCTCCTCGAAGCGGCCTCTACTTCTTTCTCACATATGTGATTCTTTTAAGTAACTCGTTTTACTTCACATAAGAATCATTAAAAGCCATAGGCTTAACCTCATTCATCTCGGGATGTCACTTTAAGGAATGAGTATGGGGTTGACCCCCACAGTGACGCTACAAGTCTTTTAACAGTTATGTTGTCCCTTTTAAACTAGATCTTGGGATCTCCAGTCAGCTAGGTTGGGTTTTCCGCTGTGGTTAACTTCTCAAGAGGCTTTAATCTCATTCCTAATGTCAACTTTGCAACTATCTCTTTACTTAACCCTTTGATTAGCGGATCCGCCAAATTATCTTTTGACCTTACATAGTCAATAGATATGGTACCAGTTGCAATTAGTTGTTTAATGGTATTATGTCTTCGACGTATATGTCTAGACTTACCATTATACATATGACTTTGTGCCCTACCAATCGCAGATTGGCTATCGCAATGTATACAAATTGCTGGCACGGGCTTTTCCCATCTTGGAATATCTTCTAGAAATTGGCGTAGCCATTCGGCTTCTTCACCACATTTATCTAGTGCTATAAACTCATATTCCATGGTTAATCTGGCTATAACAGTTTGCTTAGAAGATTTCCATGATATAGCTGTACCTGCTAATGTGAATAAATATCCACTTGTAGACCTTGAGTCTTTGATATCTGATATCCAATTAGCATCACTATATCCTTTGATCACCGCTGAATGTCTAGTGTAATGTAATCCAAAATCACGAGTATATCTTAAGTACCTTAGTACTCTTACTATACCCTTCCAATGATTTGTTCCAGGATTACTTGTGTACCGGCTTAATTTGCTAACGTTATAAGCAATATCCGGCCTAGTACAACTCATCAAATACATTAGACTTCCAATAATTCTCGAATACTTTAATTGAGACACCAGTTCATCTCTATTCTTTGAAAGATGAAGAATTGGGTCGATTGAAGTACTCGCTATTCCATTGTCATCCTTGCTAAATTTCTCAAGAATTTTATCCACATAATGAGATTGACTTAGTACAAGTCCGTTGGGTATTCAAGAAATTTTAATCCCAAGGATTACGTCCGCAATGCCCATATCTTTCATGTCAAACTTCGAATTCAACATGTTTTTCGTGGATTTGATCATCTTATCACAACTCCCTATGATAAGCATGTCATCTACATAAAAACACAAAATGACATAGCCATTTTCCGTGATTTTAGTATAGACACATTTGTCACACTCATTTATTTTAAATCCACTTGCATCATGGCATTATCAAATTTTTGATGTCACTGTTTTTTTGGTGCTTGTTTCAAGCCATATAATGACTTTACTAATTTGCACACCTTATTTTCTTGTCCATGCCCTCGGGTTGTTCTATGTAAATCTCCTCTTCTAAATATCCATTTAGAAAAGCTGTTTTTACATCCATTTGATGTATTTCAAGATTTCTCAACTCGGCAATTGCAAGTACAACTCTTATTGACATTATTCTCGTGACGGGAGAATACGTGTCAAAATAGTTTAGGCCCTCTTTTTGTCTGTAACCTTTAATTACAAGTCGGGCCTTATACTCATCAATTGTTCCGTCCGCCTTCGTTTTCCTTTTGAAAATCCACTTATATCCTAGTGGTTTGCTTCCCGGAGGAAGGTCCACTAATTCCCATGTGCGATTTTGAAAATGGAATCAATTTCACTTTTAATTGCTTCCTTCCACAAAGGTCCTTCTGAAGAGCTAACGGCTTCTTTGTAACTTTGCGGTTCACTTTCTACCATATAGGTTAGAAATTCCGGACCATAGGATTTTTCAACCCTAGCTCTTTTGCTCCGTCGAGGTTCCACCTCTTCTTCTTCACTTTTATCTTGAACGTGTTCTTCTTCTATTGAATCTATAACCCTAGTCGATTAGCTTGCCTCATTTTTTGACTTACATGGGAATATATTCTCAAAGAAAGACACGTTTACAAATTCCATTATAGTATTTTTGTGTATAGCTTCAATTTTCGAATCATACACAAGAAATCTATAAGCACTACTATTATGTTCATATCCAATAAATATGCAATCAATAGTTTTATGTCCAATTTTCACCTTTTTAGGTGGAGGTATGGCTACCTTTGTAAGACACCCCCACACTCTCAAGTGTTTTGATGGAGGAAAACTCCCTCTTGTAATAAAAACCGAGCAAGTGTACTCACTACCGGTGTAGCAGTATGCAAATGCAGGGGTCGAATCCACAGAGACTCGTTGGTAAACAAGTAAAGTAAACGCAGTGAATTGAGTAACCACAATTTATGGATTTGATTTAAGACTAAAAGCATAAATTAATTAACAAAAACTAATTAAACGAGAAAACAGATTATGAGCAGAGATTCGTAAATTGGATTTCACTTCACCATCATTCTATGCAAAATTTTACTTATAAATCATCAACTCAACTTCTAGGGTTCATTCACTTTAGCTAGGATCGACACGATTAGGTGGCCGGATTACAATCCTAAATATTCTTTTTAATATTGTGAATTCTATTACGGTTCCACAATATGCCAAGAATACTTTAAGAACACAGGAATATGAAAACCTAACTTTAATCAGTTTCTATTACGGCCCCGATTAAAGTTATTCAAAAAATAGTGTCTATGTATAAATTGCCCAAATTAATGGCTCAATAAATACCCAATTATTCAAAGATGAGTTCGTATCTTAACATACGTCTCGAATCTAAGAACAAGAAATTAAAATCTATTATTGAACTAGAAGGAATTAAATAGAAAGAATTAAAATTACTATTGCATAGAAATCCGGTAAAGATCAAACCAATCTACAAATCTAAGAAATTTAGCTACTCATAATTTACAATAATAAAAACCTGGAATGCAGAATAATTCTTCTCTTCAATTGTTCCAAGAAAAGCATAAAAATCTAACTAATAATAATATGTGATGATACGTGCTCTCTGATCTTAACATGGCTGCTGCATTATAAATAGAATAGGGCAAAATCAATGGACCAAAGCCAGGAAATTTCAATAATGCCCTTGAATAATATGTGCACTCTGTTGCTGAAATACGGACGGAGCGCGGCCGCAATGGCTTTTAGCACGGACGCGGTTGTTGGCAGAAACTTTGGCTTGCATCCCGTAATCTGAGCGCGGTCGCCCTAGGATTAGCGCGGTCGCCCTGGAAAAGGGTCGATCGGCCAAATGTTGTGAAAGGTTCGATCGGTACAATTCCACTGATTCCTCGGCCCTGCATTGTTGTTGGCCCATGCAGCTTGCTTTAATTTCCTTGCTTGGCCCTAACTTGGCCTAGAAATGGCCCCAACTGGCCTAGAAATGGCCCCAATTTGGCCCAACTTGGCCGGCCACATGTCATGAAGCAAGCAGTGGCTTGATTTGTAATGAATAATATTCGTTTCGTCTCGCAATTTTGCAACCGCATTTTGATCACTATAATGACCTCTTTTGCACTTCGCTCTTTGGGACTTTATGTTTCATTTTAATCCACGAATTTTTATAAATCAAATTCGTCCAAAAATTCCATATTTTCAGTTTAGTCCCTGGATTTTCCAATAATTCCAATTTGGTCCTTGGAGCTCATTTATTTCACTATTTTCCTTCTCTGCTCCGCTCCACTTTATTCCTTTTGCACTTTTTAGCCATAAAATACATCTTTAATCAGCCTATACCCTGTACTCATAAAATACTCACAAACCACATCAAATACACATAAAACTCGGGGATCGAACACAAAGAAAGCCTAAAAGTGCATCATTTGGATGGGTAAATACACATCCATCAAACACCCACAAACTAACCTTTTGCTCGTCCCGAGTAAAACAAAACTAAAAGAAGTAAAATAAAACTACTCTACATACTAATAATAAAATATAAAAACGAAATAATTATTTTTTTTGGATGTTCTATCACAGATGAATCATTGGCCATACAAGTCTCAGATTCTTACCAGCACACATAATCAACAAGTGCCACCACAGTAATGGGATTACAATCACATTGAAGCATAAAACTCACAATTTTCTATCGCGGCCTGAATGATGAATGAATTATGGGAGGTCACTGTCAACAACCTAAGATTGTTTATGGATTCACTAAGTGATGCTCTAAATCAATATGTCATAGACAGTACAACCCAAAATGGACACACATATGCATATTTACGCGATTGTCAACCCGGTCACTCGATATTGAAAGAATAATATGGCTTAAAAGTTAAGTTGCGAAAGATCGCAGGGCTAGGTTCACGGTTACAAATGAAAGTAAGGACATACGAAGATAAGAAAGTGAGACTAGAAAGTCTTCTTTTAACAATACCTCCTCACTTTGATGCTAATTCCTCCGCTCACCCTTATTACTTCCCAATGTGCCAACCCACAAACTAAAACTTTTTCATACATTGACATGGGGTTGCCATTACTTTCTTTGGTCAACTTGAAACACGGTTCTCACTTGAACATTAGAGAGGGCAAGGTTTTTTTTTTATTTTGCACAAATATATCACAAAGAATGTGCATTTAATATTTTGCTCAAGCCCCTCTTTTCATTACATAACATGACCCACTTTTTTTTTTTTTTTCGTGACCACTTTCCACTCAACCCTTTTGTTTTTTTTCAAACCATCCCCCAAAATATCTCCATTCTTTCCCTAGTTTCACTTTCTTGAAAAGGTAAGAAAATAGTGTATAAGTTAAAAGGGTGGGATAATGAGGGTACAAATGAAGGCGAATGGTGGTCTAAGATAACCTCCCATTTTGTGAGAGATTCCATTCTTTTTCAAGCTCAAAAGGGGTTCTAGCGAAATTTTTTTATATAAGTGACTAGAAAGTTTAAGGCTCACAAAAAGGGATTCAAAGAATAGCCATATATATCAAGTAACCTATTGACGTGTTATTAACAATCATGCAAACATGTTCTAGGGACCCCGAGAATACACAAAGTGATCCCATAAAGGGCACCTAAGTTGATGACAATGACCAAGAATATGATACGGAAGTGAGAGGTGGTGCAATCATAATTTAAATGTTTCAATGCAATCCCAATCACCACACTAATAATAGCACATGTGATTTTTAAAATTAAAGCACACTCTAATCATCACAGACTTTGGCCAACACCCCAACTATGAAAAGAACAAAATTTTTTAAATTTTTCTATTTTTTTAGAGGGTGACACTATATACACTCCCCCATAAACCCACAAACTCGGAGAGTTGCCCACCCCCAAACTCAAAACATGCTATGTCCTCATAGCAAAGAGAACAAAAGCGTGCTTTGGGCTTAACGGATGGCAAGACACTACTAAACAGTAATTACATAAAAATAAAACATACTTCATTGGGTTGCCTCCCAAGCAGCGCATTTGGTTAAAGTCGTTAGCCCGACTATGGTCCCAAGCTTACTTGGCCTTTGCTTTGCGGCCTTTGGACCATCTCTTCTCCTCACGGGCACAGACGCCCTTCTCTTTCCAAATCAGCTCTCCATTGTTAACAAGTAGGGGTGAAGCCACATTTAGTTTTGAAACTTTACGCTTGTGCTTACCCCTCTTTCTTTTCTTTTTATTGGGGTTTCCACCCCCAAACTCAACTCTTTCAACCTGCAAAATACCATCCTTGCAACCAAGATCAAGAGAGTTATCATGCACAAAAATATTTAAAAATATAGAATCAGATAAATCACTATAACTCTCCTCACTAACTCTCGATTTTGAAGGCCCTTGTGGTAAATGTGATGGAATCGACTCTTTATGGAAGTCGTGGTGGGGATGATACGACCCTGCTACTCCTAGAGTATTGGTCGGCTTTAGTGTTACTAGCCACGGGACAAACGTCCGCATTATCCCCACTTTTCTCACATCCATTCACATCATCTTTAAAAATTGGAACATCAGTTATGGCTCCTACAAAACCATCTTTGGGGGAGGGTTTCTTATCATTTTCAAGCATACAAAACTTGCATTCTTCCCCCATACCTCTCAAGGACACCACCCCTTGACACACATCAATGATGGCCTTAGTGTCAGACATAAATGGTCTCCCAAGCAGAATGGGAGTTTTCAGTTGTTCCTCACTTGATCCCTCCATACACATCACATAAAAGTCAATGGGGATAATGATTTTATCAATTTTAACCAACACCCCTTCAATAACCCCTAAGGGTCTTTTAATTGAGAGATCCGCCAATTGCAAGTCTCTCATGGGTGGTTTCAACTCACATACCCCCAAACTTCTAAAAACATGAAAGGGCATCACATTGACACTTGCCCCAAGATCCAACAAACCTTTAAAATTTTGACCCCCTAACGAAATTGGGATAGTGAAACACCCGGGGTCTTTTTGAACATGATTAATTTTTTCATTCTCATTAACATCATCATTATTATCAAAACAATCAATATTATCAAGAGAAGATAGAAATACCTCCTCAATTTCCTCACTGTCATCCCACACTGTTGTGATTGACTTTGCTTGCTCAGGTGGGTTCTTCTCTTTCATCAACTCTTGGGCAACCTTCACAAGTTGCTCTACTTGTGTGCCCATCTTCCCAATTGCAGCTTCAGTGTTTCTATTACTTTGCTGCACCTCCATCCTTAACTGCTGGACTGCCAGCTCCCAAGGCTCTTTATCATGTTGTCCGGGTGGTGGCACATGAAGAGGTTTCACTTGCTGATTATGATTGCCACCCCATGGATTGTAGTTACCATATGGGTTGCCTTGGGGTGGTGGCCTTGGTACATATCCATTGAAAGTATGTGCCTGTTCAGGATGATAAGAAAAATTTGCTGCACTTGGACACATATTAGTCACATGAGATGATAAACCACAATTTGTACAATAATCAGTAATAACATTGGCACCAGCAGAAGTGCCACATGCAGTCAATTTATCCAATTTATTATTTAAAAGTGCAATCTGCTTAGAAATATTATCACTAGCATTCAATTCAAGTACCCCCTTGTTTTACCCCCCGAACTATTTTGTTGAGAATTAGCACTCAACATCTCAAATAAAGCCTTAGCTTCTTCCGGAGTCTTGGCTCCTATCGAGCCTCCAGCAGCATTGTCAACCATTGATTGACCATTGTCATTCAAGCCATCATAAAAGGCTTGGTTCAGTGAGGGAAATGTGAAATTGTGTTGGGGACATTGCATTAACATTGTATTAAATCTTTCCCATGCCTCATGAAAGGGCTCCCCCACATCTTGGGAAAATGTCATCAATTTCTGTCTAAAACCAGCCAACAGATGATGTGGGTAATATCTTTTAAGGAACACATCTTGTAATTCTCCCCAAGTACTAATGCTGCTCGGTGCAAGCATCATCAACCATGTTTTAGCCACTCCCTTAAGAGTGTAAGGAAAATACTTCAGTCTAATTTGCTCCTCAGTCACTCCCTGTCTTAACAAAAATTGAGCAACAACAATAATATACTCTTTAAGGAACGTAAGTGCATCCTCACCAGGCAATCCGTGAAAGCTTGGCAACATGGCAAAGTATTGTCCTTTGACCTCTAGATTTTTGGCTGCATCGGACAGCACTATGCAAGAGGTAGATGTGTCTAACCGAGGTCTCAGGAAATCATTCATAGTTTGTGTCGGTGGTACTGCCATCTCGGCTTTCTCTTCCTCTACCTCGGTGGTGGAGGGTTCTGATCCGGTGTCAGAATCTGAGAAAAGGGGATTAAAGAGGGGATCGCCCTCAAATGCTTCCTCAAGAAGCTTAGTGTCTTTAGCTTTATTAAGTCTATTTATGTTGTCGTTCAATGGCACCAATGTAGGCTTCAAAGAACGACGACCTTGCATTCACTACCTAACCTACTTGTTTACTTGCAACAAGTCCCCGGCAACGGCGCCAAAAACTTGATGGAGGAAAACTCCCTCTTGTAATAAAAACCGAGTAAGTGTACTCACTACCGGTGTAGCAGTATGCAAATGCAGGGGTCGAATCCACAGAGACTCGTTGGTAAACAAGTAAAGTAAACGCAGTGAATTGAGTAACCACAATTTATGGATTTGATTTAAGACTAAAAGCATAAATTAATTAACAAAAACTAATTAAACGAGAAAACTGATTATGAGCAGAGTTTCGTAAATTGGATTTCACTTCACCATCATTCTATGCAAAATTTTACTTATAAATCATCAACTCAACTTTTAGGGTTCATTCACTTTAGCTAGGATCGACACGATTAGGTGGCCGGATTACAATCCTAAATATTCTTTTTAATATTGTGAATTCTATTACGGTTCCACAATATGCCAAGAATACTTTAAGAACACAGGAATATGAAAACCTAACTTTAATCAGTTTCTATTACGGCCCCGATTAAAGTTATTCAAAAAATAGTGTCTATGTATAAATCGCCCAAATTAATGGCTCAATAAATACCCAATTATTCAAAGATGAGTTCGTATCTTAACATACGTCTCGAATCTAAGAACAAGAAATTAAAATCTATTATTGAACTAGAAGAAATTAAATAGAAAGAATTAAAATTACTATTGCATAGAAATCCGGTAAAGATCAAACCAATCTACAAATTTAAGAAATTTAGCTACTCATAATTTACAATAATAAAAACCTGGAATGCAGAATAATTCTTCTCTTCAATTGTTTCAAGAAAAGCATAAAAATCTAACTAATAATAATATGTGATGATACGTGCTCTCTGATCTTAACATGGCTGCTGCATTATAAATAGAATAGGGCAAAATCAATGGACCAAAGCCAGGAAATTTCAATAATGCCCTTGAATAATACGTGTACTCTGTTGCTGAAATACGGACGGAGCGCGGCCGCAATGGCTTTTAGCGCGGACGCGGTTGTTGGCAGAAACTTTGGCTTGCATCCCGTAATCTGAGCGCGATCGCCCTAGGATTAGCGCGGTCGCCCTGGAAAAGGGTCGATCGGTCAAATGTTGTGAAAGGTTCGATCGGTACAATTCCACTGATTCCTCGGCCCTGCATTGTTGTTGGCTCATGCAGCTTGCTTTAATTTCCTTGCCTGGCCCTAACTTGGCCTAGAAATGGCCCCAACTGGCCTAGAAATGGCCCCAATTTGGCCCAACTTGGCCGGCCACATGTCATGAAGCAGTGGCTTGATTTGTAATGAATAATATTCGTTTCGTCTCGCAATTTTGCAACCACACTTTGACCACTATAATGACTTCTTTTGCACTTCGCTCTTTGGGACTTTATGTTTCATTTTAACCCACGAATTTTTATAAATCAAATTCGTCCAAAAATTCCATATTTCCAGTTTAGTCCCTGGATTTTCCAATAATTCCAATTTGGTCCTTGGAGCTCATTTATTTCACTATTTTCCTTCTCTGCTCCGCTCCACTTTATTCCTTTTGCACTTTTTAGCCATAAAATACATCTTTAATCAGCTCTATACCCTGTACTCATAAAATACTCACAAACCACATCAAATACACATAAAACTCGGGGATCGAACACAAAGAAAGCCTAAAAGTGCATCATTTGGATGGGTAAATACACATCCATCATGTTTGTAACTTGGCACTTTTCCATGACATAGTTCATAAGGAGTTTTGTCTTGTTTCTTTCGAGGTATTTTATTTAACACATAGATAGCCGACAACACGGCTTCCCCCCACATGTTATCCGGTAATCCCAAACTCAATAACATGGCATTCATCATTTCTTTTAATGTCCGATTTTTCCTTTCGGCAACACCGTTTTGTTGGGGTGTATAAGGTGCCGAGGTTGTGTGTTTAATTCCATTTTGAGCACATATTGCTTCAAATGGAGATTCATATTCACCACATTTTTCACTTCTTAGCACCTTAATTTTCCGGTTTAATTGATTCTCAACTTCGTTTTTATAGAGAGTAAACTTCTCTATAGCTTCATCTTTACTTTTTAGAAGATACACATAGCAATACTCTGTGCCATCATCTACAAAAGTCATTAAGTACTTATTGCCTCCCCGTGATTGTGTTGATTTAAAGTCACATAAGTCCGTGTGAACCAATTCAAGTGGTTCACTATTTCTTTCAACTGAATGGAATGATTTTCTTGTTAATTTTGCTTCTACACAAGTTTCACATTTTTGTTTGCAATCAACTTTATAATTTGATTTTTTCAAACGACGTATAGAATCAAAATTAACATGACCAAGTTTAGCATGCCACAAATTAGATGACTCAAGCAAGTAAACGGAAGAGATATTCATTTCATCATCTTTTGGCTTAACCACCATTACACTTAGCCTGAACAAGCCATCATTGACATAGCCTTTTCCTATAAAGATTCCACTCTTAGACAAAATGACTACATTGGACTCAAACACAATATGAAAACCATGCTTTATCAAAAGCGATCCGGACACCAAGTTCTTCCGGATATCGGGCACATAAAACACGTTGTTGAGAGTCAACTCCTTCCCGGATGTCATCTTCAAGACCACTTTCCCTTCACCTTTGACTTCGGAAGTGGCCGAATTCCCCATGAATAGCTTCTGTCCATCCTTAGCAACAAGAGTACTAAACATGTCTTTGTTGGAGCACACATGTCTAGTAGCACCGGTGTCAATCCACCATTGATTTGGGTTTGAACCCACCAAATTCACCTCAGAAATCACAGCCGCGAGGTGCTTTTCGGACACGTTCCTAGCAATGCCTTCCACCATGTTTGCCTTATGAGCCTTCTTGGGCAACTTGCAAGCATGAGCCTTGTGGCCTTCACTGTTGGTGTAATGCCCTAGGCGTTTAGTTATGTTTGACTTATAACTTAATACCTTTATGTAATCATCTTTACCATTTAGTATAGAGTATGTTTATTTGGTTTATTATATGTTTTGCATGTTTATTGTAATAACCTGCGTCCCTAGTTATTGTGAATAACTAGTATAAGTTGGTAATGGATAATTATAGAGATTATTATATGCATAAGATGCACATTACACTTATGGGTACTTGTTAGAGAACAAGGTACTGGACATGACCTACCGATGAGATTTATGACATGGTCTATGATCATATATGTCATGATTAAATCTCATGATAGTCGTGTCATTAGAATCCTTTGTACCTGAGATTATCATCATCTTCCACATGATGAACGTTGTGTTTGATGTAGTCTAACACTATCTTTAATAGGATAACAATAAGAGCTATGTTGGCACGATTGGATTCTTATAGAGAAGAGTGATAAGTCAAGATGGGATTTGTCCTTCTCGTTGAGAGAGATGTTTGCTTGGGCCCCTCGATGAATAGTATTGATGAAATGTGTGGCCACACTCAAGAGATTTGATAGAGATCAAATGCACTTGGATTATCAACATATTCAGTGTCGAGAAAGCATTGAACGATATGAGTTGACATGGATCATGACTCATGTTCAATTTGACATCGTGGACAAAGGGATTGTGACATTTGATCTATCAATGAAGCAAGCTTTGATGTTATATTAATTGGGTGGATATAATGGTTTGCTAGAAACCACTTATGTCTTGTGAGGATCGATGTTTCGACTCACTACCAACATAAATACAATTTCTAAAGGGTCACACACAAAGAATGAATTGGAAAAAAAATGGCTTAATATGTGAAATTGGGTTCTGGCACGACTCGTGCCCTTGGTCACGACTCGTGACCTTGTGCAGTACGACTGCATGGAAAAAGGGAATGACTCGTGAAGAACAATTGTGCATTCTGGGGTTAGGAACGACTCATGCTCTCAGGCACGAGTCGTGCCTTAGATCAGCAGGAGTGCAATTATAAGCACGACTCGTACCACGACTGTTTTTGGGCAAAGCACGACTCGTGCCCTCCAGCACGACTCGTGCCTGCGTCTTAATTCAGTCCGTACGCGTTTGCTTTCTATTGAATAGGTTTCTGGCTTGGATAAGAATTCTCCCTAAGTGTTAGAGATTTATAATTGGTATAAATATAACCCTTCTCCTCAGCCATAAACAAGGTTTTTAGGGTTTATTGAAACACTAAAATATTGATTTTGATTAAGAATCAAAGATCAAAACCATCCCAAATCAATTCCATATTTTGCCATTGATTGTTAAATATCGATTCAACAATCGGGGATCATCTAGCAATCCTACAAGATTAGATCTTGGTTCGTTCGCGTGTGGATTACAGATAGAGGGTGATTCCGTTATCACCTAAAGCTTAAAGATTAATTCATCACAAGGAAGACCAAGGAGAAAATCAAGGTTCAACATCGATTCAAAAGGTTTGAATCTAAGATCCGTTTTGAGCAACAAATCGCTATTAAAGTATGTAAAATCTATTTCATGGTTTTATCTATTCATGTTAGACAGATTCAAGACTAGGGTTTTGTGTTATAAATTAAATCTTCCGCTGCTTTTGTAACCCCAAAACCCAACATTCACCACCACAATTGTAACAAGTTCCTAAGAACTTCTTCTTGGAAACACCACCCTTTGGTCCCAAGTTGGAACGTTTTGAGGTTGACACAACCTTCCCTTTTCCCTTACCAAAGCCTTTGCCTTTGGAGCTTTGACCATGCTCCACCACATTAGCCTTAGCCACACTAGAAACAAACTTTTTCTCAGCGGCTCTATTGTTCTCTTCAATACTCAATCGAAAAATTATCCCTTCAACATCCATTTCCTTTCGCTTATGCTTAAGGTAGTTCTTGAAATCATTCCAAGATGGAGGCAATTTTTCAATGATTGCAACCACTTGGAAACTTTCACTTATGACCATACCCTCGGCATGAATCTTATGCAAAATGGTTTGAAACTCATCAACTTGAGATTTCACACTTTTGCTATCCACCATCTTAAAATCAAGGAAACGAGCAACAATGAATTTCTTTGTTCCCGCATCCTCAATTTTATATTTGTGTTCCAAAGAACCCCATAATTCCTTAACAGATTTCTTTTCATTGAACACATTGTAAAGAGAATCTGAAAGCGAATTGAGGACATAATTTATGCACAAGTATTCCCCATGTTTCAACCGCAGCCAAGGTTGTAACATTCGTTTCATTCTCACTCACATTTGGCATATCCTCTTTCAGATATTTAGCCAAATTCAAGGTAGTAAGATATAAATGCATCTTTTGTTGTCAACGCTTAAAATCGTGGCCAACAAACTTTTCTGAATTTTCAACATGAGGGGTCGGGATATGGATTGTTTTAGTCACAATAGTTGAGCCACTTCCATTTCCAGTTTGTGGTCCAGTTTGGGGTCCAATTTGGGATCCAATTTGGATCTCCACGATGTTGGTATCAGTCACCATCTGAAACACAACAACTAGTTAGTATAAACAGTTTAAATCGTTCTATAATCTCCTCCCTCTGTTAGGGAATATGTGTTAAGATTGTTACATATTTGTAGAAGGAGAAATTACAGATATAATAAAAATGCAGAAAATAAACTGAAAATACTAAAGAGAAATAATATAGCCGTTGTTGTTGCACGAGTCCAATGATAATCACTGTCTCCTTAAGACATATTCGTTCCCTCACCGAGTGTGCTTGAGTTTTGGTGGGACGCTTGTCTCCCAGGATAGAACGTGCGGACCGGGGGCACTTTGCACCTAAGTATCCCGGCGAGCTGAAAAGTGCTTTGACGAAATCACCTCTTGTTACTACGGATGCAAGGATGCCAAAGAATATAATGACACTATGCAGAAAACGAGATGGAGGAGGATCGAAGTTTTCAAGTGTGTTGTTCTTCTCTGTTGTTTGTATCTCTTTGTTTCAACAACTGTTGACAAATCTCCATTATATAGCCTCATAGAATCAAAACGGAAACTTTTGGATTTAATCTGGTATTAATCACCATTAATTCGAAAATAAAAACCATTAATCCAAAAATATTAAACCCAATTAATTTTCGGTTTCAGTTTTGATATTTATGTCTTGGCTGTTACACTTTTGAAATCAAAGAAATATCACTGCTCAGGAACTGCTCGGCCGAGCATGCTTGTCCAGAAACTTGGCCAATCTGCCCAGGCCTTGCTCGATCAAGTCACCACCAGTGCTCGGCCGATCATACCTGTCCAGAAACTATCCACTCTGTCCAGGTCTGCTCGGGCGAGTCACCAGCTGGCTCGGCCGAGCATATCAGTCAATGCTTGGCTTTATTTTGTTTTACAAAATCAAAATAATAGCAAAAGGTGGGCTTGTCTGCGTAGGCAATTTCGGTGCTACATTCGTGTCCGCAGGACGCGTACATGCACGAGTACGCACCTCGCAAGCCAAATTGGAAACTTGATTTGCACCCCCCTTGCGTGCGAGAGAGAGCCTCTATGTTACATAATCTTGAACACTACTCTAGTGCCCAAGTTTTTATACTAGCACCAAGTTCAATTCCTTTCCAATGTGGGATAACTCCACTTTCCTTTTACTTTAAGCATTTATATCTCATCCAATGTGAGATAACTTCATTTTCTTAGCAATGTGGGATAACTCCTTTTCCAACCCACATACTTTGAGCATTTATATCTTATTCATCCAACAACCATTTTGGTTAAACAAATATTTGATTTCTTGTTCTCATGGAGTATAACACAAACTCATAAACATTTAAGTAATTTGACAAAATTACCCTTTAGGAAATAATCCTTAGTTTCCTTCAAAAACACACTATTTTCCAACAATATCTTTAGACCTATTTGATGCTCAACCTTGAGTGTTTTAATGGCATTTTTTGAGTATTTATAAGTACAGGGAATAGAAGTAGAATGTCACGAATTATATCTTAAAGTTTGCAACTTGTAATAGACTAGTGACATTACTAGTGCACCTTTTCACAAATCCAAGTTTTGACCAAACTTGGTAGAGGACGTAGCAGTTATTTAACACTGTGAACCTCTCTAAACAACTGTGTTCCTTTTGTTTGTGTTTGCTCATTTTATCTTGTCTTGTAACCTATTGAACTCTATTACCGGTTACAAACCTTTTAATACTTAACTGCTTTGTTTTGTGCTTTCCATTGGAATATAATTTGCATGATCTTTTAACTTACCTGAAATTCATCTTACTTAACCAATTATATGTGTGAGTAAACCAGTAACATTTTATCTACTGCGTAACTGGTTAACATCGATTTAGCTTTTGATAATTTACTTGAATATTTTAGAAAGGTTTTTGAAAGAAGTTTAAATCAAGCTATTCAACCCCCTCTAGCCTGTTTTCCTGCCAATTGGGCCTAACAATTTCCATCTCCTTTCCACTAAATTCCACAAGATTACCAAACACACTAGTCAAATTCCTTCTTCCTCAATACCCATATTTCAATTTTTTAATATCACAAAATATTCCTCCCAATTTTTTTTTAATTTTTTTTTAGGTTTTGTCTGTGTTATCCACCCTCTTAATTTTGAAACTGATTGCGTACTGGTCCATTGGAATTTAATTTATCGTTGATTGAATTTGAATCAATCATTTTTTCTACTTGGGATTTTGGTCAGAAAAAAGAAGGGAAAATATGGCTATGTTTGGTGCTGCTCTGTGGGTGATGGAAAGAGGGGGAGTGGCAGGTGGAGGTGAAAGAGGAAGGCGGCGTGAAAAGCGCAGGGCAGCGTGAGCCGAGGAGGTTGGTGGTGGGGGGAGTGGTCGCCATTGAAGATGAAAAAGGAGGAAATAAATGAAGAAAAGGAAGAAGATGAAGGAGGGTGGGGATATTTTTTACTCCCCACTTAAAATTCCAATTTTACCCTTTAAATTGGCATGTGATGAAGCACATGGGTATTTAACTTAAAATTTTAAATGGTGTTAGTCATGTTGACTTTCATTGCACAAAGTGATCGGTTAAGGTACTCTTCTTGCAACAAAAATGATATTAGGTACCATATCCGCACAAATTAACCAATTGAGATACTTTTCTTGCATTTTCGCCTATTACTAATTATAATCAAAAGTCTTTTATGGTGTTGGAGTTGCAAAAGATGGTCATCTTTTTCAAAATTAGTTCATAATTAAGTTTTGTCGTTCTTTTAATATAGCTATGATGAATAATAACTTGGAGATGAGGTGAAAGGAATTGCACCATAAGAATGAAATCAAATCCAAGATATGGGGTGAGAGAAATTGCAACATGGAGATCGGTGTGGGTGAATGAATTAGGTTGGTGTTTGAAAATGATATATGGCAAAGAGACTGTGCCCCGTGGAACTTATTTGGAGTGGATGATTCAAGTTGTTTGGGAGAGAGAAAGGGAGTAGAAAAAACGAGGAGAGGATATATATGTGTTTGTGGGCAGCTGTATTCAGTAGGGGAAAAGGTTTGGAGATTTAATTATTTCACCCTCAATCTACAGTTGAGTTCACCACCTTTTCAACAATCTTTAAAAATGTTAATGTTGAAAGTACAATCTTATCCATTTTCTTTAACCCTTTTATTTCACCCAACAATCCCTAAATCCTTTACCTTTACTTTCCTCTTCAGCCTTCTTCCTCAATTCTCAATTTTTTGCAAATTATCTTCTTCCCTAAAAATATATAAAAAAAGCTAGATCTAAGGTGTTCAACAATGGCTGACCGAACACAATAAGGATTGTTCGATTTGCACATACCGAATATTCCTCATGGTGATCAATTGGGGAAAAGGGATTGTGGAGGGTATTGCTGTAAGAAGAATAGAGAGAAGATGTAGAAAAAGAAGAAAAGGGGGTGTAGTTAACGATGGGTAGAGATGGGTGGAGTATGAGAATTAGGGGGGTAAATGGTTCGGTTTTGGTCAATATAAAGACCGAACCAATAGTTATCGGCTTAGGAAAATTTCAGACCGAACCAAATCATGAAAAACTTCAATTACGGTTCAAACCACGTTTCAGACTGTAGACTGTGGTTCAAACCGCAACTCATCACTAGATTTTCTTAAAGATTTTCGTGATCACGACGGAAGAGCGAGAGATGCAGGAGTTTAAGAGGAAAGAAGGAAGAGAGAGAGAGAGAGAGAGAGAGAGAGAGAGAGAGAGAGAGAGAGAGAGAGAGAGAGAGAGAGAGAGAGACTAAAGGGAGACCGAAGGAAGAAAATACACTTTACAATGTCGATTGTGGAGAAAACTTGGTTAGTTATGTGTCACAATGAAGATAACAAATGATGAATTTAATATTGAATAAGATGTAAAACAGGGGTTAAGATTAGTTTGATGTAATATAGGGTATTTCATTGATCTAACCGTAAATATTACTCAATTCGTATACAAATATATGATTAATAATATATGCAGTATGGTGGTTTAGTCTAGTGGTTTGATCCGGTGGTTTGGTTTGACGGTATGGTTTAGTGGTTTGGTGGTTCGGTCTAACGGTCTCAAACTGCGATTTGGTTTAATCTAGGAGGATTACACCACAAATCAAATTGAACCATTTATACCAGAAAAGAAATGATGTGATAAAATGGGAAAATGGAGTGGTGTATTTAGTGTGAGAGGTAAAAATGAGGTAATAAATTCATTGAAAATGGTGAACCTAATTTAATGCTCCGTTTGTTCGGGGAAAAATATTTTTCCACTTTTCTTATTATAATGACTTACGAATTTATTCTCCGTGTTTTATTTTTCGAAAAATGTTAACACTCTCACTCACACACCAACTCCCCAAACATCCCCACACTAACCCACCTTTACCCTACCCCACATTTACCCTACCCCTACCCCACATCCACCCATTCCTACCCCTACCACACCTTCACTCTACCCTCCATCTCCCTATTCTAAATCACCTTACCCTTCCCTATCCCACCCCCCACCCCCACCCCCACCCCCACCCTATCTTCCACATCTTATTACAGATTGTATTTTCACTAAAAAATATTTTTCGTAATTTATCAAATACTTGAAAATGTTTTTCGAAAAATATTCTTCTTTGATTTATTATCAAATAGTCAAAAACATATTTATGTCATTTTGAAGAACATTCTTTTTTTTTTTCAGAAAATATTTTACGAAAATTCATTTTACGCGAAACAAATGAAAATGGAACTAGGTGGGAAATAATAACCCCAAACCAAAAGAGTTTGGGAAGAAGGGGTGGGTATTCTTGTAAATAAACTAGTACATGCCCGTGTCCGAGGACACGGGTTTTTTTTTAATTAATTTTTTTTTTAAAGGGCAAGTATGTCGCACGACATACTATGTTTTTTTTTAACGTGAATATCTTTTTACAAAAATTCAAATTTTAGGAGGGAAAAATTATTTTTGAAAATTAAGGGCAAGTATATCGTACGCCATACTTAATTTTTTTTTTAAGGGCAAAATGGGAAAGGGACAAAATAGTGAGGGCAAAATGATAAAGTTGACACGTGGTACTGTTCATACCACTGTTCAAGATTCCTCTTCCATTTATACTATCTATAGTATAAATTAGAGTAGTGTGCTACAGTACTATGAATAGTGCTAATGACCGAATTTCCCATTTGCTCTCACTATTTTGTCTCTTTCTTATTTTGCCCTCACTTTTTGTCTCTTTCTTATTTTGCCCTTAAAATTTTTATTTTTTTTTTAAATTAAAAAAAAAAATGTCCTCAAACACGGGCTTAATTTAAAAAAAAAAAAAATGTGTCCTTGGACACGGGCTTATTCTATTATTCTAGTAGATTTATACTATACTCCCTCCGTTCCGGCCGAAGCGTCACTTTTTACCCAAAATGGCGTCCCGTTTATAGCGTCACCCTTTCCTAAAAAGGAAACTTTTATTAATATTTTATTATCTCATCCACTATTCCCTCCACTAATTCTCTCTCCTCTACACTCACAACACTTTTAAAATTCATTATTTCCTCCACTAATTCTCTCTCCTATTTTTAAATTACACTCACAACATTTTTACTTCCCACACTTTTTCTTAATTTGCGCGCCACCCCTAAAAGGGTGACGCTTCTACCGGGACGGAGGGAGTAGATATTTTCGGGGTGTTCAGAAGTTGTAACCTTCTAGAAGTATACTCCCTCTGTCCCATAAGTCTTAAGAAAACTTTCTATTTTGGACGTCCCATAACTCTTAAGAAATCTCAAAAAGGAAACCTTAAATCACTATTCTCTCCACTCATTCTCTCTCCTACATTATTTTAATACTCACAACACATTATAATTTACTATTCCCTCCACTCATTCTCTCTCCTATTTAATTTTTCACACTCACAACACTTCTTCCACTCATTCTCTCTCCTAATACTATAATAATATTCCTTAATTCCCGCGCAAAATGAAATCTTCTTAAGCTTAATGGGACGGAGGGAGTACTAATTAGTTGCTGTGCATTAGGCGAAAAAAAAAAAAACACACACACACACACACAGAGACACAGTGGAGAAATGGAGAACAAGACGGTTCTGAAAGAATGGTTCGATCGAGTTGACTCAGAGAAAATCGGGAACATCACACCCACTCAACTCAAGGTTCTTCCTCTAAATCCACACCCTTTATTGATTTATTCATCACGCAAAAACTTAGTTTCTCAAATTTTATCAGTTTTCCTTTTTCTTTTTCTTTGCAAATGGAATTCTAATAATCAGACTGCTCTTGCCGTTGGAAACTTAGAATTTCCCATCTCGATCGTCCAACAAATGATCAGGTTTGTTCTCTTCTGTTATATCTACGATTTAATAAGTTCTTTGATCAAACTGATGGACCAATTTTGAATGTCATTGTTGCAGGATGTATGATTTTGACAAGAACGGAACAATGAATTTCCAAGGTAAAATTCAATATTCAACTAGTCCCATGATTTTTTTCTTTAGTTTTGAGCTTAAATAATGTGCCAATTTGAACATTATTAACTCAAATTGTCCCATTTTAAAAGTCAAACATGTTTAGGATGTACCTATCATGTATGAGCGGAGGGATAAAGTTTAGAGCTTTATTTGAATCGCAAGCTTCTTTCTGAATGAAAGGGTTTTTTACCAATAAGTCATGTGACAGGGTGAAATTTATCAATAAAAACACCACATCTCAATTTTTACCTTAAGATTCCTGAGTTGAAAACTAGCATAGAGTCCCTAGCCCTCTTTATAACAATTCTAAATGGCCAAACTGCCCCTCCCTACCCTCCCTCGGTCTTTACATCATCACGAAGACATTGACGACGCAGACATTCATTCATTCTTATATGATCACGCTTGGGAACAAGATCGGTGAAGAAGATGCCAACTTGGCGATTTACGTGAGCCAGAGGGTTGACTCGCTCATGGAAGTCACGGACCGACGGTTAGTTGGGAAGCAGGAACCTTCTTCTCAGGTAATGACTAGCTTGAAGCTCTTCTTGCAGCTTGCACTCTCTTGCTAGCTAGAGAAGAAAGCAGAGAGGCCTAAGTATGAATTGATACTGGAGAGGGTGAACCAAGAAGAGGATTCTGATCAGGCAAGTATAGAAATTATGTGAATTTAATTAGTACTTGGGTGTTGAGTTTTAGAAAAGATCAATATTACTCCCTCCGTCCCGAAAATTTTATCTCACTTTGATTTTCATACTCAACTCAATCGAACGTTGGAACAAAATTTTATATAGATCTTGATATCTATGTGCAAGTCTAAAAATTGTCATTGTTCACCATTATTAATAATATCAATAACAATTTCATAGATATATCTAAATTTTCGTAAAATTATGGTCAAAATTCGATTGGGTTGACCATGAACATTCAAGTTGTAAAGATTAGAAAAGGGCATGTAATAGAATTGGAGAATATGGTTGTATTAATGAGAATGAAAGACCTCGATTTTGTAATGCCCACAAAGAGTTAAAAGTGATTCCTTAAGTCCATGATGGATTTGATGGAGGGAGCCAAAATTGAATGATAGATAGGGTAATCAAAATATAGGGATGACAATTTAACACTATCAAGATAAACTGTACTCTCTTAGTGGTTTGAGTGACATAGGACACTCGAACCATCTTGATTGAATTTGAATTATTGCATTTGCAAATGGTTGTAATTTGATCGCTTCTTTTCTTTTGCGACATAAATGACCGAAATCAATAATAAGATGTTCGGTGGGCCCATACATTGGAGCAAAAAAAATCGTTGCCACCGCGCAACAAGATCCCTATCTCGATTTCTCAAGACCACTTTGGATCTCAAATACTCCCATGGCTGAAAAATATTTGTTGCTTCACAGTTTCATTGGACATATAATAACCTGCCATGTAGAGTTCGATTGGGAGCCAATGAGAAAGTGAAATGTAGCAAACATCCGAGAAATTGAGTATCATTTGTGAAAATCGAGAGATAAATTAATCAGTTTTATACTCAATTATTATGAACAAATGAGAAATGAATGTCTCAATTTTTAAATTTGAACTTCTGAGAAATGGACTATCAATTGTGAAAATTGAGAGATTAATTTATCAGTTTTTATACTCAATTATGAACAAATGAGAAATAACAATCTCAATTTATATACTCAATGAACAAATGAGAAATGCATGTCTCGGTTTTAAACTTAAACATCTGATAAATTGAGTATCAATTGATTTCTCAACTGTTAAAAGAGCAATAACATCACACAACTATGAAATCACACAATCGTGAAATCAATTTATCTATATTATTTCTAAGGTTACATGACAACAAATTCATCGTTACCATTAAGCAACCGTGACTCATCAATTGCGAAAAATTGAAACATAAATTTATCCGTTTTTATACTCAATTATGAACAAATGAGAAATGAATGTCTTAGTTTTTTTAATTTAAACATCTAAGAAATTGAGTAACAATTATAATAAGTTGATTTCTCAACTGTTTAAAGGGCATATAACATAACACAATTGTGAAATCACACAACTGTGCAATCATGCAACTGTGAAATCAATTGAGAAATAATTTTACAAGTGAAAAATGACACAACTGTGTAATCATATAACTGTGAAATCAAACAACTGTGTAATCATACAATTGTGAAATCAATTAGGAAATGAAATATGATTTTTTTCAATTTTTGACAAGTGAAAATGAAATTTTTATTTTTAAAATTTGAATCATATTTTGAATGTACTTATTTGTTTTATTTTTTTCGATTTCTAGATTTTGAGATATTGCATTTTAAATTTTGAGGGGAGATCAATTTATTATAATTGTGAAATCACAAAACTGTGGAAATAGAGTGACATGGGCAAAATGGTTCAGATACTTATTGGCGAGATTTGAAAATGTCAATCCTTAAAGGTAGTATTCATTTGGCTAAAGGACTTATTGGTTAAAGCCTCATTTCTGAAACGAGGCTCTTTAAATTTAACTCTTTTAGAAAAGATTTTGCGGGTGAGTCACTTTGGTAAAAAGCAAGCAATTCAAGGAATCCCCCCCCCCATATGATAATCGATTCACGTACGAATCAGTTTTCTGCAGGATGTTTGGCGTTCATATTTGGGGAAAAAATTGAAACTTAAAATTTGTCATCACTATTTGTCAGTGGTAGAGCTATATTTCCTTCGTTCGCTTATAGGATATTCCTTTTGAGAGGGCCTTTCTACAATAAGATTGCAGTTCCTCTGGAGTTTGAACGTTATCGCTTATATATAGACTGATCCCTTCAACAAAAAATTGAGTGTCCCTCATTGTTCATGATTGACCAACAACAAAAAGGACACTGTATTTTGGACGGAGGTAGTATAGCAAGTTTGACACAACAAGGAGCTGTTCTTATAATGCTATTCTAAGTGAGTAAAAGAATTGAATCAATAACGGTGCATGTATGTCAGTTGTATGGTGATTTCCTTTTTTAGTCTCACTAAACTGATACCATTTTGCCATCTAAGTTCTTTTCTCTCCTTTGTCAATGGGAGATTTTATATTTGATTTCTTCAGGGCTGCATGCTTCTTTTCATCTTTTTCTCTCCCCCACCACCTTATTGAACATGACTATGCTGCTTGAGTTTTGGCAAGCCTCAGATTGTTGGATAGTGGCATCGGCATTGATCGAGTGACATGCTTATGTTGTTTATCACATCCCAGTATGCATAAACTGGGATCATTTCATACTCCCTCCATTCCGAAATGATCTTCCTACTTTTTTTTTTGTCAACACGAAGGTACTTTGAGCAATGATTTTAAGTTAATTTAATTATCCTAATAAACAACTAAAAGTTGTTCTTCACAGTATTTAATAAGTGCTTCAGTAACAAGTGCTCAAAGTACCTTCGTATTAACGACAAATAAAGTGGGAAGATCATTCCGGGACAGTGGGAGTATTTACTTTCATCAATTGGGGTTTTACATTATCTAAACTGAAAGTTCAGAACCCATTTATTGCACTACATTTAAGGCAGATCTAGGGAAAAACTCTAATTTTCGGACTTAGCTCAAGTCAAACTGCAATCAGGGCAAGCAGCTATGCTTGTAATTTCAAAGGTTCATGCTCAAAATTGTTTTTTGTTTGTTATATCTTGCAGTCTGTCTAACTTAGATGCATTTGATCTCTTTCTTCAGAGTTTGCTGCACTAAACAAGTTCCTTCTTCAGGTTAGTTTCTCACTTGTGTATTTGGACCTTCCATTAGATACTAAAGTGTTTTTTTTTTCTTTCCCGTGTTTAGCTTAATGCGATGAATGGTAACTAGAAGCTTTTTCAAAGGAAAGAGATCTTTCTGGAGTGTAGACAGAAGCGGAATAAACTAGTAGATATTGGCTATGCCTATGTCCTGTATACGCATCTCTTATAAAATAAAATAAATAAAATAATCATCTTTGGAACCAAGCACGAATAATAATGCATAACTGAATCATTCTGCTCTTATGCTTTGTTCTTATGGTTCCTGGTTGTTCATCTCTGGATTATAGGGGTACCATGGTTGAAAGAAGTAGAACCGCTATCCACTTATTCCCTTTTCATTTTGTTTCAGGTTCAACAAGCCTTCTCAGACTTGGAGAGGTACCTTTATTATTGTTGGTGTTTCTGTCTAATTTAATTTCTCTTTGCGCATAAGTGCTATTTCTCCCGTGCCTAAATGAGTGTCCATTTTTAATTTTCAAGAATATTAAGGATGATGCCTTTTATTCACTGTAGTAGCATGTAAACATAAATATCCTTAAATTTGGATTGATAAACATCTTTCCAACCATTTCCCGTCTTTTACTGGGTTAAAACTTGACCATTCAAGATGAACTAGTCTCTGCTCATACTTAAAGTACTCATAAAGCCAAGTGTAAAACCTAATGTGATTGGAAAAGATAGTTTGGCACTGACATTGTCTTGCTTACTGCAACAGGGGCCGTGGATTTCTTGTTCCTGAAGATGTTTACGAGGTGAGACATCCACATTGCTAATTGGTAATGGCAAAGACCAATCTTTTTGTTTCTGTCTTAAATGTATGTCCAGTTCGTGTTCCTAACCGCTTTCCTCATTCTCTCTCTATGTTGTTTTCCTTTCTCATCCCCACAAACTTGTGAAAACGAGTTGTACTTTCTATTTTCGTCCATCCCAAGAGCCAACATGCTTAAAGGGCGGAATAACTCTTATTCTATTTCATGAAGGTACAGTCAAGTAAAGGCTAGATCCTAAAAAAGTGTGCCATTTACAACGCAACTCTTTGGAGGAAGTATACTGAAATAAGTGCAACCTTCTTGATATTTATCTCTACTTCTTTGAATGGACGGCCTCATGTTTCTGTTCTTTTAATGCACATCTCGACTCTCATTTCCTCTTATCTTGAGTCGTTGTTACAGGTCTTACTGAAAATTGGAATCTCTCTTGATTCTCCAGCTTTCTACACAGTCTGTGAGGTATGAGTATCCATTTTCAGTTTTTTTCCTTCAAGAAAACGACGGCAGTTCATTTTTAAGCACTTTTAGTAGCATATATACATAATAAGTGAACTTTGCCATAGCAAGGACAAAATGGCATTATAGTATAGACTATGTTTTTAGTAAACTCAATAGATAATGGACACGCGATAGGGACTCTCTGTTAAAAAAAAACTCATTTAGGGATCGAAGGAATAGTATATATCAGAGGCGGACCTGCTTTTTGGTATAAGGGGGCATTTGCCCTCATTGACTTCTTAAAATTAATCAAATTAGTACTAATAAATTTAAAAAAAAATTGATTTTTATCACTAATTTTTTTTCTCCCCTTTTTGACCAAGAAAAAAATTAACACTAAATTATAATTTTGCCCCCCCCCCCTTTAAGTAATTTACATATTACATCATATTATTCAAATTTTAAATTATTTCTGCCCCAGTTTCAAAAAAATCATGGTTTCGCCTCTGGTATATATCTATATATCCTTATTGTGTACCCCCTCCATCCCAAACAATGTGACATGCTTTAGCATATTGTGGAAATTAAGTACCTGGTTGCAAAACCCATTAACTTTCTAATCCCATTTCTTCTGTGGCCACAATTTCAACTTGCTTTAGTTGATTGGTCATGGTTATTCCATCTACCAACTTACAGCGTATTAATGTCATTATGCTAAAGCAATATGCAATAACTAGCATATGTACCTCTTCATTTGGGATGGAGTGAGCACTGCGCGGTATGATCTTGTAGTTTATCATCACGAGGGAAAAGCAAAAGCCTTTGACTGGATTCACTTACTTTTCAATCACTGTGCAGAGTTTTGATCAAAAGAAGAATGGAAGATTTCGACTTGATGATCTCATTTCCCTTTGTATATTTGTACAATCAGCTAGGTAATATGTGGCATTACGTTTAGTGTTGTTTGACCTTCTGCCTTGTTCTGACTAATTATGTTAAATTTGCAGGAATTTATTTAATTCATTTGATACAAGTAAGCAAGGGAGGGTGAGCCTTGATCTTAATCAATTTATATACTGCAGTGAGTATACAGACAGTACAGTTGTCATTATCAGCTCCTTGCTTGAATCATATTGCCAAGGCAACTGACCTTGTTTGAAAATTTGTTGCAGATGCAAATTGTAGAATATAAAATCTCTGTGCTTTGCCAATGATGCAACAGATGCTGTATAGTGTGATCATATAAGTCAATGAAGTTGCTCCCTTCCCGTCCCTCTTCGTGCATGCCGGGAGGGATACTGATGCTGTGTATGATACCATTCAGAGTTGTAATTTTACAAATCTTTGCTTGAAAAGTTTGTCAGATTCAATACTATTTGTGTCACAGTATTCCATCCAACAGCATTTGATTTTTTATTTTTTTTGACAATTCATTTTGAGACGGATAGTTTGCTTATGTAAGGATATTGTGTGCTGAGTTTTGAAGATTATGAATTGCTTCTATCCTTGTTGAATTAGTGACTAACGCCAAACACAAAATGAATACTATTTTTATTTTTATTAATAAAATAGAAATTTATTTTGTACACGTCGTAATGGTTTGGTTTGAGGTAAAATGGGGAACAAAGAGGAGCTCCCTCTGTTTCACTCGAAATAAAAAAAAAAAACTGTTAGTGTAATAGGTGTTATGAGTAAAAAAGTGGGATAGAGAATAATAAGTGAAAACTTATCTTGATCGTAAAAGTGGGTCACATTAATTAAACATGTACCATTTTGAGGTTTTCCTATTACAATTTCAATGGAAACATCCAAAATGTCCTAGTAACTGATTGAGTATTTTTCATTACAGCAACTTGCACAACAGAAACCAGGAAGGAGAAGCTACATGTTCTTAACCAAACAGATTCCCTTTCCGAAGAAGAAATTGGACTGGACTGGAATGGAGTATTCTCTCTCCTCTTATCCACGTCAAGGACCTCCGCAAGCACAGCGTCACTCTCTACTGACAAGCCCCCGGAAATCCGTACATGACGTTCCCGCCGTTTACTTCCTCCAACGCAACATTAAACACATCGTCAACGACGCTTCCGAATCTCTCTACGATTCGTTCCACCTCAACTTCTCTTCGTCGATTCCTCGTCCTCTGCTTGAAGATCTAGTGTCCGGTACGCCCAATTCTTAGTCGTATTTCGAATGTACATGATCAGTATTTGGAGCTTGTGACCCTAGAGGATAATTTTTTTCCCCTTGCGGATAAGAATTGCTGCGTTCAGTTGAATGATCCATCTGCTGGAGATTCTGAGATTGAATTGATAATTGAGAAGATTGTGAGTGGATTGTTTTCTGTGTTGGTGTTTTTCCTGTAATTAGGTGTCCTAGGGGTGGGGTGGGGTGGGGCGGGGGAAATGGTGGCGTCCTTGTTGGATGAGAGGTTGCGTGATCATTTGCTTGCAAAGTATAATTTGTTTTCAGAGAGTGCGAGTTTTACTAGCTCTTTTCAGAGGCCGGTTTTGTGTTTGTTTGATAGGAATTTTGAGTTGTCGCTGCCACACAACATGATTTCATTTCAGGTACCGGCCACTCGATTCATGATGTGCTTGGGTTGAGATTGAATAGACTGAGCGGGCAAGGGGAAAAGGTGGGAAAAAGTCGTATGAGTTAGTTGGATAGAATGGAATGGATGAGTTTTGGGCGGAAAATGGGTCGCTGGAGTTTCTAGAAGTTGCAGTGGCAATTGAGACCAAGTTGAATAAGTATAAAAAGTATTGGACAAAATATGTTAGAATAGGATAAGGGAAGTATATATTTAATATAGGATTGTTAATATCCTTTTGTAATTGGAATGAATCATCTAGAAAATAGGAATAGATTTTGTCTAGGACCATTGTACTCATTCAACTCATTCAGTATATAATTGGCTAAATGCATAATGAGAGACTCACGTTGAGTCTTTGAAATTTCCTTGTGCCTTAGTCTCTCTCTCTCTCTCTCATATTTTCTCTTCCTAACATCATATTCAGGCCGTGTGACTCCGTCTCTCCCTTTTATGAATTTATCATATCTTACATGGTATCAGAGCCTCCGCTCCATGGTGGCCTGATTTTCGCTTCCGCGCTATTTTTTTCTTAATATTTCTTTTCCTATGGATGATTTTTGGTACGATCCCGTTCCAAGTTTTACATCGTTACCAACATCCTATGATATTTGTCAGTTGTGCAACGTTTTTGGTCATACCGCAATCGAGTGTTTGCGTCCTTTTGAACCAAGTAATACCGCTCATACTAATTCTTCTTTTTCACTGTCGGATTGGCTTTATCCGGAGCATAATGAAACTAAAGAGGTCATAGATTCTTCTTCATCTTCTGATACAGATGAACAAGTGATCGACACAGATGTTTCATCTTCTTCCCCTATATTTTCAACTTCAAATTGGTATATTGATCATCTCTTTGATCAACTACACTGTCTTCAAAAACTCCCGTCTCAATCTTTGAAAAGTTATTTTCTTAAAGCTAGATCTCTAGCCTCCGCATTATCCATGGCCGATGCACCTATTTCTGAAATTGATCTAATGAATTTTATTATTGATGGACTTGATCCATTATATAATAAATTTGTTAAATACTATTATTTTCGAAAACCACAAATCTCGTTAGATTTTCTTTTCGATTTTCTTATTGATGAGGAAAAACAGTGTATGAAACCATCTTTTTCAATTTCGAGGAAGGCAACTCCTCTATTTGCTGCTCCCGGATGCAAAAATGATATTTTTGCAGATTCTATTTTTGCAAGTAATGATGGGTCCTTGGCTTTTCCTAGCATAACAGCCAAATCACAGCCCATTCTACCCTCTGCTGCCAGTGTTCGTCATTCGGACTGCCCTTCTGAATTGGGCTCGCACAGCCCACTTTTGTTTGACCCAATCCATAAAGAACTCCCTTTAGTGCTTTCACAAAAATTGGGTAGACCTATACAAACTAGGTTCTTTCCAGAAGTTGGGCCAACATATCCTGCACCAGCCCGACTATGAGTATACAATCTCCAGCCCACTCTCCTAGAAAATCTTCTTTTTCAGAGCCGAGTCCACCCACTACTGCACCCGAACACAAATATGATGTTTTCGCAGATTCTACGGTTGCCCAACTGGACCAGCCTTATTCTCCTACAAATGGGCCAGCTTCTCTAGACCAATCCTACAAGAATGCAGCCCAAGATGCTCCCTGCACTTCTAAACATTGCACTTCTAAACATTTCTGCATTACCCCTGAAGTTTCAACCAAAGCTTTGGTCAGCCCTTCTATCCCACAAGTGTGTTCTGATCCAAATTCCAGTTCTTTGGTAAACTTTGTTTGCAAGCATGTTGATCCTGCGTCTGGTGTGTCTCAGCTCAAGTGGCCCATACTGGATTGTACAATTCCAGGGCTCATGCTTTGTCCCACTTGCACGTGGGTTGCCTAGTCCCTCTAAAGCTCTGTGTTACCCATTCTCAAGAGAATCGACCTCCCAACCTGCATGAGGCTTCGTGGGACTTGCTTAACACCCAACCTCATTTCTTCGGTGCTCGGCGCACATCGCCCAAACACTCTAGTCCAAGCCGATATAACTTCTCGGCTCATGTAGTCAGCCCACCCCGTCCCGTCTACAACAACATTGTCACATCTTATTTGAGCTTTTCTTCAAGCAAAATTAATGTGGAACAGTCGGATGAAGATGATTCCTACATATTATATCCCCCGAAGAAGTGGCAATATATTCCTAGTCGTAATCATCTCTACCTTATGTTATTCAACATAAATGAGTTGCTTTCGACATTTCCTCTCGGCATGATTTTTGTCTCCTCCCTGTCGTGGCAATTAAGTGGACAATACTCAAGTTCAAGCTGCATCTTCGTACCTTCGATTAGCTTGAGGGAGGGTATTGTTGGAAATTAAATTATAGCACCACAGATTAAACAAACAATTTAATCAACAGTAGGGGATTCATTGATCAAGTCAAGAACGTACCAATAAGCCAATAGCAAAATCGAAAGCAAGGAACAGGATCAGGAAAAACAGACAGAAACAATGAAACAAACGATTAGAAAACTTATCGTGATTTGATCGAGTCGCCTTAGGAAGACTGTCCTAAGAGAAAATATTGCCCCCAATTGGTGCAACTCAGGTACAGGCAAATTTCTCCGAGGATAAAACGATCACGGATTACGTACCACAAAGCAAAGACACTGCGGGTAGTAATCACCGGCGGTCCTTTCTCAGTCGCCTTGAATCTCACGAACGAATCTCTATGAACGGGGAGTAATCAAACAATGAATTAAAGCAAGAGAATGGTGTTTTTCTTCAATATTTCATGGTAAAAAACGGCTGGAAGAAAAGGAGTATTTATACATATGGTATACTAGGGTTTTTAAGCCTTAAAAAGACCTAAAACTGATTCAATTCGGCCCAGGAAAAACACCAAAAACGACTTCAGCGCGGCCGCCCTTGTGACTTGCGCGACCGCGCTAACATCCAGCAATATTTGGAGAACTCTCGGCCCTTAAGCGCGCCCGCCCTAGGCCTAAGCGCGGCCGCTCTCTATGACAGAAACTCCAACGTGTTTTTCCTTTGGCCAAAAATCAGTTCAAGCCCAAGACACTCCAAGGTCATGGATCTATGAACTTCATACCACATATACCAAATATTCCAACAATCCCCCACAAGTTCATAGAAATATGACGTGTACAGATTGTCCATTGCCATGCTTTCAATAATGGTACCTTCCGGCTTGAACCACTACCTATGTTATCAGCAATGAGCCTCCACAGGACCCGGATGAACGGGTGTCTTGAATCTGATGCCTTTGGATGTAGAGGCCTTTGCTAGTAACAAACACGACAAAAGCTATGATAGGCCCTCTATCGAACACTTGACACTTATAAGCCATACGTCCCGATCCTCTATCATGAGTGCTTTCAAGGAATAACCCGAATTCCTCTAGTTGCGGCCAACAACAACACTCACTTATTTGGGCATCTCGTAAGATGTCTTGCTAACATCTTGTCTAAAAGACTTGATCCCATTCAAAGTTCCAAACTTTTACTTTATTAGCAGCAACGAGCACCTCTAGGCTATTCAGGGGATAGACTCAGACATGTAACATGTCAATCTATTATTAGGTGCTCCGACTCACCCCACAGCTTGTTATTACCACATTGAATCTCCTTTGTGGGATCTCCACTCAGGTAGATTGGGTTGCCACTGCGTTTGAATCAGATGGGGTTCAGACTCATCCCCAACCTAGATTTTTGAACTAGAGCAAATTCTAGCCCTTTGGTTAAAGGATCAGCTGTGTTATCCTTGGTACCAACATAATCAACAACTATCACCTTCCGAGACACTAGATCCCTTATAGATTTTAATCTAATTTGGATGTGTCTCCTAGTTTTACAGTTGTACTTGACACTTTTCAGTTTCTCAATTGTGGCAGTGTTGTCACAATGTACAGAGATAACAGGCATGGGCTTACTGACCATGGGCAACTCAGACATAAGTCCTCGAAGCCATTCAGCTTCCAATCCAGTAGTGTCAAGGGAAACTAATTCGGCCTCAAATGTAGACCTAGACAACAGAGTTTGTTTGGTCGACCTCCAAGCGACTGCAGCTCCGCCTAAGGTGAAAACATACCCCGTACAGCCATAACTTCCGGAGTTATAGGCAATCCAGCTTGCATCACTATATCCTTCAAGAACATAAGGATATCTCCCGTAATGCAGCCCAAGGGAAATCGTTCCCTTCAAGTACTTGAGAACTCTATCAAGAGCTTCCCAATGTGCTTTGCTTGGACATTGAGTATATCTAGCCAACCTAGTAATCGAGTAGGATATATCTGGTCTAGTACAATTGGTAAGATACATCAAACTTCCAATAATTTGAGAATATCTCAACTGAGCCATCGGTACTCCACTTTCATTCTTAGTAAGTGCAGCTGAAGGATCATATGGAGTCTTAGCTACTTTGCAATTCTTATAACCAAATTTCTCAATTACACTTTCGGTATAATGAGATTGCGATATGGTTATGCCACTAGTTGAACGAGTCAACTTAAGGCCAAGAATCACACTAGCTACTCCCATATCCTTCATCTCAAACTTACTTTTCAAGAATTCCTTAGTAGTATTAATTATCCTCATATCCGTTCCAAACAACAGAATATTATCGACATACAGACATAAGACAATACTACTATCACCAATACTCTTGCTATAAACACACTTATCAAACTCATTAGTAACAAAGCCAAACGATGAGACAATTTTATCAAATTTCTCATGCCACTGCTTAGGGGCTTGTTTGAGTCCATACAAGGACTTAACAAGTTTACAAACCTTTCTCTCATTGCCAGAGGCCTCAAAACCTTCAGGTTGATCCATATAAATTTCTTCCTCTAGATCGCCATGCAAGAAAGCGGTCTTAACATCCATCTGATGGATAGGAAGATCATATACAGAGGCCAATGCGATAAGCATTTGGATTGTAGTCATTCTAGCAACTGGCGAATAGGTATCGAAATAGTCTATTCCCTCCATTTGCTTGAATCCCTTAGCCACTAACCTAGCCTTAAACTTGTCAACTGTTCCATCCGGTTTCAATTTCCTTTTGAAGACCCACTTACATTCTATCGTGCTACAACCAGGAGGGAGATCGACCAATTCCCATGTCCCATTAGAGACAATAGAATCTGATGCTGCAGGAAATGTGCTTATCAATCTTCCTCCACGTGGCAGGACTGATCACCTGGCTTCGACCAAAATGTAACCCACGACTAGCCTGGATGTGTCTCCGGCGAAGACGCTCGGCGCGAGAGTAAGATTACAGTTGTATAGCTCAAAATGTATTGAATAATGAACTCGTAATACAAATGGCGCTTACCTTTCACCGTTTGGTAGTGATGAAGTATTTATAGGCAAGAGTGATGTATTTTGGGAGGCAACATGTCCTCCGAGATTATAGCGGCAAGCTATTGGTCGTGGGCACGTGTCTATAACGGTCCCCGATTTGTAGGGATGTAGTCAGTGAGCATTGATTATCCAATAAGCCGGCAAGTGTCAGTCGTCACTGGCTGAGTTAGGTCGAGGTCGCCACTCGTGGAATGGTCGACCCGACCGTCGGGTAGAGCATGGTTCGTACCCGAATCAGAGTAGCATGGATCACGAGGTCTGACTAAGCTAGGCTCGGGACCCGTAAGTCGGACTGACCATGGGCTTAGTCGACTGATGTGTGAGATGGGCCGTGGGCCTTGTTTCCGATTGGATCGCCTCATTGAGAATGTGGGTGCCAATGTTATCTCGTGATTGGGCTTTACTCGCTTGGCCCAACTCGACACTTTGGTATGTTCAGTGGCCCCCAACTTTCGAGTTGACTTCGTCGACTTGGAAGTTAAGAAGATTTCTTTGCCAAAAATTGCTTTACTCGAAGGTCGATACTAGTCTTTGAAGTAGGTCGACTATGATGACGTGGCAACATCCCGATCGTTGGTGATGAACGGTTGGAGATGAAGGAGCGCCGGTTTTAGTAATGATTACGCTTCCGACGTTTGGAACTCCTTCTCGAAAACCGCCTCAATCTTTAATTTTGGAAAATTAATTTTGATTTTCTTTTCCCTTCCAAATTTAGGAAAATATAAATAGAGAAATCCCTCTTCGTTTAGAACTTTTACCGCTCTAGAACTTCTTCTTCTCCGGCGATAATCAAGGGATTTCAAAGAAGATTTAAATTCACTCTCGCTCCAAAGAACGAACTTCCTTTCTTCAATCAATTGAGGTATTTCCCTTGTATTTTTGTTTTAGGGCTTTAATTTCGCCAGTTGTTCAATTCCGCCATGGCTAGGACCTTTAGTAGTGAACCAGGAGCTTGGTATGGCTACTGCATCGTTAACCGTAGGGCATGCAAGAATGTGAACGGTGAGTGGAGAATGATGTCCTTAGATGAGCGCGCCTCCATTTTGACTAGTCAGGGGTCAATTACACCGAGATAGGGCTGCCCATTGTAGGAGAAATTGAGAATGTGGTGATTGACGACTCAACTCGTTGTCGCTTTTCATTTATTCCATGAACTCGCTTGACCATATTACCTTGTTTTATGTTAGGACGTCCAAAAGCCCTCCTTCCTTAGAAATAGAATAGGTTTTCCAGTGGAGTTTAGGTCGCCCTTAGGTAGGTCGACCGAATGTGATCATAGGATCGACTCCCGTTTCTCCTTCTTCTTGTACAGATATGACAACTCAAGAAGGAAATGCCGCTTCGACCTCTTCCGGCCCCGAATTGTGAATGCGTTTGGCTCCTCTCGTTGTACCGGGGAAGAACGAGAGAGGATATATACTCGTAGGCCTCTTCGAGGGAAGAAGAATATGGAGTCCCGATACAATATGATTTATGATTTCGTGGAGTAAGTAGAGCGGATTATAGGATAACCATCCTTAGTAAGGCGGACTTTATGGCCAAGTTCCGTACTCAGCCTTCACTACCGATACCACTAGGGTGGCCTTCTTTTATGGACAGCTTGAGGCGGGGTTGAGGTTGCCCTTAGATCCCTTCATCAACGAGTTTCGGAGTGCATGGATGCTCTTCCTCTTCACTGGGGCCAACACTTGTAGAGTACTAGCGTGTGCTTTGCCATGGTATGTGTGTTTCTAGGCCACGAACCTTGCATGAGAGTCTTCAAAGAATTTTTCGCTCCAAAGCTCGACAAGGCAGATTGGGGGATTAGTACTCCTTCCAAACCCAATTCTCCAAAATTGTTTGCCAACCTTCCCAACAAACATAGCAGCTGGAATTCCTATGTGGTATTTGTAGAGAGTAGGCTGGGATGGGAGTTCCCTTGCCGTGCAGTAGTGAGTCCGACACTATTGACGAGGAAAACTACCGGGAGCCTCCACGGCACCAGCACCTTGTATAGGAAGTTGTGTGCGTTGGTCGCGAAAAGACCCATTAGCCGGGAGGTGTTAGGGACAACCAAGTATAACTACATCCAAGCCGGGATGATGCGCCTGGGATGGAGTGGTGGAACCCCTTGTTCCCGTATTGAGAGGCTGTGTATATCCTGGACCGGGTTACTCATTCCTTGGGTAGGTTGAAGGAGAACCGTCAATTTTGTCGAAGAATGAAAATTACCGCAAAGACCGCGGAGAGCATGTTGGTGGTAAGGATTTACTTGACTCGCATTCATTAGCTCGTCCATTGTTAACTCGCATGAGTAACTTATCATTGGCACATAGTGTTATTTTTAGCCGCATATACAACTCTTAGATCGTCCGTTGTCTCGCTTCGTATGTAGAACTTAGTTAGCTCGTACATAGAACTATTTCGAGTTGCAACTCTTTATCAAATTGCCTCGCTCGTATGTAGAGTTATTCAATTCGTACATAGAACCGCTTTGAATTGTATCAATTACCTCGTCAATGATTTACTCGTAGGACTCGTTTTGAATTGTCGAGCTAACACTTGATTCTTTTGATGTCGTGTAGTTTTAACTCCCGATCAAGAAGCAAATATGGTGCGTATTGTTGGGGTTTCGACAAGAGGAAAGCCAAGAGGGCTCATGGGCCGCCAATGCTAAGGCGAGCAGAGAGAGAGAAGCCGTTGCTAGGAACAATTTGCTTCCGAAGGATGTTGCCGGCTGAATGATCCCGATGGAAGAGGTCGAGCCGGAAGACCCTTCGCAAAGCGGCACCCAATCCAATGATGCCAATGAAGGAGGTGATGATTCCCATAGGTCAAGAAGGGCAAGTCCGAGCTCCGACCCAAATCAAGACACCAATATGGAGACCTCCGGAGCCGGGATGGTGGGGGCTAGCCCTTTACCGGTCGTCAACGTTGATGAAGATGATATGGAGGAAGAGGACGATCGTCCTATAAGCTCGAAGAAGAGGTCCCGATCTCGAGAAGGGCAAGTCTCGTGTCCTCGAGCCAATTGCCTCCACCAGCCCTTCCTTCCTCCTGCAAGAAGGAGTCTCCCGGATGAAAAGATGAAGAGGCCGAGTGATGTTCCTCCACCGGGAAGCGGTTTAACAGCCTTGAGCCGTCGCTATCCCGACATGAGCTCGGGCCAAGTGATTGTTAGGAGAGGGCAATAGATGTCGATCTCCTAGCCCATTTTGGCCGATAAGGGATCACCCCGAGGAATTTTCTCGCTCGCTCCGGAATGGCTCATGTGAGGTAACTTGTCATTTTCTCTTTCATTGTAGTTGCTTATCCCTTTACTCGATCCACTCAAATCACGAGCTAACACTTCTTCGTTTCTTTGAAATGCGTAATCTTACGATGGTCGAAAGGTGTGAAGAGCTCTTGGAGAGCTTCTATCGAGAGAGAGAGACAAGCCCTTCAAGATTACTCCAAAAAGGCTAAAGAGCTTCATGGATTTGAAGGAGAAGTACAACGACCTGACAATACATATGAAGCCAATGAGATGGTGAAGATAAAGGCCCCGTCCGACCTCGAAGCTTCGTAGTCCAAACTTAAGGAAGTGACTTCAGAGAGGGATGCCGAGCGCCTTGCTCATGAGAGGACTAAGGCCGAGCTTGCCACCGTCACCAAACTTCTTGCCGATAAAGATTCTTTTTTGAAGGAGCTTAACGAGGAGCATAACTCGGCCGAGCTAAGTGGAAGGAGGCTCAAGAAGGCCGGCCCCGATGCCGTGGAGAAGTTCAAGGAGGGAGATGAGTTTTATGATGCCATAGTGGCTGTGGCACAAGACTTTCTCGAGGTTGGGAAGAGGCACATGGCCCGTCGAGCACCGGTGGATCCTTCAATGATAGCTACCATCGAGCAATTAGCTCGTTGGTTTTCCGAGTCCCAAGACGACATGGCAGCTCGCCAAGGTCATTCGCTTGTTCCCTATCTTGAGAACGACTTGGCCTTTATTGCCCAGAAGACGAAGAAGATCATTGTGAGAAGCTGGGAGGCTCCCCCGTCCTGATGTAAATTTTGATGTGGTCCCATGAGCTTGATGATGCCGAAGCTATGGAGACAGTAGATGAACAAATTTATTCTGAGTCGGGTAAACCTTTAGACCCTCAAAGAACAAGGAGAGGGAAGAGGGTCGAGCTGCTACTGACGACCAAGCTGATGTCGGCCAGGACTCCTGAATTATTTAGCTGGATTTGTAATGAACAAGTTCCAAACAATATTTTTGTTTTTTGCTTTAACATTGTTCGAATGCCTTGGCCCAGTTTTTTGGGAGGCAAAATATTTTTGTAAGTTAACTTTGTCCAAGTCTTAGCCCGTTTTGGGAGACTTCTCTATCATAGCTGACATTTGTTTTCAGAATGTTGTATGTTTTTCATTCCATATTGTATGTCGAGCTAGATGTAGATAATATAAATGAGTCAATTTGAGCCTAGAGGCGACTTGATCTTGTTGGTTTAGTCGACCTCAGACTTGATTAACTTTTTTGTGAACGAGATTGATCATAAGTCGAACCTGTTCATATTATTTGAACTGATTAAGAATCGAGTCAGTCGGAACAAAGTCGACTAAGAGTCGGACTTGTTAAGTGAACGAAGCTGATTTAGAATCGAGCTTGTTAGAACGAAGCTGACTAAGAGTCGAGCTTGTTAGAATGAAGCTGACTAAGAGTCGAGCCTATTAGGGTGAAGCTGACTAAGAGTCGAGCTAAGATGAGCTGACTAAGAGTCGAGCTCATTAGAACAAAGTCGACTAAGAGTCGGACTTGTTAAGTAATCAAAGCTGATTAAGAATCGAGCTTTGTTGGAACGAAGCTGACTAAGAGTCGAGCTTGTTGGTATTAATGTAACACTATGTTTGATCGAATAAACTGCTCTTTTCATTGAAGTGGGAATCATGCTTACATCAATTCGAAACTAGCTTTAACATAAACTTGAACTTTGAAATTGAAACTAGAAGTAGTATTTGATGAGGTGAGTAGCATGCCAAGGATGTTTCAACTCGTCACCTCCGGGATGAGCTATCATGTAGGTTCCTTCTTCGACGACTCGAGCGACCACATGTGGACCTTCCCAGCTTAGGAGATAGCTTGTTCTCGCCGGGTCCTTCTACCCGTTGCCTCAATCTTCCTCAATACATAATCTCCAACTTGGAAAGACCTTGCCTCGACCTTCTTGTCGTGATAACTTTTAGTCCGCCGCTTGTAATTGACCATTCTGAGGTAGGTTGTTTCTCGCTTCGTCGATCGATCCAAGTCGATCAACCCGTTGGTGTCATTCTCGCTCTTGATCAAAGAAGGTCACTCTAGCCGTAGTGGAATCTCGAGCTCAAGCAGTGCCATGGCCTCTCGACCCATATGTGAGAGCAAAGGGGTTTCCCCGTAGGCTCGAGTGGTTGTACGAACCGCCCAAAGAGCAAGGGGGAGTTCGTCCAACCAATTGTTTCGTCGACCTACGAGCCCAAATTTCTCGAGCGAAGATAGAACAAGTTTATTTGCCGTTGCCTTGCCCATTTCCTTGAGGATAGGCGATGAGGATTTCCAATGTTTGATTCCCACTCGCTTCATCTCTCGTTTCGAAAGTCTCGGGAGAACTGTAACCCATTGTCGACACTATAGCTCGAGGAAAACCAAACCGACACCAAATGAAGTCGTGTATGAAGTTGATAGCATTCTCCTCTCGTGATGCGAGCTAGTGGTTTGGCCTCAACCCATTTGGTGAAGTAATCTATGGCCACTATCACATACTTGCAGCTTTCCTCGGGAGGGAAGGGTCCAATCGTGTCGACGCCCACATGTCAAATGGCCAAGCCGCGATCACAGTGAGTCTCGCTCTGTCAGAGGCACACGGGGAAGGTTGGCAAACCTTTGGCATTGATCACATTGCCGAACAAAGTTGTGAGTGTCGCCTCTCATGTGTGGCCGTAGTATCCCAATGTGATTAACTTGTCGCCAGCAAGAGTCCTCGCTCCCGGTGTCCACCACAAATTCCACTATGCACCTCGTGTATCAATAGGGCGACCTCTTGGGGATGGATGCACTTTAGCAATGGCCGAGTATAAGATCTCCTGAACAGGTCGCCTCCTTGAATGACATACCTTGGAGCTTTCTTTTTGATAGCTCGAGCCTTCTTCTCGTCATCCGGCAGCCTCTCCATTTTCTAGGTATGCTTTCATTTCCTCGATCCAACACTTCTCCTGAGTCCAATTTCTTGAGGGATCATCTATGCACTGAATTTTTACCCTCTCATAAGCTGGATTTTCGAGGAAGGAGATGGGCTCGTCATGTGGTTCATCTGAAGTAGCAAGTTTCGAAAGGAGATCAGCCAGCTCGTTATCTTCCCTTCCAATCCTTTGGATCTCCTGCATTCTAAGTCCTTTATTAGCTCCTTCACCAGTGTCGCAAAGATTTGATGAGAGTAGAACTAAGCACTTCGTACTCGCCTCGACCTCGGCCGACTATCAATTGTGAGTCACAAAGAAGCCATGATCTTAGTTGCTCAAGCACTTGGCGTACTCAATAGCCGCAATCAAGGCCTCGTATTCACTCGGTTATTGGAAGCATCAAACTTGAACCTTAGTGATTCCTCATACACCTGGCCCCAGCTTCGGCTCAATCAACACTATTCCAGCCTCCACCGCTATTCTTGGTCGCAGACCCGTCTCGAATAGACTTTCCAACAATCGTCGGGTAGGCTAATGACAACCTGGGACTCGGTTCTTTCCCCTTAGCTTTTTCTTTAGGAACTCGTTGCTCGTGGTCTTCCTTGGTGAACGTAAGCTCGACCAAGAAGCCGCCTAGAGCTTGAGCCTTCAACGCCTTTCGAGGTCGATAGTCAATGTCAAATTCAGTGAGGGCAATCGACCAATTGCAAAGCGCCGACTCCGAACTCTCGTGCTTGTGCAATATCTTTCTCAAAGGTGCATTAGTAAGAACCACGATTGGACGAGCTAGAAAATAAGCTCGCAGCCTTCCTCAAGCCACGACTAGAGCATAGGCGACCTTCTCGCCGTTGTAATACCTACTTTCCACATCTCGATAAAGCTTTGCCGATATAGTACACAGTGCTTCGAAGCCCCTCATCCTCTCTAATCAACACCGCCGCAACCGACTTGTCTCCCACGTATAGATATACAAACAAAGTCTCTCCAGCTGGTCGGGCTACTTAGCAGGGGTGGAGTAGCGAGGTAATCCTTTAGCCGTTGGAACGACGAATGACATTCGGCCGTCCATTCAAAACTTTTCGTCCCCTCAATGCTTTGAAGAAGGGAGAGACCTTTCGCCGACTTTGATATGAAGCGACCAAGAGCCGCTACCCTTCCATTAAGTCGCCGCATCTCTTTGATAGTGGTGGGAGCCTTCATGTCGACTAAAGCCTTTATCTTCTCTCGGATTAGCTTCTATGCCCCTTCGAGATACCATGAATCCTAAGAACTTGCCACCGCCACTCCAAACACACATTTACCGGGGCCGAGCTTCATGTCGTTTGCTCGTAAATTGGCGAATGTCTCCTTTAGGTCGACCACGCGACTCCCGGCCTTAGTTTTAATGACCATGTCGTCAACGTAGCCTCCATATTTCGACCAATCTCGTGAGGCAAAGACTTTGTTCACCATCCTCTCGATAGGTCGCTCCCGCATTCTTCAATCCAAAAGGCATCATATTGTAGCAAGAGATGCCTCCAAATGCCCGAAATGCCGTTTCACTATGTCATCCTCGTGCATCTTTATCCGGTGGTATCCCGAGTAAGCATCCAGAAACCGAGTGTAGAGTGACCAAAGCAATGGAATCAACAAGCTTGTCAATTCTAGGAAGAGGATAGCTATCCTTTCGGGGCAAGCTAGATTGAGAGTAGTGAAGTCGACACACATCCGCCACTTGCCATTCGATTTCTTCACCATGACCACGTTGGCCAACCACGTCAGATGAGCGGCCTCTTTGATTATTCCCGCACTCAAAAGTTTTTGTACCTCGCTGATAGCCTCTTCCTTGTCGCGAGCAAAACTTCTCAACTTTTGGGGTCTAGGCTTTATGGTCGGGCCGACTTCCGCCCCGTGAACAGCCGACCTCCTCCTTGATTCCCCTCATGTCTTCTACCCTCCATGCAAAGACATCATTACTTTCTTTGAGTAGCTCGATGATTTCGCTCGCTCCTCAACCGATAGCCGCTTCCCAATCTGAATTTTTTGGTCTGGGTAAGAAAGGTTGGTGATTACCGACTCTAGCTCATCCACAGCCTTCTAGCTCGGTCCATCTCTCGAATCAGAGTCTCCACTATGATTTCCTCGACCTTTTGTCTTTCCTCGCCTCCCAAGTGCGGAGCCTCCTCGCCTATCATATCATCAAGCTTCGTCCGCAACCTTGTTGGTAGCTGCCCCCGAGTTATTTGTCTATCCGGGAGGCATAGGTCTCCATGACGACTTGATCGACCATAACTACATCCGAATCGACCTCGGTGTTAGGAGTGACGTGTCGACTCAAGCATGACCTCGTCATTTGAGCGATAGGTCGACTCTACCACGTCGGTGATTGCTGACACGGTAGTTTTGGTGATCGACCGAGACAGCCTTCAAGTAACCATCATCAGCCTCAATCTCTAGCTCCCTTTTCTTTCTTTCTCTTAGAACATGATCCAGATAAGCACGAGCCGTGCCTCGTACGCAACCCACTCCACAGTGTGGGGAACTTTACTCGCCGGTGAGGAATTGATGCTACCATTCCAAGAGCGACTCCGTCCAGAATTCCAAGTATGGCGGCATAGTCACTATTTACATCAATTACGATAAATTGTACCTTCGAGACAATCCCGAGGGGGTGCCGGCCTAGGTCGACGTCGAGCACTATCTCGGCCTTTAGCATCAACTCGGTGGTTGGTGAAGCCCTCCAACCTCGCCATCATATCTCTCCAACCGTTCATCATTAAGACCCATCTCCTTGAAAGTTTTGTAAAACAAAATATCCTCGCAGTGCCCCCGTGCCGACTAAGAGTCTCGCTCGTCGTACATCCATCAATGAGACCTGGGATGACGAGAACTTGCTCCCTAGCCGCCATATTTGTTGCCAATTCGTGGGGGTAGAAGCCGATCACCTCATCTCTTACTTCTCTCCTGGGAGGCACACGTGGGGCCTTATTAAGCCGGGAATATCTTGTGCTTCGATGGCCGTGTTGCTCGCTTGTTCGCCGATGACCCCTGTGTTCGCCTAGGCCGCCAGGTCCTTGTTGCCCACCTTCCGTCGGCCGCTCACCTCCCCACTCGAGGTCTCTTCACATAAGCTTCGAGTCTCCCCGGTCGACCATTCTCTCGGATGATACGCTTTAATCCCAAGCAATCCTCTCGTGAGATGACCAGGTCTTTGTGGTAGTCGCAGCATTTGCCGTTGTCCCTCCTAAACTTGTTGCCTCGGATTCACTGGGACTGGAGGAGCCAGCTCGACAAAGATTCAAAATCTCGCCCGACTCACCGTGAGGGGAGTGAAAGCTTCGGCACCTTCTCTCGCCGCCCTAGTTCTCGTTCTTTCCATTTTTATTGTTCCCCCATTCTTATTGGAGTCCTTTATCATCGCCGACTTCAACCTCGGGGCTCTTTCCCTTTCTTCTTTTCTTTTCTTTCCTCACTGTGAGCGACATTATACACCTTTTCAAACAACTCCCCGTCGAGTTGTGACCGTTCGGACCGTGAGCTCGTAGTCCATGCCTTCCGAGGAAATACCACTTCTAAGCAATTTATTACCTCTCTGTCTCGTGAGGTCTTCCTCTATCTTATCAACCATCTCAACTTGGTGAAATAGCTCATCGAGCTTTCATTCTTACCCCGCACCAAGTTATTCAGATCGCTGACGTTATCTTCCGAGCTCCCGCAATGAGAAGCGGTCTAAGAATTTTGTTCTCAAGCATGCCCAAGTGGTGATACTTCCAAAGCTCAAACCATCAACCAAGTTAAGGCCGCCCCCAAGAAGTGTGCTTAGGAGAGCTTTGCACATGTTGTCATCCTCATTGGCGACAAAACACATAGTGGCTTCCAGATGTGCTATGTGGCTCCCGGCATTTGTCGACCTGCAGTACTTCTCCGTAAGAGGCAACCCGAAAGTAGGAGGAGGTCGACTATCTCTCGATTTCTTTGGATAAAGGTCGAAGAGCAAAATCAATTCGTTCGACCTTTCCAAAGATCCTTCTTCTTCTCCTCCTCCTATTGCTCAAATTTCTTTTTCATCAACAACCATTCTCTCGGCATCGGGTCTCTCATCTCCTGGAGGGGGAGCAGATTGACCTCTCGGCCTTCACTTCGGGGAGTCACCCGCCTACTCCTTCGTCCCCGCGAGAATTGGTCCTTTACTCGATCTTATTGGAGATCTATGTCTCGTTACTTCTTTGAGGCGACCTGCGCCTCTCAGAGCCAGACGGCGACTCGCGCCGTGATCTCCATGTGGCGACCCGCGCCTTTCCCCTCTCACAGCGACCTATGCCCATTTCGTCTCTTTGAGACCCCGATCTCTCGTTTCGGGCCGGGGAAACATGCCTGCTTTCTATTGGCCGTTAACCGAGTCCTCAAATCGATTGAGCCTCCCGCTTCGTTTCGCTGAGGCTAGCTCTTAAATCATTACTCGGCACATGAACTATAGTAGGAGCTCGACGCACCATTCCCTCCTCCTCGCCGCTTCGTCCTACACCTTCGCTCGTTTCTAGCACTCCCCGGCCTCGCTTGCATTAGAAACCCGAGCGGTGCCACTCTCTCAGCGTATGTCGGCTCTGTTTCGCTCCTCCACGGCTATTAAGTCGCCTGTAATCCGGGGCTCGCTCCAAAGATCATTTCTTTCTTGCTCATGGGATTAGTGGAGGGACTCCGCCCGGCTTCCCACATTAGCCCGCCCAGCCAGACGCTGGGGTGAGGCGGAGCTCCCCGTCCTTCCATAGACGCTTTTCTCTCTCGCATCCGGCAATCCTCGCCATCGCCCACGCCGTTAGAGCGTGTCGCCCTAGCATGATGTCGCTGAGGAGGGGGAGGAGGAGGCAAATCTGCATTTCCAACGTTTGTATTGTTGTTGTTGTTCACTTCATCGTGCCCAAGTGAAGCCTCTGATACGTGTCCTTCTCAAGTCACCATCGTTGCAGTTGATGGAGTTTTCGAAGTCAAGTCTAAAGCACGTTCCCGGCAATGGAACCAAACCGATGCCGCAGAAATGTGCTTATCAATCTTCCTCCACGTGGCAGACCGATCACCCGGCTTCGACTCGAAACAAACCCACGACTAGCCGGATGTGTCTCCGCGAAGACGCCGGCGCGAGAGTAAGATTACAGTTGTATAGCTCAAAATGTATTGAATAATGAACTCGTAATACAAAAATGGCAAAGCTTACCTTTCACCGTTTGGTAGTGATGAAGTATTTATAGGCAAGAGTGATGTATTGGGAGGCAACATGTCCTCCGAGATTATAGCGGCAAGCTTATCGGTCGTGGCACGTTGTCTATAACGGTCCCCCGATTTGCAGGGATGTAGTCATGAGCACGATTATCCAAATAAGCCTGGGCAAGCTGCCAGTCGTCACTGGCTGAGTTAGGCCGAGGTCGCCACTGTGGAATGATCGACTGACCGTCTGCAGAGCATGGTTCGTACCCGAATTGTAGCATGGATCACGAGGTCGGACTAAGTTAGGTCGGGACCTGTAAGCCTGACCACGGGCTTAGTCGATCGAGATGGTGTGAGACGGGCCGTGGCCTCTGTTCCGATTGGATCGCACTCTACTTTGAGAATGTGGGTGCCAATGTTATCTGTGATTGGGCTTTACTCGTTTGGCCCAACTCGACACTTTTGGTATGTTCAGAATCCATTGGCATCAGAAGTAGCCATAGCAGCTTTGAAGGTTAAAGGATCACCCTCGACATTGTAAGTGATGAAATCACTTCCAAAATCCTTGGTGGTCCTTGCCCTTTTACTCCTTCTTGGTTCAATCTCATCGTCAGAATGAGTTGCACTGGAATCAACCCCCACATTTGTCAGCTCCTCTACTGAGCAGGAATGGAATTAGTGGTCAAGTTAGATTCCTTAGAAGTCCGTCCTTCATAGAAAACACATCATCAAAAAATGTCGCATCACGTAACTCAACTATAGAGTTCACATCTATGCCGAAATTTGATTTTATAATAAGAAATCTCAATGCATAACTTGTTTGAATAACCTATAAAGATAGCATCAACAGCTTTTAGGTCCAAGCTTTTCCTTTTATGTGCGGGTACAAGTACCTTTGCAGAAGGCACCCCCACACTTTTAAGTGTTTCAAGCTAGCTGTCGACCTCTCCAAAGTTCAAACGGACTTTCCTTTCTATGTTTAGGAGGGACTCTATTTAGAATATGGCAAGCCGTATTCAAAGCCTCTCCCCACATATATTCGGGGGTACCTGCAATAACTTGGCAGTAACCGTTAATCATATCGCAAGAAGGGTTCTATTCTTACGTTTCAAAGAACACCACTGACGAGGAGTGTAGGGAGGAGTCTCTTCATGTACTATTCCGTTTTCTTGGCAATAGTACATGGCGGTTAGACTCATATTCACCTCCTCTATCAGACCTTAACCGTTTAAGTTTCTTGCCGGTTTGTGTTTCTGCTTCATTCTTAAATATAATGAATTTATCTAATGCTTCATCCTTAGAACTAAACAAATAGACATAACAGTATTTACTAGCATCATCAATAAATGTGAGAAAGTATTTCTTTTTGTCTTTGGTCAACACGCCATTAAATTCACAAATATCGCATTAACTAAATCTAGAATTTCAGAATTTCTCACAACCGACTTAAACGGACCTTTTGTAGATTTAGCTTCAACACATACATGACACTTAGAATTCTTATCAATAGCATGTTTAGGAATAATATCTAAATTCATTATTCTTTTCACAGAATCATAGTTAATATGTCCTAAACGATCATGCCAAACATTTGAAGATTCAATGGAATAAGAAACAGGATAATCAATAGAACTAAAATTATTGTGCGAACAAACATCAGTTTCAACTCTAATTTTGAATATGAAAGTTTTTCATTGTTTTTTTTTTTTTGGTATTTTTACCAACTTTAAATTCAAATGGGACGGAGGGTATTGGTAAATACTAAATACAGGGAACGAAAAATTTCAACCCTGCTCTTGCCCGTCTCGTGTGTGTATACACGAGATGTCTCGCCGGATTTGCGCCGTCGGCCATATCTCCGGCACCGCTGATTATTTTGCTGATCCCAACGGTCAATATGAGCGCCTGAGTGATGCGAACATACCCCAGAAATTTGACAACGATCCAACGGTTAATGAAGCGGGAATTTGATTTTTAATATAACGAATTTTTGAAGATTTTCGTCAGTTTTCGCCGCCGGCTATTTCTCCCTCTCCGGCAATTATTTGAAAGATCCCAACGGTCATCATGTGCGCCTAGGGGATGCGACCAAAGCCCAGAAGTTTCACGACGATCCAACGGTTAACGAAGTCGAAATTCGATTTTTACATATGCTATTTGATTTTGATTTTTTGCTGAATTTGGTTCGAATTCTGGCCATTTGGCCGAAATTTTTGGTTTACTATGGATATTTTGATAATTTTGTTGATTTCCTGTATTTTTTATTCCTTGTATTTAAGCATATCCGGGACGGAGGTACAACTTAAAAAAAAAAGCGCACGTGGGTAGGGCGCTACAAGCAAAAGTTTACGTGAACTTTTCGATTCGAATTTGCCGGATTTCCTTTTTTACATTTTCCTAACGTGATCATATTCCTCTCCATTTTCATGTGAATTGTTACTCCCAAAACCCTAATCGTAGTTCAAAGAAATCAATGGCGAGACGAGCTTTCCCGATCCTCAAACACCTCTCCACCCACCGATCACACCCGAATACCCTTCCTCTCTTCACCCGATCCGTCACCTACATGCCCCGTCCCGGTGACGGCGCTCCCCGTCCCGTAACCCTCATCCCAGGCGACGGCATCGGTCCGCTAGTCACCAACGCCGTCGAACAGGTCATGGAGGCCATGCACGCACCCGTTTACTTCGAGCGTTACGAAGTTCAAGGTAACATGAAGGGCATACCTCCCGAAGTTCTCTCCTCGATTCGGAAAAATAAGGTTTGCTTGAAAGGTGGACTGATGACGCCGGTGGGCGGTGGGGTTAGCTCGTTGAACATGGTACTTAGGAAGGAGCTTGATCTGTTCGCGTCGCTCGTGAATTGCTTCAATTTGCCTGGCTTGCCTACGCGACACGAGAATGTTGATATTGTTGTGATTAGGGAGAATACGGAAGGAGAGTACTCTGGGCTCGAACACGAGGTCGTTCCAGGTGTTGTTGAAAGCCTCAAGGTATAATCTATTTGATTACTTATTATATTCTTTTTTGTCCTTATTATTGGTGGTGAAGTAAGTTGATTTCTTACAAATTGAGATTATATGTTTACAAGTGCTGATTTTTTTTGAACTCCTCTGCCCTGCATTAGCCAAAATGAATTTAAATTGTACACATATAGTTAATGAGGTGAGATAAATAAAATTTTATTTACTTTGATTGATAACTTAAAGTGCAGCTGAACCCAGCTTTTTTTAAGTCTATAAGTTTGACAAGTTTGGCTTGAGAGTGATGTCTTTTGATGAGCACATTTGGTATGAATATTTCAAGAGACAAATTAATCTGACTTTTTGCAAGATGACATCATCTGTTTTTTCCAATGGGCAATCCATATACTTTAGTTTTTCATTTTAGTTTGTCAATATATGTCAATGGGCACATATATGACCAAAAAGACGCCCAGATGGCAATAAGCCAAGTTAAGTTTGACTTAAACATTAATGCAAATCTAATCATCCTATTGAAATTTTAAAAATTGTTATTGATAAATAATTAAATAATTTATCAGTAACAATTTTTAAAATTTCAATATGATGATTAGATTTGCATTAATGTTTAAGTCAAACTTAACTTGAATTGACCAAATGGGACACTTCGGGCGGGACGGAGGTAGTATTATTATGTTCCATGACTTGAGTTGGGAGCTATTCTGTGACATCTATGGTTTCCTCAGCCATATAATAAATTCCATTCCATGCTTTAAGATTATTTTCTTTCTAAAACTTCCATATTGTATGTTTGGCCTTATAGTTTGGTAGATTGTACAATGTTTTACTTTAGACCTGATCAAAAATTTCACTGATCCATCTCCATTCATCTTTGATATTTTTCATTCCAAGAATATTTCAATGGCGATCTTTGTTACAACCTTCTTATATTATGTGTGTATATCTGTTTCTCATTTAGCCATTTTGCTAGGTGATTACAAAGTTCTGTTCAGAAAGAATTGCCAAATATGCCTTTGAGTATGCCTACCTCAACAATAGGAAGAAAGTGACAGCAGTGCACAAAGCCAACATTATGAAACTTGCAGATGGTTTGTTCTTAGAATCTTGTCGGGAGATTGCAAAAGGATATCCTGGTATCGAGTACAACGAGATCATTGTGGATAATTGTTGCATGCAACTTGTCTCAAAGCCTGAGCAATTTGACGTTATGGTATCTGACTTTTGCGATAAGTACTTTTAGTTCATATTAGTTTCATGCATCATATGTTCCTCTGTTCCTAAACTTTTTGTTAGTAATTGTTGGATGGCTTGTGATGTTTCCTTTGCGATTAGATATTGAATTGAAGGTATAAATTAAACCCTTTTGAGAAATTCTTAGCTCCCGACTTGTAGATTGAACTCTGAATTATTTGTAGACATTATAAAGTCTTTTGACACAAATATTCTTCTTAGAGTTATATAATCACAGAAGAACAATAAGATTCTTGTCAATGTTTATGCGACTTGTATTGGCTTAAATGGATGACTGCAACTCAAGTTGGTAAAAAGGTGTTTGGAGCTATTAAATTATCTGTTGTGTTTCGCAGAACGAAATTAGTAGAGTATCTTTCAGCCTACAGAATCCCATAAGTTGCTTTGCATGGATGTTACTGAAATGGCGAGCATAGAATTTGGTTATGAAACCATGATCACCTTGTTTGGATTGTTACGAAATTTAGCTCAAATCCAAAATTAGGGGGTCTGCTCAGTTATCCTAGTGATGCAACTGAAAATCAGCAATGATAAAAAATGGTTGTAATTTGAATCACTTAAAAAGTAGGCAAAGTAGGCATGAACCATTTTTAACCTTCAAACCTCCATAATACAGGCAATTTAGTGCAGAGGCGGAGCTACCAAGGGCGTAAAAGGGGTAATTGCCCCCATTGGTTTAAAAAGAAAATATTAATTTAGTGCAAAATGTACAAAAATTTGGGGGTTTAGTGCAATTTGTTGAAACTTGCCCCCTTTGAGGTAAAAGAAATAATACACTAGAGTTTTTTTCTGCTCCCATTGACGAAAATTCAGTTAAAAAAAAAAGTTGTGCAATCTTTTTTGCCCCCATTGACGAAAATTCCTGGATTTAGTGTTATTAAAATTTTGCAGGTCACTCCCAATCTTTATGGGAATCTGGTGGCAAATACTGCTGCTGGTATTGCTGGAGGCACTGGTGTCATGCCAGGAGGTATATACTAATACCGACAACTTCATTTCTTTTCATCTTGACTTGATCCCACACTTCTTACAGTGTTACATTTGTATTGAGCCTGATGTATATGGTTGGGAAAAGGGGAGGGGGCGTTATTTGAGTATTAACCAGCAATAATCATTTTAGTAGCACATTTAAGCCTCATTTTTATTGTTGAACCAAGTAATCAGCTCCTGGAATTACCATGACAATGATAACCCTGCTTTTACCTCCCTTATTCCTCTGCAGATTTTGTTGAGACGTGACACTTAGGTTCAGGGGCGGATCCAGGAATTCCCGGAGGGGGGGGGGCAAGATTACACGGGGGTTCGGGGGCAGTGAATGAACGCTCGCCCGAAAAAATCGTCGTTGTATCATTTCCCCCCTTTTTTGAAAAGAGTTTCTTTTGTTTTACTTGAAAATGATACGACAAGTTTTTTGAAAACTTCGGTTTTGGGAGTCGCCACGCCGTTTTTAGAGGAAAACATTGAAAAACCTATTTTTAAGAGATTTTGAGTCCGGGAGTCTGGTTACGTGTTTGGGAAGAACTAGAGAGTTCACCCAACACGCCTCTTTCGAGACTTTCAATCAACATTGGACAATTTTTTGACATTCAAAGTGTGTGTGCAATATGTGTCGATGTGTGAAAAATGCAATTTTGACATTTTCATTGATAGAATGGAAGCTGAGTACAACTTGTGAGCCATAAGAGGGGGCCACACCCTTTTACATATTATGATTATCTTAACAAGGCAGAAGGTAAGACAGTCTGCCCAGAGACTTCCCATGTCATGTCGTCCGACACAGGACCTCCTAGGCAGAGGCTGTCGCACGACATGATGTCTCTTGGTCAGATTGTCTTATTACAAAGACCAAGCAGTTTCTGTAAACGAAATGACATTTATTCAACTCAGTAAAGACACTATTTGGAGGTCTAAAACCCAGTTTGGGATTGACGGGAGTGAACAAAGTCACGATAGACTTTGAATGATACGAATGTCATGCGACATGGAACATCCGAAGTTGTCCATGTCATGTGACAATCCGCCTCCAATAAATCGCACCCAAATGGATTATAGGCACTCAAATAGTGGCTTTTGAGCCACTATAATGCTTAGGAAAGCTCTGAGTTGCAGAGGAATAAACCGGACAGACCAAGTCCAAGAGATGGCTTTACAGACTCTTACTGGGATCTCTATGTCGTATGACAGCAAAAGGATCTCCATGCGAGTCCCACGTCGCACGACCTAGATAAGGCCATTTACAGTGTTCTTCAACCGTTTGTTTCCCCTTTGTTCCTCAAGGCAAACCAAGCACATTTAACTACCGTGGCGTTAATATAACACTAATATATGAGTATTATGGGAGGATCACATGGCTTTAGTGGCCAAATGTGATAAATCACATGATTTTGGCCACTTTGAAGTAGCCATCACCTCCTAGCACTCCATGTACATAAAATACGTTAAAGATTGAATCTTTATTGATCCTAAGATGACCAAATGTCCAGGATTCGAGGCGGGGAGGAAGTGAATATTGAAGATTCACTTCTCCACCACCTTGCTGTCATGCAAAAATCCCAATTTCTCCTACATGAAAGTAAGAGAGCAAGTATGCAACATGCAATGTATATTTAAAGACTTTATTAAAGTGGGAGAGAGAGGTTTAGCTGTCTACCTATTGTAGTCCACGAAGTTAGAATCACCATAATAGTATGGTGTCTACCCTTACATGATCTACCAACAAAAGGAGGCTTAACTTTGGACCTTGACTTTGGAGTGTGTATGTGTGAGGAGGGAGGTGAGTGTGTGTGTACAGAGTGAGAGAGAGAGAGAGAGAGACTCTATTGTGGCAAGAGTTTCCCCACTTGCCCTATAATTTTTATCCTCTCTTTGGCTCTCTTCCTTGTCTCCCTCAAAATGACTCATCATGCCTTCTATTTATAGGCATCCTCGACCGAAGCTTCCTATGTCGGACGGCGAGGGCGGTTTAAAACCGCTCTTTAATGTCCATGTCGTCCGACAGCGATACATCTTTTGGCCGTAATGGGCCGTGTGGCCGGATTGTGAGCCCACGATTGGATCTAATTGAACTGCTGGGATTTTTGGACTCTAATTGCTTCTTAGCAATTTTTGTGTAAGCCCAAATTTTAATTAGAGGTGGATCCAAAACTTGAGTTCGGATCTGGTAATCTCACGGGGTACTCATGACGCCATAGAAATTTTTAGGTCTGGACAAGTAAAAAATGGGTCGGATCCATGAAAAAAAAATAAATAAGGAAAAATGTCATAATATTTCATACACAAAATCATGTTCAAATTAGTTCAACAGAGACGGGAAATAACCGAAAAAAAAAACTTACAATTTGCAAATAGCACTAGTGGCACTAGTGGTTTTCGGCAAAAAGATTTTTACGAGTAGTTATTCTTGAGAAAGCGCTTCAAGATTCGTTCATTAGAAATACTACATGAACAGAGCTTTCTAATGTACACCAACAAACAATCGTTCAAATATTTATCTCCACATCCTATTTCTACTACGGCTTGCAATATTTCATCCTTAAAACACTCTCTCTCAGTTCAATCATAGCCGCTACATGGGTAAGAGCAAGACCAATTCAATCAAGCGACAGAGCTAATTTTTGAAACATTTTCTCTTTCATAGTTTCAACCATCTTCTTTGATAGACCGCTTCAAGTCTTCAATATCGAAAGAATCGTCTCATCAAGTCTTACTGTGAAAGCTTGACAAAATTTTCAAGTTCATGACGAATTATTAGGAAGATCCATCTCTCGAGAAGTCTTGTGGATATAGTTTGGCAAGACGGATAAGTTTCTCGACATTGAAGCTAGAAAAATTATTTCTCGGATTGAGGCAAGATGCCATACACTTGAGGTGCTAAATTCCGTACTCAGACTCGGAAAAACGATCCCCCATCTCTTGTATAATTGAGTCCACACTGACCTAATTGACGTAAAACAAGAATAATTTTAGATAACGTGTTAATTATACTAAATTAATAGAAAAAAATGTAAATTCTTTAAGTTACCTCATAAAAGATTTCAACCACGATAATGATGGTAGCTTAGTGATATTTGTCCCATCTCTTTTGACGCGAACTCAGGTCTTGGGACAATGTCATCCATCTTAACAACATCAATTTCATTAGCCTCACAAAAGAATTCACTACTTCGGCATAAACTAGATCTCATCCGGATTCTCGAAATGTTTCGCAATCTTTGCTTTCACAATCTCTACCCACATTAAGTGCGTTGAGAATATCTTGATCTTTTCGCTTGCAAGGCTAATGACAACGGGTGAGATGAAGTTCCTAATAAATGTTTCATCAACATCATAATAAACACAAACTCATAACTTTCCATCCTTTGTATCAAACCCGAGAATTAGCC